>CM053576.1:127914265-127931404 GCA_028646485.1 Cryptoprocta ferox | reverse complement strand
GGGTGTGGGGGGGGTGCAGGGGTGGGGGCGGAGGGCAGGGACCAGGGTGTGTGGGGGGGTGCAGGGGTGGGGGTGGAGGGCAGGGACCAGGGTGTGGGGGGGGTGCAGGGGTCGGGCGGAGGGCAGGAACAGGGTGTCCGGGGGGGTGGGGGGTGGGGGCGGAGGGCAGGGACCTGCGTAAGGGGCGATGCCGGGGAGGGCAGTGGGGAGGCCCGGGGCCGTCGGGCCGGGGCGGCGGGGCCGGCGGCGCCCCGGGAGGGGACGGGACGGGACGGGTCCCCGCGCGCAGGGTCGCGGCCGCCGCGCCCGGGGGCCCCTCCGCCCGCCCTCCCCCTGCCCTCCCCCGGCGCTGTTTTTCTGGCCCGCGCTCTGAAAGCCTTATTGATGGCTGCGAGCGCGCGCCGCAGCCCACGGTTTCCTCAGCCCCCGGAGCAGCTTGCATTTCCTCTGACGTGGCCTCTGTCTCCTGCCCTCCCCAGGAGCCCCGGGGCTTTTCCATTTCAAATGCGCGACAGCTGGCCGCGCCGCGGCTTCCGCCCGAAGAAGGGCCCTTTGCCTCGCACAATGGCCGGGCCGGCGGCGCCGCGCTCCTTTCCCTCCAGCTGTGACAGAGGCTTTTTCAAGTGCCTCGGAGAAGCCGCTGTCCAGCTGCGGCCTCGCCCTCTCCCGGGCCCCGCATGCTAATCAGTGGCCGCTCACTGCCGCGTTTGTGGGGCGCCCGCAGGTGCGCCCCCGCCCCCCCTCCCCCCCCAGCGGGCCCCTTCCGCCGGCTCGGGCAGGTGAGCCCGGGCCTGACGTCACCGCAGGTGTGCCCCGGCCAGTCCCAGCCGGCCCGGGTCCGGCCTGCGGCCCGCGGCTCCGGTCCCAGGGCACCCTGAGCGACAGGGCCTCCGGGTTCCGCGGCCGCGGGCACCCACGCCGGGCTTCGTGCCGGGGGCACATGAGCCCTGCAGGGGCCGGTGGGCGTCCGGGCTGCGCGCACAGCTGGATGACCTTGGGAGGAACCCAGGCCCCCCCCACCCCCACCCCAACGAGCGCTTTTGTTGGCTCCGCTCTGGGCTTTGGAAAACTGTCTGTGTCATATACCGTGACTGTCCCCGACTTTCGAGCCTGTCCATCTTCTGAGTCCTTTGCCTTCCAGACGCCTTGACTTTGGCCAGCCTTGGTGTCTCCCCAGGGTATTTTGTTTCTCTTTCCTAAGAAGAGCAGCTCTTCACAATCCCTGGGTTTTCCCTTAGTGCCGGTTGCTCGCGGCTTCCACGTGCATTCATCTCCTTTGGTCCCTTCAACAGCGGGATCGGTACAGATAGTCATAGTGCACACGGAACTAAGGCACAAGAGACGTGGCAGAGTTGGCCAGGCACTGGCAGGGCCAGGCCCCCTCCCCCCACTGTCCAGCAGTGCAGTTGTCCTTCATGCGGCTGATCCTCCTCTTCCGTCTAGAATCTCCCTGAGGACCGGACCGACCTGGTGTCATGTAGGCCCCTGGTGTGGGCCTTGCAGCGCCTACCCTTGCAGACACGAATGGATAAAATGTACTGAGCACCCACAGCACATCGAGAACTACAGTCCAAGCTTTCGTGGAGAGCATCTGATGTAAGCCACCCAGCCATCTAGCAAGGGCAGTTTTAATTTCTCCATTTGTGTGTGTGTGTGGTAAATAATATTTGGGTTGTACTGGACGGTCAGAAGGGGAAATGTATTAAAGCTCCTATTCCTCACGTCTGGCTACTTGTATTAGTCTATTTCATGGACTTTTTATTATCAAAGTTGGCTTCTTCAAGGGATGATGGACATGCACTAAATAGACTTCCCCTTTTCGTCTAGAATGATGAGCTCCCAGGCTGGAAGCTACAGTGGCTTTCTTTTATTTCAACATTGATTTAATGCTTCCGAAACTTATTTACTCAACCAGCACAGCTCAGTGAGACAATTATTGGTATCCGCAATTTACAGATGAGGAATCAAGGTAAAAGAATTAAAACCAGAGAAGGACACAAACTCATTCTAGTATACACTGGCGGTCTCGAACTCTTAGTCTTCACTTGGCCTAGAGATATGTTAGGCTTGGACCATTTTAGAAATTTAAATTAATTAAAAGCACTTAAATATAGTTTACACTTTAAAAGTCCAGATGCCCTAGTCTCTCTGACCAAATATCAGGTGATCTAGCAACACTAGGGCCCTATTTATACATGGCAACAAAAACAATCTATTGATACTCATTAATCCCTGACCACTAACTATTTTTTAAGGTGCGCTCTCCTGTGTACCAAACTTACTCTCCAGCCTGTTTTGCTGATTCCCAATATCTGTCAGTCTCCGCAAAGTATTGATTTTGCCTGAAAAAGCTTCTAGGAACACCATACCTGACAGTGGAATAGTCTGTGATATGGAAACAGTTGTCTCTAAGGGTGGTAACAAGGCCTCTCTCAGTCAGAATCTGTGGCCCATGTCTCTTGAGCTCTGTATTCTGACATAGATTTCAGAGATCAGTCAGGTCATTACAGGGATCTAAGGATGGTTCAACCTTAAAAATCAATTAATTATTAGAAAACCACATGATCATTTCCATAGACACAGTAAAGAATTAGATAAAATTCAGCTCTCTTTCATAGGAAAAAATCCTCAAGTATTGAACTGGTGGTCTCAGCCATTGCAATATGAAAAGAAAAAAGAAAAGAGATGAAAGTTACTAAATTTAAGTAACAGTGCTCACTTTGACAGCACATAGACTAAAGTTGGAACCACACAGAGAAGATTAGCATGGCCCATGTGCAAGGATGATATGCAAATTCATGAAGCATTCCATGTTAAAAAAAAGAACTTTAAGAGCTAAAATTGTTCTTAAATACAAATATAGTATGTTTTTCATAGAAAATCCAATATAATCTATAAACCATTAGTACTAATGAGCAGCCTCATATATTCAATTTATTCATTCAGCAAATATATATCCAATGTAAGAATGGCTATTCTAGGTATACCTAGATACAGTGGTGAGTAATACAGAAAGTCCTGCCCTTGCAGAGCTAATCTTTTATTGAAAAATATTTACTAAATGTCTCATGATGAAAAATATTCTAGAGCACAATAAAGGATAATAAATTCTTTTATAAGCATGTGGTGGTTGGGGAAGGTCTCAGTATTAAGATGATGCTGTGTAAAGCCCTAAAGGAAGTGAGAGATCTCTAGCTGGGGGAGATCATTCTAGGCTGGGGGGACAATAAGCACTAATGTTCTGAGTGAGAATTGTGGCCAGTGAGCTGGTAAAGTGCAAGGAAATCAGTGAAGCAGCATGAGCCAATGGGAGAACGATACCAGATGAGGCTGGGGAAGTAACATAGGGCCAGATGACATAATGCCTGTGGCTCCTTGAAAGATCTGGCTTTTACTCTGAGTGAGACGGAGCTCCTGGAAGGTTTCGGGAAGACTGTGGTCCTACAGGATCACCCTGTCTTCTTTGCTAAAATAGAGGGCAATGAGTACAGAAGCAGGACATCAGTTAGGGGGTTACTGCAATAATCGGGGAGAGAGATGTCTGTGGCTTGGACCAGAGGTAATGCTGGAGGTGTGAGATATGAATAACTCCTGACTTTATTCTAAATGGAGAGCTGGCTTTGTGACAGACTCAGTGTGGTACCTGAGTTTTTAATTTATAAACTAGAAGAATGGAATTTCCATTAAGCAAGATCCTGAAGACTGTAGAAAGGAGTACATTTGGAGGAGATGGGGAACCAAGAGCTTGGTTTTGCTCATATTCCTTTTGAGGCATTGAAGCGGTCAGTTGGGGCCAGGCATATGCTGTGGTGGCAGAAACAAATCTCAGTCATATAAGTCACAAGTTCATATAAGTCACAAGTTCATTTCCCACTGATGCCATGCGCATTGTAGATTGGACAGTTCTCCAGGACACCTGTTTCTCGTGCAATGACTTAGGACCTGGCTCTGCCCTTTCTACTCACAGCCTTCACTCTCATTGCTAAAGGCAACGGTGAGATTAGAAAAGCGGGCAGTGTCTTTCTCCTGCCTCAGGTTGTGGATGTGCAGTGGATGCAGTGGTGTGTTGCCCAGAATTCCCTATGGGGTCGGAAGCATTCATTATCCCTGCCGTTGGAGAGCTGAGTCCTGATGGAATACCTTACGTGACTCTCTATGGATTGTCTCCTATAAAGAGAGCCATCTAGCCCAAGGAAATGTCCTCTCCCTGTAGCAGCCCTGTAGCAACCAGTGACGGTTGACATGGAGGAACATAGGCAGCTCTTGACTCAATATGGAACAACTCTGATGGTCCATCCCAGCGTCAGAAGCCCTTATGGGATTAGCTAAGGCTCTGTGGTAATTACATGGGAATGAACTTTTCCCAATTCTCCTTCCCTCCATCCCATACAGATGAGACCCTGAAGGCCTGGCCCCAATAGCCTCTGGCACCAAATCTCTGTGATTCAGCTTCCCAGGAAAACGTAGGGCATGTATGTAACAGATTTCTTATTTTCTCGACGAGTAGCCACATTCTCCCACCTCAGTGTATACCTGAAGCTAACATAACATTGTGTGTCAACTATATTCAAATAAAAAAATAATTAAATAAAATCACAGAGATTCTTTTAAAACAGTGTTATGATAAATACAATGTGTGGGTGCAGGCAGAGAGACCCCATTCGTGAGTGCTCACAACGTCCATCCCATGTATTCCTTTCAGACATTGAAGAAGAGGTATTAAGTGAACATTGGATAGAAGGTAGACTTTGGGGCATATATCCAGACTGGAGATAGTATTCTTGGGTGATTCAGATTAATACCAGATGACATCTCCTAATGATTAGGGCAGAGAGAGAAAAGCAGAAGTATGAGGACTGGGCTCTGGGCACATGAACATTTTGACCTCTAGGAGATGGGGAGGAACCAGGAAAGGAGACAGAGAAGTTGGAGGTATGCCCATCCTATGCCTCAGCTACTCCTCAAAAATTCTCACACGGTACACAAGGACATATGTTCGCAGATGGACATTGAACCATTTCTTTTTTAGTATGGAATAATGGAAACAACCCAAATATCCATCAACACAAGAAAGGACAAATAGATTGTGGCAAATTCATAAAATAGTTTAGACCATAGCAGTTAGAGTGGATGGAATTGAGTTGCATGCGTTAATGTGAATCAATCTCAAAAACATAATGTTGAGCAAAAACAACAGGTTTCATGTTCATGCATATAATACGAAACCATTTATATGAAGTTTAAAAACATTGCAAACAGTACCATACATTGGTAATGGACCCACACTTGTAGAGTAACAGTATGATGGGCACATAGGCAGCTATGCGTTCCTCAGTGGGAGACGGTACGGGAGTAAGTTTGCACACTGATATGTTTGTTGTCCTCTGCTATTACTGTGAATGTCTAAAATGGTTGACATAAAAAGGTACCTTCCCATCTTGCTGTTATAAAGCACACAAAATATTAATAAAATCAGGTTTTTAAGGTATCTTTTGTAACAACAGACGTAAAATCATTGATAGCTGGGAACTTTGATTTATTTGGCTATTGCTAAAGTGCCACCATAACAGTAGTAATGACAATGATAATGATGATAACAATAGTATACCATTGTTTGTTTTAACCTGTGTTGTGACCAGATCGGTGCTAAGGTAAGCCTTTCCTAAGTGTTATTCTACTCAATGCTCATCATGACCCTAGAATAGAGTTATTAACCCCTACGTTGCAGATGAGGAAACTGATGCCCAGAGAGAATAAAAAAATCATGTTTCACAGCTACGAAGTGGCAGAACCAGAGTTTGGCCCATCTTAATCTGACCGAAGTTAAATATTCTCACATGCAATGCTCCATCGTTTTCTCTGCCCAGTGCAAGGCTCAGAGCCCTTGTTGAGTTACTGCCGATAAACAGAAGAGAACCAGAATGGGCAGGCTTACAGACACTCCAAAGAACAGCAATGATCTGGTACCCATGCTGCTTCTCCCCCATCCGAAGTGCTGAGCCACAGAGCGGCAATACGAACATCATCAGATCTTCTTTCCCAGGTTCCCAGGGAGATGAATCCAATTCCTGTTCTGCATATTTCTTGGTAAGAGAGGGTGTCACAATTGTCATGCTTCCTCTTCTGGGGAAAGGAATTTAATTCAATTGAACTGAATTTAAAATCACAGACAGGAATGACCTCCGAGGAATTCATTTCCATTCCCTCAATTTACAGACTGAAAGGAAGAAGCCTAAGAAGTTAAGAAGCTTCCTCATTACAAGCAGCTTCCTCCATTACTGGGCCCTGGGGTTTCTAGACTCCATTGGCTCAGGAGAATCACCTGGTGAACTTTAAACAATTCTGCTAGCCTAGCCACAGAGCCAGACCCTTTGATTCAACTGGTCTGCGGTGGGACTTGGCATTGGCGGCTGCTTAATGTCCCCAGGTATTTCTGGCGTGAAGCAATATTTTTGACGTTGAGAACCCCTGTGCTTAAGTTTGGGGGTAAGCTCTCCTATACACATCTTTGATCTCATTGGCCAGGATACCTGGCCCGAGGCCATTTGTCTCATTTGCCAATCGGAAAGGGATTGGTTGGGAATGAATTGAGTAGTGTTCGCTTTGCAAAACTTGAGATCCATAGTCATGTACTCTGTCCACACACAGGTCTTCCCATTATGTTAGTTTTTTTCCTTTAGTGCATTTTGTTAAGAAGTAAAGAAAGTGATAAAGCACTCTTTTTAGCAGCTACAAATGGAATGTGTTTGAAAATAATGGCAGTTCAGAATTTTAAGGTTCGTATTTAGTCCTATTTTAGAAATATACATAAGCCTAACTCCAGTTACCATAATGTCTGTTTTATTTAAAGTGGGATCATCAAACGTCTTCTGTAAAGGGCAGGTAGTAAGTATTTCATTGCTGTCTGCAGGCCCCCAAGTCTGTGTTGCATCTACTCAACTCTGCCTTTGTAGCAGTAAAAACTTCCATAGAAGAGATGTAAAGAGAAGGGTGTGGTTGTGTTCCAATAAAAGTTTATTTAGAAAAACAAGGGTGGGCTGAATTGGCTCATCACCAACCTCTAAAGTATCAGATTGAAAGAGATAATGTCTGGTGATGGTCCAACTCTTACGAAAGCCAAAATATAATTAAAAAGCATTTCTTAGATCATGGAGGGTTTCCGAAATTAGGAAAGAATTCTCCCAATGTTGTTCTCATCTTGTACTCACATATCCAAAATTTTGTAAGACCCCAATAAAAAGGAGCACAGTGTTTATTCCAGCATCTTTTGAGTACCTTTGCATCATTTGAGCACATCCTATCTTTAGCCTAACTTAGAAATGTTTCTTTTTGTCATCTTCATGAAACCTTTTAAAAAATAGCAGAAGTAGGCTGCTAAACTCTGGAGCAGTCAAATAATTACTTGGAAAATGGAAAGGCAGTGAACAGCCAGTCATTTCATGATTTCGATTTCATGATTGCTTCATTACAGAACACACACGCATAAAACTTTCAATAGACCTGCATCATTCGAACCATAGCTTTCAGTTTCAGCCCCAACCACTGCCACTTATGAAAGCCTGGCCTTGCTTGATTTAGGTCTTCGAACAAACCTAGGAAAGTAGCTGCCAGAACAAAGAGAATTCTCCGTGTGTTCTGAGCATGTTGCTCTAAGATGTTGGAAGGAAGGGAAATGGATTCCTCTTGCTATTCCTTCAGCTTCTAGATGCCTATCTACATTTGAAGAGCATCTCAGAGCTACACAGGGCTCGTTAGGAGTAGTCTTGGAATCCTGGTACAATGTTCCAATGCAATCCAGCAATCACTAAATCAACCACTCACCCTTAGACCGATAAAGGGCCATCATCAAAAGGCAAAGGGGCAGAGCAGCCAGAACTACCCAGAGGTAACTGTCAGGAAGCATCCCACATGAAATGCAATGTCCAGTGCATGAAAAGGATTGCCAAAGTGTACTACCTCGCATTGAGGATTTGTGGGGAGCTAACGACCAACTCACTCAACCTACGTAAGCTAGAAACAGATACAAAAAATGGGAGCTGCAACAAAATGTGGTGGGACCTGTGAACAGAGCAGATCAGACTTCTGGATATTTTCCTGAGCAAATGAGCAGACCTTTGCAGGACACTCTGAGCTGTGTGTCTTGCCCTTGGGTCCTTGTTGTCACTTCTGTTTACATCATGGCAATTTTCTTTTACTTTTTTAAAGTTTTATTTATTTTGAGAAAAAGAGAGAGAGCAAGGGGGCGAGGGGCAGAGAGAGAGAGAGAGAGAGAGAGAGAGAATTCCAAGCAAGTGATGCGCTGCCAGTGGAGAGCCCCACGTGGGGCTCGAATTCATAAACTGTAAGATCATGACCTGAGCAAAAACCAAGAGTCGGACGCTTAACCAACGGAGCCACCCAGGCGCCCCATCATGGCAATTTTCATTTGTGTTTTCTCTTCTGCCTGTTTTTAACAAATAGAAGTTGGGGGATATTCATTTTCACACAGAAGTTTTCATAATCAAATCCTTTCTTCCATCCACTGAATTAATGGGTTGAAGTGCAACATTAAATAAAGTGAAACTGTGGTTTGACCCACAGAATAATGTACAAGCCAGAGGATTCAGAGTTGTGCAAACTTGGGTTTTGATCTTGTTTTGTCACTTTAATCTAGTTTTGTCACTTAAAAAAGTTTATATGGCTTTTAGAAATTAATTTAATTCTTTAAGCCTTGGCTTCCTCTTCTAAAATATGGGAATATTGGTACTTAGCTCAAGATTGTTATATAGCAGTCAAGCAAAATGAGTGATAAATGTAGGCCCTGGCACGCAGTAGTTGTTCAGTAAATGAAGAGACAGTGACCATGATGGTGATGCTGCTGCTGCTGGTGATGATGGTGATGATGGTGACCATGGCAATGACCTATCGTTCTAAGTGGTGAAGTCATCCTGGGTGGCATAAATGCACAATGATAAGAAAAGGATAGATTGGCAAAGACACAATCATTATTGAGTCTCTTTTTCATAAAATGGTTTCAGAATGTGGTTTAGGGTGACTTTCTCAAATGACAGACACAAGCACATTCAAAGTAAAGAAGGGCAAGGATGCCTGGGTGGCTCAGTTGGTTAAGTGGCTGACTTCAGCTCAGGTCATGATCTCACAATTTGTGGGTTCGAGCCCCGCGTCAGGCTCTGTGCTGACACCTCAGAGCCTGGAGCCTGCTCCGGATTCTGTGTCTCCCTCTCTCTCTGCCCCTCCCCCACTCCTGCTGTCTCTCTCTTTCTCTCTCTCTCTCTCTCTCTCTCAAGATTAAATAAATATTAAAAAATTTAAAAAAAACTAAAGAAGGGTACAAAGCCTTCCTTAAAGCTCAGTGTAGGTAATTGTGCTTTGTGTCATCTCTCCCTCCCCATTCCAAAGTCATGGATTATCAAGAACCAAATGTCAAACCAACTTATTGAATTCTTTGGCAGTAGGAGGAAGATGATGATTTGTGTGTTGCTTTGGTCCGAGGAAGCCAAGCAGCCAGCCCCCAACCCTTGGTTATGGTATTTCTTTCAATTTTAAAGTCCAAGACTGGTTCAGTCAACAACTCCAGAGACATGAGCTGTACTCTGAACTATCCGCTTCCTGTGAACCTTACATTGCCCCATGTCCACGTTAGTGTTGCTGAACACTAAGGTAACCATGTTGGTGCTAAAGGAAATACTCTACTTCATGCCAGTAGAAAGGGTTTCATAATTAGTGGTATTTTCCAAAAACAACCTTTATTCATTTATTCTTTTATTGCACATTATTTTTGAGATTCTTCTATATATCAGATGCCATGATAGGCATGGGGGAGGAGCTGGGAAATAGGCAGAGACACCCGTTTCATACACTAGTACTAGTCCTTGAGGAACAGGGGTAATATTAGGAACATACTTGGCCATTGTTTCAATAGTTGACTTTTAATAAATGGTAAGTCTTATCAGTGTTAAAAAGATCCCTTGCTCTAGGAGCTTTTGATTCTCTAAGCTCTATTATCTACCCACCTTAACACAAAACTATAGGTGACGGTTGCGCCTGGTTGGCTCAGTTTGTTGCGTCTGACCTTGGCTCAGGTCACGATCTCATGGTTTGTGAGTTCAAGCCCCGCATCAAGCGGTCTGTTCTCAGTGCAGAAGCTGCTTCAGATCCTCTGTCTCCTTTCTCTCTGCCCCTCCCCTGCTCATTCTCTCTCTCTCTCTCTCTCTCTCTCTCTCTCTCTCTCATTCTTTCTCTCTCTCTCAAAATAAATAAACAAAATAAGATAATATGTGAGGGAAAAAAGAGGAAAAATCTGAAAGTAAAAGGAACAATGTTCAGGCAGGACTGGGACTGAGAAAACACACCATGGAAACCTAGATGTTAGATGAGATCCAGCCCAGGGATACACGTGTTACAGCACTCCTCTTGTGTTTTCTCCCTGGAATGAAAGCTGCTCTGGACAAGGGATTATTTGCACCATCATTGGTGAGGAGAGCAGCTGAAAGCCGACTGGAGAGAAGGTGGTGTGACATTTCCTCTCACTAAACTTTCAGCTTAGCTCCATGGGCAAACCTAGGTGCAATCGATCCTGGTGAATGCAGTGTGTGTGTGTGTGTGTGTGTGTGTGTGTGTGTGTGTGGAAACTGGCTGCAAAGAGAAGAATGTTCTGTTTTATTTAACTTGTTTTATTTAACTAGTCTATATGGTCTTATCCAACTTTTAAAACAGTAAAATCTTATTTATTCATTCTACATAATATGTTTTCAATATTTGAGTTCTGTGGGTAAT
Organism: Cryptoprocta ferox; assembly: GCA_028646485.1. Classification (NCBI taxonomy): domain Eukaryota; kingdom Metazoa; phylum Chordata; class Mammalia; order Carnivora; family Eupleridae; genus Cryptoprocta; species Cryptoprocta ferox. The sequence continues at coordinate 127,920,628 of CM053576.1, read as the reverse complement.
GAGCCTTTCATCAGACGAAGCACCATTTTTTAAAAATAAGATTCTTAGGTAACTTTTGTATGAGGCTCTTTCTATGTGTATTACACAGTTAGACGTCTTCTTAGAAACCATCCACAAAACAGAACAGACCAATTATATTTTGTACTGTGGCAGAGAAAGTGGAGCTTCTCAAGCACTAAGTCTGTTTCCCATCTTCTGGTCTCTGTGGCTAGTTAGTTCTAGCCTCTTGGCTGTGGATGTAAGAATGAACGCTGGTTCTGGGCTGCAATACAGGAGACTGGAGGCCGACTTCAAGTCCTCTTCTCCATCATGGTGACCAAGGAGCCATCACATTGAGGTGGCGAAAACACTGGATAAAAGCACCAGGAATTGTTGAATCACTTTGTGGAGAAGAATTGCCCTGGGTGCTGCGAACTTGTAGCAGAACATTCCTGACAGAAGTGCAAACTTTTATCACATTAACCCCTTAAAAGACGGGTTGTTCCTACAGCATGTTCTATCCTAAGTAATCAAATATCCATAAATGTCAACTGTATTACTTTAGATTATAAATGAATATTGGTTTACATTTCTCTAGGGTCTTAGAGCTTGTATAAGGCTTTCTTAGTCATTGGCTTTTATCTGACGTGATGATCACAGGGAAATCAAAATTCTGTCAGGCAAGTAGGTGAGCTGAGATTGAGTGTCCTGTAAACTGGTGATTTCCTGGTGACAGTTCTGTGTCTAGTTCAACAAAAAGCAGGTTACCATCTGGATTCTACTTTTTTTCTTCAGTAAAATTATAGAACTAAGTTGATTACCAACTAAGATTTCTCTGTATTCCAAACTCTCTGGGTGTAATCAATCTTTATCACCTTGGGGGACTGAAAATCTGTTCAAATCCTATAATCAAGTTCCCAAAATATTAATAGTTATTATACATTCAGTATATACTATGAGCTTTTCTATATGCCATGTGCCTTATACCTCATTAACAAATTTATGGGGTTCTCTTAGTACTCCCATTGCATACATGGGGAACTGAGGCTTGGAGAGGGGAGTAGCATGTTCAAGGTCATTCAGGGAGTAAACAGTGAAACAGACAGTTGAGTCTAAGTATGTTTGATCCCAGAGGCTCAGCATTTAACCCTCAAACTCTGCTATAAGCAAATACGAGGCCCTTGAGAATTGATAAAATTAACAATTCTCATCCGAAGCCAGGTCCCATTTTCTGCCCTGTCTTAGGCACAGATACTGGTGGTCTGTCCTCACATGATTTGTCTTTGGTCCAGCAGCCCCCAAGCAGCAGGGGCCCCTACAGCTGCTGCCCTGACTCACCACCACCACCCTTCTGGAGATTCAGTTGGTGAGGAAAGTGTGATCCCACGTGGACTTAGCTTATTATCCACACACAACAGGCAGTACGAACCTCACGTCCGCACCGACTCTGCTTGTCCCTCATGGCTCCTGGGGCCATGCAGAGGTGGACCCAGGGGCAGCTTGTCCACACCTGGGTCGGTGTCACAGCTAAGAAATGAGTTCAGGAAACCTCAGTCGTGTGAGAGGGCTTCTAGCAAAACCTGCCCAACTTTGCCCCCAGAGGGACACATTAGCTTTACGATCCTGCTCAGAAAACAAATCTGCCCTTTGCCCTGGAGAGAGACGCGAGTTTCCATGGCTGCTATGTAAATGTTTTTGGAGACAAGCTCCGAGATGCATAGAGATGCCATGGAGAACTGATTCTTGACAACTTAAAGGTGAAAACGTGCCCGAAAGCACAGTATTTTCATCTCTGTGTCCCTCCGCTGGGCTGTCAGAAGCATCTGCAAGGATCAAGCTCCCTTCTCCACCAGGAACGATGATACAATGTGGAACGTAGTGCGGCTGTAAGTCCTCACTTGTCCTCCAGAAGGTTTGTCTTCCGGAGCATCTGGTCTGAGCATAAATTGGTAGAATCCACTTGGAAAATATTTTGTAATGTGAACAAAGAGATATAAGTGTATTGATACACACAGAGTAGAAATTCCACATCTAGGAGCCAATCCCAAATGAATGATCCAAAAGCACTGGGAAATTTTACATAAATAGATCACTTATAATAGCAAAATGGTGATAATCATCTAAAGAACAGGAGAAGAGATAGATTAGAGTGCAATTTTTGGATGAGATATTTTCTTTTTATTTAAAATGGTGGTTAAGGAATTCTACTAATAAGAAAAATGTCTATGATGTAATGTTATGGGAAAATTGAGGTTAAAACTATATACATGGTATAAGTATGAATGTGGTGAAATGCCCACTCATGAGGGAAAAAAAACCAAAAGAAAATCCACTGAAGATTTGCTAAGCACTTATAGAATTAGACTGGTGGAAGCAAGAAATCGTGAGGTTTTTTTGCTTTTATTTTTGCTTTTTCACTATTCTTCAAAGATTTCAGATGCATGGTTAGATTTTCAAAATGGAAAAAATGTATAAGGTGAAAAGGTATCATAATGATGTTTTAATGTTTTCAATTAAATATTAATCTCTAGACTTACTCAGAAACAATCAAGCATTTTTGTTCTTCCTAATGTTAAGTCCTTTCACTGGAATTTCATTGGTTTATTCATTAGAATCTCTTCGTGAAGGCCATTTGTCTCCTGACCATGATGGCATCTGGACCTGAGAAGGAAGATCCTGAAATAGATGAGCTGCCCAATGTCAGGCTGAGACGCCCGTTATGGGACAGGTGGGACAGGGCTCAACTGTCCTGTCTCTGGATTCCTCCCTGAATCTAGAAGACCCCTCCAAGGATAAAATGCTCAAGCTTACAAGTATGTCAGGGTTCTTAGACATTAGGATTGGCTCCTACTCAACTCTTTGGACCACCCCTCCAACCCCCGCCCCAATGTTAAGCCCTTCCTACTCTCCTCCCAGCCCGCTACTACCTTGTACTCTGTACGGGATCCACTGGGGTTCTTTAAGCTCCTAGAATGTTCTAGGTTCTTTGACACCAAACCTTCCCATCTGTTATCTGGTGTGCCCGGAGCTCTGCCCTCCCAACTCACTTTCGCCAAACTAAGTCCCATTCGTGATTAAAATCCCTTTCTCTAAGAAGTCTGCAGCGGCCCCTAAGTCTGGATCAGGCGCCCTGCTCTGTCCCCTCAGCACTACCGTTTTAGCACTGCTCACCCTCTGTGTGCTAACAGATGCTCTTTCCATAGGCCAGGAGATTTTAATTGGAGACTATCCTGGAAAATGCCAAAGTGAGATTCAAGTGCAGCCATACATCAGCTCAAATTGTTGAGAACACGGAAGGTAGGTTGAGGATCTGACTTCTGTTGTTTTGTATTCTCACAAAAGCCCAGTGTAATTCTTATGTAAAATTTACTCTAAGACTCGATCTTGAATGCTGCAATGTCCCATGGACATCACACCGAGCTGGCTGTGCCCCGAGCCCCCAAAGATGAGAACAGCATGCTCCCACACGAAGTTTTCAGGGGTAGGAAAACCGTATAAATCAGAGACATATCTGGTGGTTCCCATGGGAAAGGAATTAGATCGCTACTTTCTTACCATGAGGCACACAATTACCAGCTATGCACTTGCTTTCCTTTCTATTTACATCACTTTACTGTAATGTGTTTCCATTTCTGATCTAAATTATTGTCTCATACTACTTAGATAAACTTTCTTGTTTTACATTTTTTTTCTTAGAAATGTACTTTTCGCAATATCAAGTGTTAAATTATCTCAACTTCTATCTGAGGTGATCAGGTTTTGGCAAATCCCTCAAGTGTTTATTTCAAACTACTAAAAAAATCCACCCTGAAGTTACAACTCTGAGTGAACAGAATGAACGGATTCTCTGAGTGAATTGTTAGTAACAGTATTGCAGGACTTCTCTTGCATTGGTGACTCACAGGCTAAGGGGTGAGAAGGAAGGAAACGATTGCCTTCCTCTGGAAGCATCCTGACCCTTCCCACATTCTGACTTCCTCATTCATGGCTGAGGATTTTTGACCCTTCCCATCGGGAAGACATCGTATCTGACAGGGAAAATGAATTGAACAAGGTATAATATAAATCTATTTTCAAATAGAGAATTAAGTAAAATCATTGATATATAGAGAGTTTAAAATATATTTTAGAGGAATTCTATTACCTCGACAAAGATTTTTGAAAGTTTTTCTCCAGACTAAAATATCTGTATAGACATCTTAGACTGGAGAAAAGATAGATACTTTAAAAAACTTGTGTGATGGAGATTTTTAAAAGATCGTTTTGGGGGCGCCTGGGTGGCTCAGTCTGTTAAGCATCCAACTTCGGCTCAGATCATGATCTCACAATTAGTAAGTTTGAGCCCTGCATCGGACTCACTGCTGTCAGTGCAGAACCTGAAGCCTGATTGGGATTCTGTGTCTCCCTCTCTCTCTGCTCCTCCCCTGATTGCTTTCTGTCTCTCAAAAACAAAGACATGTTAAAAAAAATAAACAAATAAACAAATAAAAGATCAATCTGTGTTTTATTTCAAATCACCATTTATTTTTGAAAGATCAATATCACTCATTACCATGGGCTCCTACTCTTTGGAATTTGCAAGGAGCTCAGTTGGGAGGTTTTCAGGCCTTGTAACCTTATCTAACTGACAAGTTCACCTGCTACATAACATCCTCAGACTCGGAGGTTTGGAATCCAGGTCTTAGGGTCTAAGCTTCTGTGGACCTGCCCACATGCCCAGGGATATGTAGTTTTCACTTTGGAGCCATTTTCTTAATATATAAATAAGTAGTGAGGCTGTCCTTATTGTTAAAGTCGAGGACTTCAATCCTAATGATGGAATAGGAAGATTATTAATTGCCTGTTCTTTGCAGAGTCCTGTCTGGTACACACCATCAATGCACTTTTTGAAAATAAACATTTGCAGGGCCTTAGGTTTCTAACACTACAAACCCTGCGGGGATGAAAAAGGAAGAGAGCCGCAAAGGTGCTAATATTTTTGACCAACATAGTGACTATATTGCATTCTCCAAGGGACTTTCTGCTAATGTATCTGAGCTCTCAGGCTAATTGCACAGGGTGCATCAATGGCCGTTTCATCAGAGAGCGCCCAGCCACTGGGCGTTTTGCCCGCCATCTTCCCTGCCCATGGCGGACAAAGGACAGGAAGGACTTTTGCTCACATGAGTGATCTGAGCTGAAGGAGCTAAGTTACTTTTTAGCATAGAATCCACGTTGGCCTGTCAATCATTTGTGTGTGTGTGTGTTTTCTTTTTGTTGCATTTTCTCCCTTCTGCAGAAACTTGCCATGCGGTATTTAAGGTGACCTAACTCGCAATGAGAACATTGAGTGTGGTTTATCTTTCCACCCACGTGCAACTTGCCTTGTAGACTTGACAGGGATAGATCAGCCCAGTGGAGGAGCAAACAAAAAACCAAAAATACCCTCCTCCAAAAAATACCCCACGGTGTGAAACTCTTTCTGAGAAAGAGTGGCCTGTTTCCTTAAAGTAGAAAAAAAAATAACAAAAATAGATTTTTCTTGAGACTCTTGTTTACTCAGATGATACCAATTCTGTTTCTAGCACAACATGACTGTCGTTGCTACCCAGAGATTTTTAGAAAGTCATATGGATGCGGGTGCAGTGGAGTTTTGCCGTGAGTGAGTTGTGCTTCTCACATCGCTTATTAGAAGGTAAATGCATAATTATATGGCATGCTCATATAAAAGCAATAAACTTTACGGGAGTATTTATAAAACAGTATGTTTACATCAATGGTGCTATACAAGTAACAAGTAATAATAACATTGTGAAGAAAATTAGCTCCTTAGATGCATAACATTTAATATGTAGCTCTGTATAATTAATATCCTGGCAATTTAATGTGTTACTCATTTTCTTTTTCTCCCTCCCCTTTACTAGGAAGAAAGAAACAGAATTTGTTTAATTTAATACAGCATGTTCACGGTAGTATGGAGCCCAAATGTTATCATGCTAAATTAATCGGATTTCCTAACCTATAACTTTGAAACGGGACCCTGGGCTTCTTAATGTACAGTATGCCTATTTACATGTTTTGTAAATATTGTTACTTCTTCCTTGTTCTCTTTGACCTCCATGCCTGCTGTCCTGCTAAGCGGCTTGCATACACAGAACAGCATCCACAGCAAAGAATTATTTGGCTCAAGCATCAATAGTGCTGAGGGTGAGCAATCCCCAATGAACTCACTGACTTTTGAAACCATCCTTTAAGGTAGGGATTATTATTCTCATCATTTGGAGCATGAAAAAACTTGGGTGCGGATGAACCAAGAGAGTCATCCAAGATGAAATTGCGGAGCATGGAGTAAAGGGTTTGGGGGTTTTGAATCCAGGTCTTCAGGAGCTAAATTCCAGTGCACCT
>CM053576.1:127871336-127913765 GCA_028646485.1 Cryptoprocta ferox | reverse complement strand
TCCTCCAAGAAACGTCTTCCTGGGCCCTCCAGGGTCACATAGTCTACACAGGAAGACGACACATTCTTACCTACACCTTTTTCACGTACACATCACTTTGTATCTTTAATTATGTTACAAGGACCAGGTTTATTGTTGCACAAAGTGTTTCAACCAGTTCACAGTATAATCAGTCATCGAAGAATATTTACATCCAGGAAAATGATAGACGGGTAGAAGTTACTTCTCAGATCCACCTTCAGTGGGATCTCACTGAAGTCTTCCATCACCTGCATACGACATCTGCCCTTCCTCCACCCTCTCCCTGTGTTAACACCCTCCCCTGTGCTGTCGCAACATCCTGAACAGGTGCCTGTGATAGCCCTTTCCACACTGTAGCATGTGTGTGTGTGTGTGTGTGTGTGTGCGCACGCGCGCGCATGTGTGGTTCTCTCTCTCTCTCTGATGAGAATTGAGTCCTAAAGAACAGGGAATGAATCATCCTTGCTCAGCACTTTCTATGGTACTGGATAACTAGAAAAAACTTAGTTTTTGTCCTGAACTTAACTGCATATGGTATCTGTTAATCATTTGGGCAAGAGCTCTGGGGAGCCAGCACAAAACACTTTGCTTGTAATCCTGGGCCATTCCACTGTTTATGTTATACAGGAAAGCAGTGAGAGGCTCCAAAACAGTCAAATCCAAATGAAACCTTAATAAACATTTAAATTACACATCACACTGGAAACTTCTTGCCATGAGTAGATTTGGCCTGTACATAAAGAGTTTGTTTTTGTTATATTTTTAACTCAAACCTATGCCGCAAGGCTTTAACTTTTTTTAAAATTTTTTAATGTTTATTTTTGAGTGCGAGACACAGAGTGCGAGTGGGGGAGGGGCAGAGAGAGAGGGAGACACAGAATCCGAAGCAGCTCCAGGCTCCGAGCTGTTAGCACAGAGCCCCACGCAGGGCTTGAACTCATGAACCATGATTCATGACCTGATCCAAAGTTGGACGCTTACCCGACTGAGTCACCTAGGTGCCCATGGCTTTAACTTTGAGGTGTCTCTCATTCTGGTACAGAAAACTCAGCTCTTGGGCTGGGTAAATGGGTAAGTAGCATTTGAGAAAGTTAGGGTTAAGAATAATGCATACCCAGTACCTCCGGAGCTCTGAAATCCTGTCCTTTTAGACAGGATTTAGATCCTGGGACAGCTGTGCACAGGGTCCACATTATTGAGCCCCAGCAAAACTAACTATCTTCCCAAGTTACCTCTGAAAGTCATGACCTCTACTGCTTTAGGACGTGTTTGTAAATAATCACCACAGAGAAGACATTTGCGTCGGTTGGATAAAATTTTCATGGTAGACATTATCCTGGTAGCCAAGGCAGGCAGTATGACACAATGATTGGGAACAATGGATTGGGGTTGTGGTGGTGGTTAGCGGTCACTTATACATCTAGGGGGTGTTTACACAGCGTGGGGGGTGGAGGAAGGGCAGATATCGTATGCAGGTGATGGAAGACTTTAGTGAGATCCCACTGAAGATGGATCAAAAAACTAACTTCTACTTGTTTATCATTTTCCTGGATGTAAATATCTTCAATGTTTTATTACACTGTGAACTGGATGAAACAGTTTGTGCAACAGTAAACCTGGTTCTTGTAACATAATAAAAGATACAAAGTGATGTGTGCATGAAAAAGGTGCAGGTGAGAACGTGTGGTCTTCCTGTGTAGACTACGTGACCTTGGAGGGCCCAACAGGACATTTCCTGGAGGAGATGGCCCTTGACAAGGCACATAATTTCTCTAAGCTTCAATGCCTTTTTGTTACAAAATGGTAACGAGAATTACCTCTGTTGTAGTGAAGACTGAGTGAAAATAAGGTATGATACTGTATATGGCCAACAGGAATTAAACATTACTGTCCACAGGGCACCTGAGTGGCTCAGTCAGTTAAGTGTCCAACTCTTGATTTTGGCTCAGGTCCTGATCTCACGGTGCATGGCATCAAGTCCCGTGTCAGGCTCTGTGCTGATAGTGTGAGCCTACTTGGGTCTCTCTCTCTCTCTCTCTCTCTCTCTCTGTCCCTCCCCTCACTTGCACACATGCTCTCTCTCTCTCAAAATAAATAAGTAAACTTAAAAAAAAATCATAATGCTTTTGTTCAGGGCCAATGTACATTAGCTTTTCAGTCACTATTTAGTATTAGACAATAAAGTAAAAAATGCCAATTTTTTTCTTTTAGCTGTAATGAAGCACTGAGCTAATATTTAATCCTTTGTCATAGTAGCTTTGTGGATCTGAATACTAGTGACATGGATTTTCCTCTTGCTCTCACATTATTTTTGTTTTTATTTTACATTTAGATCTTATGGCAATATTTTATCCAGACAACACATGTTGGAAGGAGATGAAGCATATTCTAGAAATAAGTAAGCACATGTTTTTTTATTTATATAAAGAAAATATAGGCCTCTTATCATTTAGGACTTAAAGTATTGTTAGGGTAGGAAAATACACATAAAGTAAAGGTAATAGATACGCATGTACACACACACGTGCACGTGCACACAGAGTGATGTGTTGGTAAATCTAAAAGCTGGCTCTCTAAAAACAAAACACCCTCTTTTGTAGGATTTGTGTATGTCCACGGTATAAATGCTCTTATAGTGGCTAATTCAAGCTACCAATATTTAAGAGCAATTCCTGTGGCCTGAATCAGCTTTTAGGAAATTGATGCTAAATTGGAACAGAATCAAAGCAGGAATTAAAATTCAGAAAAGAGGAGCCCCAAGTCTGTGGATCTAAACAGTTGCGGTGGGGGGTGGGGGTGGGGAAGGTCTCAGGGAACACAGACAACCTGATCTAGGTCTGAAAAGATTCAGAACCTTTGGGAAAAAAAACAAAAACAGGTGAAAAAGCTCTAGCATCTGTGTGTAGCCAGTTCATTCATTCATTATGCATTTATTCATCTATTTATTTACTCAAATATTTTTGAATTATAACTGGATGCCAGACATTGATTTTAAGCTATTACAATTGCTGAAGGGCCAGGGAGTCAGAGATACATACTGAAATAAGGTGTGGACACAGTGCTTGAATTCCGCACCTGTAACCACTCCAGGGGGTGGGGGCACTTAACCCAGCATGGAGGGCAAGGTCAGGGAAGGCTTCCTGGAGGCTGTGATTGGGTTTAAAGGATGAAGAGATCTCTGGGGCACCTGGGTGGCTCAGTTGGTTAAGTGGCCGACTTCAGCTCAGGTCATGATCTCACGGTTTGTCGGTTTGAGCCCCTGCATCGGGCTCTGTGCTGACAGCTCAGAGCCTGGAGCCTGCTTTTGATTCTGTGTCTCTCTCGCTCTCTCCCCCTCCCCCGCTCATGCTCTGTTTCTCTCTCTCTCTCTCTCAAAAATAAATAAATGTTAAAAAATTAAAAAAAAAAAGGATGAAGAGATCTCACCAGGCCAAGTCAGGTGAGAGAAGGCATTCCAGCCAGAGTGTGTTTGAGCAGAACAAAGAGAAGAGAAAGCACAGAGTGTGGAAAGCTCCAAGCAGATCCATGCTTGGGGGTGGGGGGTGGGAGACAGAACCTGCAGGGGGGCAGACAAGAGGAAGACATGCGGCCAGGGACTGGGCTGACGTAGATTCTGAAAGACCTGGTGGTGGTAGGTACTCTTAGGAGGAAGCGAGTTTCTGCTAAAGCCTTGGTGCAACTCTGTTGGATTTGAGCAGATGACCAGAACTGGGTTTTGGATGGGTCGATGTGAACAAATGTGTTGTGTGTGTCAGTTCTGAACGGCCGAGAGCAGGGCAGTGAGACCCCTGAAAATGCCATTGTCATTGCCCAGGCAATATGGGATGATTGCATAAACAAAGGCAATAGAATGCGACATGGAGAAGAACCTACTATAGATTTTGTGCAATTACATAACCTGTCCTTCAGTTGACCTTTTGACTTAGCTTAGATTATAAGCCAAGCAACATGGTTATCTGTAAATTTAGGTTTAAATTTTCCTTTTTCATTAGCTAGCTAATTTTGAGCAATTTATTAAATGCCTGTTTACTCATGCCATAGATTGTCTCATAGAGGCACTAACCTGGAAGGTACAGTGTGTGTGTGTGTGTGTGTGTGAATTTATTCCCGATAGAACATGATCCTTATTTTCCAATTTTCCTCTTTTATGTTAAATAAACACATTTATCACCAAATTAGGTTTTGTGTCAGTTGGATAAAACGATAATTAAAAATTCCCTCAAATGATTATTAATCTTCATTGGGGAGTGAGTCCTACCATTTGCTGAGTAGAGGAAAAGGCGAGGTTGATTACAAAATTAATTCAGCTCTAGAAAACTTAGGATGTCTGGATCTTGGAAGCTTGAAATGTAGCCCTTCTGAAGCCTGGTGGATTTTTCCCTCTCTGCAATTACAACAGGGCTAACTGAGATCCAAAGTACCTGACAAACAAAATTTAAAAAATCACCATTACTAGAATCTCAACAGGAATATAATATAATTTTAAAAATTTCCTAGCAAAGCCATATCTGTGGGTTAATTTTACTCCTGGAAGTTCTGGAAAATAATGCATTGCCTTTGCACAAATATTGTCTTTAAAATGTAAATTAAAATATATTTAAAGAATATTGAAAACACTTGAGAGTCATTCAGGTTTGCATTTAATATACAATAATTAGAATTTTCCATCCAAAGTACATTTTTCCCCTCTAATGCTTTATAAAATGCATGATTGATATTCTAATAACATGATTGTTAATATAATCAAATCATTTTGTTTTGAAATGTGTTTTCCATTATAAAATTAATGTAATCACATTACAAGACATTTGCGAACTTCAGAAACTTAGACTTTAATGTCCATTGCAGAGTTTTAAAATAGCAAAACAATGGAAGCAACTAAACGTCCATCAATGGAAAGATGGTTAAAAAAATCTAGTATAGGATACAATCTGACAATTAAAATAATGGGTGGATATTGGCATAAAGATGCATATTAACATCAAATGGTCTCCAAGTCCCTGTTGAATAGAAACTTCAAATAACAAAACAGTCCGGACAATAGGATGCCGTTTATGTACACACACGTAACAACATGTGTTGTCAATGTATGCAAAAGGGACTTCGAGGAAAAGCACACCAAACTGATGAGAGAAGTTATCCTTAGGATGTGTGGTTATATGTGCTTGTGCATTTGGCAAGAGGCAGGAATAGACTTGGGGACAGTAATCAGAAGAAATTGAATGGTATCTGTTATGTTTAAAAAGTATATTGTGATGTGGTATCGTAGTTGCAGGACTGGTGACAAGTAAAAGAGAACAGAAGAAAGGAGAAGGATGCTGGAGGCTTGACATTCGACTTCCGTTAACACAAAACCAGTAAGATTTAGTGTATCCCTTCTGATCTTTTTCCTTTTTTCTTTTTTTCTTTAAATTTAAAAAAAAATGCTTTAATTTTTATTTTTGAGAGAGAGAGACACACACACAGTGCGAGTGGGGGAGGGGCAGGGAGAGAGGGAGACACAGAATCTGAAGCAGGGTCCAGGCTCTGAGCTGTCAGCCCAGAGCCCGACACGGGGCTCGAACCCACGAATTGTGAGATCATGACCTGAGCAGAAGTCGGATGCTTAACCACCTGAGCCACCCAGGCGCTCCCCGCCCTGCCTTTTCTTTTTTAATCTATAATTTTAAAATATAGATATAATTCTACTGTATGTAAAAATTTCCTCATTTTTTTTCCATTCAATATTTTAATAAAATGTTACATAGTTTCCATAATTGGGAATATGCCGTAATTCCTGTAGTAAAACACTTTGTGTTCAGTTTGTGTCTTATATTTTAATATTAATGATGAACATCTTGCATATAGTTTGATCCCCCATTTTGAAGAATTTCCTTAGGATAGATTTTCTGAGCTACTATTAGGTCAAAATGTGTGTATACTTTTGTGCTTTTTAAATTTTATTTTTCAGGGCACCTGGGTGGCTCAGTAGGTTAAGTGGCCTACCTTGGCTCAGGTCATGATCTCACAGTTCGTGAGTTCGAGCCCCGCATCGGGCTCTGTTCTGACCGCTAGCTCAGAGCCTGGAGCCTGCTTCAGGTTCTGTGTCTCCTTCTCTCTCTGCCCCTCCCCTGCTCACGCTCTGTCTCTTTCTGTCCTTCAATAATACATAAATAATACGTTAAAAAATTAAAAAATAATAATAAAAATAAATTTTATTTTTCAGGCAGAATTGCTACTTGTGCCAAAAGTCAAGAATCCACACAAATATGTTATGAGTTGTGGCTTATTTCAGATCCTTGAGCAGATTTATTTAACTGTTTTGTTTTGTTTTCTTTTGTTTGGAGATGAATGGATTGGTGCCTGGCCACGTGCCCCAAAGTGGAGGCCCCTGAATTTGAGACGGTAGAATCAGAGAATCCGAACCAGTATCTCCCATTAATCGGTGTATTCCTTCTGCAAGTGGGTGCAGGGAATGTGCTGCCTGATACACTGCATGTCGCAGGGGAGTCAGCACTCAACAACTATGTACTGAATCTAATTGAGGAGAAAGCAGAAATCTGCTTCAAACCTTGGCTACAACAGAAAGGTGATATGTCCTGGGATGTCAGGCCTGGCAGTCTGGAGTTATTTTTCCACAGCAATCCCCTCTGCCACAGACACCTTTGGGGTAAGTCAGAAAAACTCAGCAATTGGAGTTGTGCATCTGGCCACGATTCGAATGCACCCAAGCATGAAGGTCCAAGCTCCCTTTAGGTCAAGTCACAATGAACTCACATCTGTGCATCTGTGGCAAACTATCTGTAAGGGCATAGAGGGAAAATCCATTTCCTGCATTAGGACTCATCAGTGTATCTACACTGTTCATGAACTAATAGTATCCCCTCCTTTTATAAGCTTTTAATTTTGAATTCATTATAGATTCACAGGAAGTTGCAAGCTTAGCACAAAGAGATTATGTGTACCCTTCACCCAATGATTTCTCCCAATGGTTACATCTTGCATAAATATAGTACATGGGATTTGACACAGGATTTGACATGGGCACAATGTGCATGTGTAGTTCTACACCATTTTATCCACGTACATAGATTTATATACCCACCACTCCAGTTCGGACACAGAGATACAGAACTATTCCATCACCAGAGATTTCCCTCACGTGTCCCTTTTATACATCTATCCCCTTAGTTCCCCTCTAACATGTACACAATCTCTAAATCCTGGCAACCACTAATCTGTTTCCCATCTCTCTACTTTTGTCCTGTTGAGACTGTAAATGGAATCACACTGTACACGAACTTCTGAGATTTACTTTTTTCCCTAAGCATAATGCCCTTGAGATCCATCAATTTAATGTGTGCATAATCACTCCCTTTTTATTGCTGAGTGGTATTCCACCGCCTAGATATACTATAATTGTTTAACCATTCACCTATTACTGAAGGACTTTGGGTTGTTTTCCTGTTTGGGTTATCACAGATAAAGCTGCTATGAATAATCATATTCAGGTCTTTGTGCTGACATATGGTTTTTCTTCTCTGGAATAAATATCCATGATTGAAATAATGGGTTCAAATAGTAATCACATGGTTAGTTTCATAAATAAAAAATAAAAAGGCAAATTGTTTTCTAGAGTGACTATCATTTTGTAGTCTCACCAGTGATATGTGAGATTCCATTTCTCTCTACCTTTGCCAGAATTTGGTGTTGTCACTATTTTTTATTGTATGTATTCTAGTAGATGTGTAGTGATATGTCCTCCTGGTCTTAGCTTTCATTTCCTTAACAGTACTGTTTAAAAGATGTGATTATTTGCAATCAGTGATGGATGGATTCATGACTCTTGCCCATTTCTAATTTAAGTGTTCTTTTTTTCTTCTGTTGAGTTTTGAGAGTTCTTAATATAGTCTAGATATAATGCCTTGGTCATGTATATGGTTTGCACATATTTTATACCAGTCTGTGTCTTGCCTTTTTAACCTCCTTATAGGATCTTTCACAGGACAAATACTTTTAATTTAGATGAAGTCAACTTATTATTATTTTTTAATGGATTGTGTGTTTGGTGTGATATCCAAGACTACTTTGTTAAGCCCTAGGTCCTGAAGATTTTCTCTTATGTTATCTGCTAAAAGATTTACATATTTACATTTAGCATTTGAGTCTTTCAACCATTTTGTATAACAAGATTTAAATCAAGCTTTTTTTTCTTTCCTCTTTCCCCCTCCCCTTAATTAGATATCCGATTGCTCCAGCACTATTTACTGGAAGAATATCTTCCCTTCATTGAATTCTTTTGTTCCTTTGTTAAAAAAAAAAAAAAAAAAAAAAGTCGTCTGTATTTGTGTGGGGTTATTTTTAGCATCTCTGTTTTGCTCTATTGATCATTATGTCTACCCTCCAGAAAAACAACACAGTCTTGATTAGTGTAACAATATAATGATTCTTGAAATTGAATAGCCTGCTTTCTCCCAATTTATTCTTCTTTCTCAGAAAGAACTATTCTAGCTCCTTTGTTTTTCTATATAAATTTTAGAATGGTCATGCCTGTATCTACAAGAAATCTTCTGGGATTATAATAGAAATTTAAGTAAGCCTATTTGTCAATTTGGAGAAAATTGACAACTTTACTGGTAAGTCTTCCAATCCATGAACATAGTATATCTTTCCCTTTATTCTACTGACACTGACACTGAGAGTAGTTCTCTTTGAACTACTGTAAATGATATTATATTTTAATTTTCACATTTTTATTGCTAATACATAGAAACAACTGAGTTTTATATGCTGCTCTCTTATCATGTGACATTACTTGTTAGTCCTATGGGTTTTTGTAAACTACTTGGAATTTTCTATGTAGATTATTATATCATCTGCAAATAGGGGCAGTTTTATTACAGCCTTTTTTAAAAGCATGCCTTTTATTTCCTTTTCTTACCTTATTTCACTAGCTTGAGTTTCCAGTTACATTTTGTGTAATACTGATGAGAATGGATATCTTGCCTTGTTTGCAGTCTTAGGGACAGAACATTCAGCTTTTCAGCATTATGTGTTTGCTGTATATTTCTTACAGATGCTCTTTAATAAGTGGAGGAAGTTTCTTCTATTATGGTTTTCTGAAATGTTTGTGGTTTTTTTGTTGTTGTTTTTTGTTTGTTTTTTAGTCATGAATGGGTATATTAGTTTGTCAAATGCTTTTTCTACACTATTGGATATAATCACCTGATTTTTCAGTTTTTGCTCGTTAATATGGCTGATGATACTGTTGATTTTCAAATATTTAATAGCTTTCCTTCCCTGAATTGAATAATGAGTGTATTACTAAGTAATACACTTGGTAATGTATTTAATTCTTTTTATATATTTTGGAATATATTTGCTAATATATATATTTTTAAATGTTGCATGCGTGTTAATGAGGGATATAATTCTGTAGTTTTCTGTATTGTTTGAGTCTGGTTTTGGTATTGGGATAATACTTTGTAGAACAAGGGGGCAGTATTTCTTCCTCTCCTATTTTGTGTAAAATTGGTATTAATTTTTTAAACTTCTAGAAGAAGTCTCCAGTGACATCATCTGAGCCTAAAAAATTTTTAGAAGGTTTTAAATAATATATTCAATTTTGTTAATACTTATAAAGTCATTCAAATTTCTGGTTTCACATTAGAAAATTGGGGTAATTTTACTTTAAAAAATCAGTATATTTCATCTAATTTATCAGATTAATGTGTGTAGAATTGCCAATAATATTCTCTTACTATCTTTTTGATGTGTACAGGGTCTCTAGTGATGTCTTTTTTTAAAAATTTCTGATAATAGTAATTGGTGTTTTCTCTCTCGTTTTTCTTTGTTAGCCTACATGTAAGTATGCCAATTTTATTGATATTTTTAAAGAACTAGAGTTTTCTCTCATAAATTTGCTCTGTTTCAGTTCTATGTATCTGGTTCTTTTTGTATTGTGTTTCTGTTTTCACTTGGCAAAATGATTCTAATCTTACTTTAATTACTACCATCCTCTGCTTTCTGTGAGTTTATTTTACCCCCCCCCCCTTTTTTTTTAGTTTCTATATGTGGGAGCTTAGATTATTGATTTAAGACATTGTCTTTTCTTACATAAGCTTTTAGTGCTAGAAATTTCCCTCTCAGCCCTGCTTTACCTGCATCCTATAAATTTTCATATGCTGTATTTTCATTTCCATTCAGCTGATTGTTTTATTTTATTTCCTTTGAAACTTCCTCTTTGGAATATGGATTATTTAGAAAAGTGTCATTTAACTTATGAGTATATGGAGATTCTTCTGTTATATTTCTGTTATTGATTTTTAGCTTGATTCCATAATATTCATGGAACACATTCTGTGATTTCAATTATTTTAGACTTCTTGAAGTTTATTTTATTGTTGAGAATATTTTCTATCTCTGTATATTCTTTGTGGAAACTTGGAAAAATCTGTATCTTGTTATAATTGGGTGGAGTGTTCATAAATCTCTATTTGATTCAGGTGGTCGATCATGTTGAGTTGTATATATCTTTGCCATATTTTCTATTTAGTTTTTCTATCATTTATTGAGCGAAGAATGTTGAATTGTCTCACTATAAGTATTGATTTATCTAATTCTTTTTTCAATTATATCACATTATTTTTTTAGATTTTTTTGTATGTGTTGCATATACATTTGGGTTCTATGTCTTCTTGGTGGATTGACCCTTTGTCTTAGTCTCAGCTCAGGCTGCTATGATAAATTACCACAGACTGCATGGCTCAAACAACAGAAATTTATTTCTTATGGTTGTGGAGGCTGGAAGTCCAAGATCAAGGTGCTGGCCAGTTCTGGTGAGAGCCCTCATCCTGGTTTGCAGACATCTTCTCTCTGGTATCATATGGTAGATAGTAGAGAGAAGCAAGTTCTCTTATCTCTTTATATAAGGCATTAATCTCATTTATTGGATATGGAATTCTGAGCTGACAGTTCTTTTCTTTTAGCACTGTAAAAACGCTGTGCCATTTCCTCCTAGCCTCCATAGTTTCTGCTGAGAAATCCATTCTCCCTGCAATTGTTTATCCTGCAGGTCATGTGTCATTTCTCTCTTGTGGCTTTTGAAGATTTTGTTTTTCTTTGTCTTCAGTTTCCAGAAGTTTAATGACTTTGTGCTTTGTTGTAGATTTCTTTAGGTTTATCTTATTTGTGTCTTGTTCTGCTTCTTGCCACTGTAGGTTTCTATATTTGGGAATGTTTCAGCCACTATTTCTTTGAATACTCTTTCAGTTCTATAAATAATTGATCTCCATGTATATATTTAGATAATTTGTGCTGCCCATCTTCAAGTTCACTGATTCTTCTGCCCTCCCTGGAATGCTGTTTGTTATACAATTTCTATTTAGCTCTTCTTTATATATTTCTTTGTTGAGATTTTCTATATTTGAATTTCTTTCAACTGGGTTCATAATCGCTCAGTGAAGCATTTTTATCATCATTGCTTTAAAATGCCTTTCTGACGATTTTAATATCTGTGTCTTTGCGGTTTTTGTGTCTTATGATTGTCTTTTCTCATTCAATTTGAGATCTTCCTGGTTCTTGGTATGACAGATGATTTTCTATTGAAGCCTGGCCATTTGGGGGCATTATAGTTTAGGTCTCTGGATCTTACTTAAATCTTAGGTTTTAGCAGGACTCCTTTTACAGAATTCTGGTTGTGGAAGGGGGCTTTGCCTCATCACTGTAAGGTGAACATGGAAGTCCAGGTTGTCGCTCAGCCTTGGGTAGCATCCAGTGGGGAGGGCCTCTTTGTTACCACTCGATGAGAATGAGATTTTATATTCTACCCTGGCTGGAAGGAGAAAGAGCACACCATTGCTCTTCCCAGTGTGGTCTCCCCTGATACCCTCCCTAGGTGTCTATAAGATGGTGATATCATTATGGCACTGTTTATTTTAGGCAAACATAAATTACTGCCACTGAGGATGAAAACCAAGTTAAGGGTTTGTCAGATCTGGGGTAATCTTCTACAGGCTTAGGCCCCTCCTCAGGTACAGGATACAGTCCTTTCTAAGTACACTATCTGACACCCGTAATAATCTGGGTACCAAAGAAACCTTTTTATAACCTCTCCACTTATCCCCTCTACTCATTCTGTGCTGCAGCCAGAAAGGTGACTTGTGAAGATCCACCTCTGTCCAACGTGTACCTTCTAGTCCGCTCTTTGTTTACCCTGCTTCCTTCCGCCTAGAAAACTGTCTCTTCTATTCAGTTGCGCCCCTCACCCCCACAAGCCTTGTTATTTCAACAAGGCTTTGCTCACCCACAGAAATTTTTCATTGCTTTCAAATCTTGTTATTAGTAGCACACTTTTAGCATGGACTATGGTGAATTATGAGCTTATTTATTTATTTATTATTATTATTAATTGTAAGTGTTCTAGTACATCAGCCAGTTTGTAAAACCTTCATATAAACTGGGAAGAGTGTCTTGCTCAGGAAAAGCATTTTTAACGACTCTACTTGTGTTCTTTTAAGTCAGTCATTTGAGTGATGGGTAGGAATTGAAGAGAATTCCTTGAGGAGGTGATGGGTTGGGACCTAATAAAATTGAGTGACCATGATAATTATTGACAATGATTGCTAAAACTGCAGGCATCAGTGAAAAGAATGCAAAGGGAAAATTGTATGAGCGCTTAAAAAATATGAACATATCCCAAGGCTCATTTTCTTATACAACTGCAAAGAAGCATTCAGTGCAGAATAACTTTGAAATTCAATTCCTCATTTCCATTATTACTTACCAAACAGGAATGTCTGGTCAAAATTCAATACGTCAGAATGAAGATAATCATGGAACAGTCCTCCTTGGTGATTATAGTTTCAACACGAATTTATATTTCTTAACTTATCAAAAATAATGATTTACTCTTTGACATATCAAGAAGTTTGGGTTAGGGTTGTGTTTTGCTTTCATTTTACTTATTTGCTTGTTTACTTGCACTATGTGCTGGAAATGCGCCATGGAAACTGCATATTCTTATAACTCCCAAGAATGCATTTGCACATGAGACCTAACTGAAGCTCTCAACAGTGCCATTAGCAGTATGGGTTTACATTTTCCTTTCATAATAGAAAGTCTACAACATTATTGATGTCCTAGGCTCCTTCTTGCTTTCTGCTCTATCATCATGTGTGTGCTTTTTATCTTCCTGATTGCCTCTGGATCACAAAACAAATGCTCTCTCTCAAGCTCATGCCCTCATTTCAGGAAGGAAGATGATGAAAGTAACAGAAAAAGAAGGGTGGTGTCTATTCCAGGAAAGCGAAACTTTCCCAGAAATTCCCAGCCAACTTACATTGACATCTCCTTCGCATGAAGTGTGTCGCCCCAACTGAGAGGTGAAATGTGTTTTTTTTACACTTTTATCTTGGAATGTTTTTAATGATTTTATTCTGGCTATTCTGAAGCAAATCAGTGTTGAGTCTGGGAGGAAAAAGGGGAGATGGACTTTGAGGAGGGAACTAGCAATTTCTGCCAAACAACATCAGAATCCTCCTGGTATTAGTAGATAAAAATTTATCTAGCCCTTAACAAAATGAGTTCCCAGTGCCACTGCGGCTGATGTAGAAATGCCTTCCCGAGCTTCTCTGGGGGACCCTTTGAAAGTGAGGAGGCTGGAGACACCAGTGATCATGAGGCTGTGCTGCTCTTCACGCCTACATCTCTGGATGACACGAGTTGACACCCTCCTGTTTTGAGCCATTACTCTGACGTACACATCATCTTTTCTTCTTTCTTCTTTTCTTTCTTTCTTTTTTAATTTCTTTCTTTTGAGATAGAGAGAGAAAAACTGAGTGGGGGAGGGGCAGAGAAAGAGGGAGAAAGGGAGAATTCCAAGCAGGTTCTGCACTGTCAGCACAGAGGCATAAGCGGGGATTGAACTCACGAACTATGGGATCATGACCTGAGCCTATCTCAAGAGTTGGATGTTTCACCAGCGGAGCCACCCAGGCATCCTTCTTACTTTTTTTTTTTTAATGTTTATTTTATTTCTTTTGAGAGAGAGAGAGAGAGAGAGAGAGAGTGTGTGTGTGTGTGCAAGTGGGAGAGGGGCAGAGAGAAAGGAAGAGAGAGACTCTCCAGCAGGCTTCTCACTGTCAGCGCAAAACCTGACATGGGGCTAGACCCCACAAACTGTGAGATCATGATCTGAGCCAAAATCAAGAGCCAGACTCTTAACTGAGCCACCCAGGTTGCCCATGCATTATCTTTCACGTCACCAGAGCATGTCATATTTCCATCCGCTATTGGTGACACATTTTGAATTCAGGAATCTTCTCTTAGTTGAGGGATGGATAACTATCCCCACTATTGGTAAAATGTCTAGGGGTTGCTTATAAACGGCTGTCATAGAAAGACTTCAATAAGGAATTCATTTTTGCCTCTCATTCATCACATCACAGTCCCCCTTCAGCACATACATTACGTGCAAACACATTTTCACTATGGTGCGTGCATGTGAAGATAACCACAGATCAGACAAAGACAAAAACAGAAAACACAATCAACCTTTGCCCCATTTGAGCCGGTTAAAGTTATGTGGTTGTGACTGATAACCTATCTGCATTGGAAACGTTTCCTTCTGTCAGCAGTCAAGCTTTTGATAAAAAAAAAAAAAAAAAAAAAGGAGAAAAAAAGTTTCTCAAGTTAGCAGAGCAAAGCCCTTTTCTAAAGGGCCTATAAATAATTTTAAATTCCTGGTGCTGCCTCAAATGTAGCTCTTCCGAGCTGCAATGTCGGCTATTTCTCTGAAACTAGAGTAGTCATTCAAAAATAGTTTCACTCAATTTAACTGCCTATTGAACCCTCTAAATTACAGATATTAAGCCTTTGGTTTCACAACAAACTTAATGAACAGTTCTGACAATCTATAAGCAAGGCCACTGGAAATTCATGGGCCAGATGGAATCACAGATTACACCATTTTCCTACTGGCCTGCAATTTTCTGGCACCTGGATCGACATTCCAGGGATGCGTATTATGTCTGGTGCAGTAGTCCCTGCCCCTAATAACTGAATTTGTGTTTTAGAAAGCTCATAGCAAGCAGAGAAATGCCTCCTAACTTTTAGTCCTGCTTCTTGAAAATATCAGGGTAATATTCATTTAGACTATGTGGGTGATATTTAGAATGCAAGGTGCTCTAAGGAGAGCCTTTAAGAATTCATCTAAGAAGAGGGACTATAAGAATATGCAGGGAAATCAATAGGATGAGGAAAAAACTCTGCAGAATCAGGGATGGTGAGATCAGAGAGAGAAAAAAGCATAAATTAGCAAAGAGAGAAAAGAAGACAATTTGAAAGTCAAGATCTCTGAGTTATTCCTTGGAAAATTAGCATTAGTAGCACATATTTTACTCCAAATAATGCATGTATCTGCTTTCTAGTGATTTTTAATTGGAATGGGTTAATCACTGAGAGATTCCTTTTCATGTCTTGAAATGTGGTCAAGTGTCAATGACATGACTGGCCACAGTGGAAGGGGATGACGGGGAATTAATTGTCATTCCTTCACTCTGAAAGCTGATAAACTACAGCGTCTCTGCTCCAGAGTATCATAAAATTCCCTGTTTTCAAAGAACACGTAACACTCCTTTCTTCCCCCATTTTTATATTTATCATGCTATATAATAATTATCTTTTACCAATTTTTCTTCCTCAGAGTCCCCCTCGAGGAAAAGATTTTATTCTTTACCTCTGTATCCTGGTGTGAACAGGGGGCCTAAGAGAGTGAAATCTTAGGAAATGTTGATTGAATAAATGCATGTTCCAAAATCCTTGGGCAAATGGAATGATATCCTCTTATGATAATCAGACAACATTTAAAACATGAATATTTGTTTGCTAATTAATTAATTAATCTATTTATTTATTTATTTTAAGTTTATTTTGTATTTGAGAGAGAGGGAAAGCAAGAGCGAGGGAGGGGCACAGAGAGAGGGAGAAAGAGAGAGAGAATCCCAAGCAGGTTCCATGCTGTCAGTGCGGAGCCCAATGCAGGGCTCAAACTCACAAACCATGAGATCATGACCTGAGACGAAATCAAGTCAGACGCTTAACTGATGGAGCCACTCAGGCACCCCAACATGAATTTTTATTAAAGGAAAGAAAAATGTCCTAAAAGGAAGCCAAAACACGACTTCAAATATTCAAGTACATTAAAAGGCAAAGAATAGCAGTGTTTTTTGGTAGTATTGAAAATTGTTTTTGAAAGAATTGTTTTTGAAAGAACACCATTTCATCAAAATGCTCTCTGCTTGACCCGTTGTGGATATCAAGAGAGGTGGTTAATCTGGTAGGAAGCAGGCAGTAAATCTCCTGCGTCTCTAGGGAATCAAACCTATTTGGTGGAATGCAGAGGAAATTCCATCAGCATGAAACATCCTAGGCAGAAATCCTTATTGAAAATTACTGCCGAATGGTTTGATATTAGAGGTTGAAGAGTCCCTAGGGAATATATATAAATACTTTCTTTTACAGATGTGGAGGTGAGACCAAGTCAGAGGAGTGAGTCAGCCATGACAGGCAGCTGGGGTCACTCACATAATTAGTGTCATACTTCCCAACAGAGGAGCCCGTCCACCTTTGGAATACCGAAAATTGGCAAAGGAAGTATGAGGGTGATTTTCCTATCTTGAGAAAACCTAATGGAAATCAAATTTTTCCTCTCCACCGAGCTGCCAAAGTAGCTAAAAATTAAGGTATGTCATAGGTGGGGTGGGGAGAGCTGGCCTTTCCTAATGATGGGTTGAAATCATGACCACACCGTGTAGTCAAATTCATTCTCTGATGAAGAACAGGTATGTGGTGATGTGCTAGTGAGGTCTAAATTACGAAAACATATATATATTATATTCAATGTAGTTCGGTTTGGGTGTTAAGGCAACCTTTAATTTGCGTGTGTGTGAGGCGTATACACAGAGATCTTGGTGGACGCAAGTCACTGAGGGCTGAGGGAATGCTCACCAGTATTCCATTTTCCTCCTCAACATGTTCTGATTGCCTGGCTGTTAGGCAGGGCCAGATGACTCTGCGTTACCCATAAAATGTGAGCAAGGGCGATGTGCGTCATTTCTGGCCCGAGACAGTAGAAAGCTCTGACTCGTTCCTCTCATGTTTCTTCAGTCGACCGCAATGACTCAGGAGGGTTCCAAACGGTGGAGTCTCATCTTTCCCTCTCTAAACCCCACCAACCTTTTAGCACATATGGCATGAGTAAGAAGCAAACACCTGTTGTGCTAAACCCCAGAGAACTGGGGTAGTTTCTCACATCAGTGTACCCAAGAATATCTCAAGTCAGGGCCTAACATCGATCAAACACGAATATCTAACTGCCTTGTCACGGGCTTTGAGTCACTATTTCATTGAATCCTTACCAAAGCCTAGATGGGGTCCCCGCTTTTATACGGAGTTTATAGATGGGGAAACTGAGACTCACTGAACATCCCTTCATTTCCAGGGTCCCACAGCTGATAAATAGCAGCCTTCAGACTTGAATCCAATTCTGCCAGAGTCCGTGTGCTTTCCTGTCTGTGTCCCCAGGCTGCACGATTAACATCTACTGGGAAGGTAGCAGAGTTCTCCCAAGTTCACATCCACTACTCCGTGATTTTTCCCCCCTTGGAGCTCTGCATTTCTCCATTTTGGAGATCCCAGTCTCTTTCTAGACCTCCAGCTGTATTCTATCTACACATCAAAGCCAAGGTCTGAACCAACTATTTTTCGTTTAAAGCAAGGTTCAAGGGGGAAACTCCACTCTCACTAACCCTATTGCCACCAGAGTTCACAGAATACCTTCTCCTTTCTAAAAATAACCAATAGTAGATTGATTTCTTTACCCTCAACCTTCCAGGGTTTTGTCAAACATATCAATCCTGTGTTAGAAAGGCTAACGTTGTTGACTGTGGCATTTCCCATGACATGCGTCACATCAGATGCAAGGAGTCAGATTTGTATACATTTCACTGATTATCGAGAGGGATATTTCTTCCGCTCTCCTCATCTCCTGTTCAATTATATATCTATTTCCTTTTCCTTCAAGGAGATCATGTATTGCCAGAAAGGTGAAATGTAAAAGTCAGCAAGATCTGGCAGATTCACGTGGAGATGGAGATAGTCTGTGCCGCTCTCAGACTGATTAAATAAAGGATGCCCCGGGAACAGAGTGAGACTGTATGCATACTTTAGTAAATGAAAGTAATGCATTAGAATGCAGCTTTAGGGTCTAATTTAAAAATGTAATTCAGGCACCAGCAGAAGCCTTTAAAATATTGGCAGATGTCTTTATGTCACATTTCATATAGAGGGCAAAATGGATTAAAAGACAAATGGAATCCATAGAATAGTTCAGCTTCCCTTATATTCGCCAGTGCTTTCGTTTCTCTCAAATACATTTTATTTAAAGAGGATTTTATGTCTATTCTTTTCACAAGCTATTGCAAAATTACTAGAAATCAACCTCGGAGATCGTCTGAAACTATTAATTCATGTATAAATTTTCCATTCACGCATCCCTTCATCCAACATTTCTTTAGAACCTACTATTTGTAGACTGTAAAATGAAGACTGTTACCATCAGGCAGAACATGGAAATGGGGCAGAGATGCTGATTGGACTTACTTTCCCTTTGGGATCCCCCGGTTTTTTGGTGGGGGGATTGCCCCCAGGAGATAGTTTCCCCGAGAAACACTTGCATTTCCCTCTTGAGGTTGGGACGAGGTGATGCAGGGCACAGTGGCCATTGTTCTCTCCCAGTTTTGAATCCCGTGCTGGTTTATCAGGTTCTGCCCTTCCGAATCTGTTTCCCTTTTCCCTGATCCTCCTATTTTTAAGTCAGTAACGAGGAGTTCAAATGCCAGGCAAAGTGCTGAGCTATCTGTTCGGAGATGAACTTAGAAGATTTATCAGTTCGGGCGGTTTTTGTGATACTCCAGTGAGGAAACTGTTTCCAAAACTACCTATCTGGTAAGACTGAGAGAGGAGAGCTGCCAGCCTCTTTCCCGTGGAGTGTGATTCCAGATGACCGGAGGGAAAGCGGCAGAGACGGGAACACTGCTGACCGAGAATTTAAGGAAATCACAGCACCCTTCGGACACATTACTTCTGACTTGTGATGAGATTTGCTTTCTGAGATGTTTACAGGATGAGGCATCCGAAGGGATTTTGCCCCTAGACAAACCTGAAGGGGCCGGGTGTTCGTTAGCCATTTGAAGCTGCCATTCGCACATTTAGGAGAAAAATAAAATGGAAAAGTCACTTTGAAAATGTAATTCCTCATATGCTCCAATGTCGTAGGTATAAGAAACACCCTTGATCCATTTCCCTTGAAATGAATCAGTAAGCTACACAGAGAAACTAATTCTTAACATTTTGGTTTAATGTATGACACGTATAAGAAAACGGTGTACAGTTAAAGGAAAAATCTGAGCACAAGTTAAAAATTAGACCTGGCCTCACTATGCAAATAACTGTGAACCTGGACTGGCCTTAAACACGATCCATTCTGCTTGTGTCTCTTCTGGAGAAGGGACTCAGAGTAGACAAGTGAAAAACTAATGCTCGGAGCTGGAAGTCCCACAGACGTAGGCTCAACACCTTGTCTCTTCGTCCCTGGATTCCCTTCCTCTGTGGACTTTAGACCTAAAATTGCTTGAGTGGTTTTGTTTGTTTGTTTGTTTTTTGTTCTGTTCTGTTTTTTAAGTACAATCAAGGGATTCCTTGGAGTATGACTGTGGTCACAGTAAGAATGATGGCTTAGTTCTATCAAGCCCATGTAAGTGGTGAAGCCCTAAGCTGGGACATTATCTATCAAAGTTTGAGCACACAGAAAATGTACACTTCTGAGGGTCTGGGGATATTTAACTATTTTGTATGGAATTTATCATCTGCAGAGGAGCATATAATAAATATTATTTGCATCTCCTTGGATGGGTACATATGTAACACTTTGATGAAAAGAGATTTTCCCTCTGAGATTTATTTTTAAAACATGTATTTGGGGCGCCTGTGTGGCTCAGTCGGTTGAGCATCTGGCTTCGGCTCAGGTCATGATCTCGCGGTTCATGGGTTCGAGCCCCACGTCGGGCTCTGTGCTGACAGCTCAGAGCCTGGAGCCTGTCTTCAGATTCTGTGTCTCCCTCTCTCTCTGACCCTCCCCTGCTCATTCTGTCTCTCTCTATATCAAAAATAAATAAAAAGTTAAAAAATATATTAAAAAATCAAAACAACAACAACAACAAAAAACATGTATTTGAGAATATAGCTACTATGGAAGTGAATAGACTTTTAATATTTTTCCCGGAGCCTTTGGAGGCCATGATATTTCATGAATTGAAAGTGCTCTTGAATTTTTGGTGCTGGCTGCTTCTATTTTGACTTTTGTGACATGTTAAGAATGACAGTAAGACTACCTGTGCCTTGGGGCACCTGGGTGGCAAAGTCAGTTAAGCTTCTGACATCCGCTCAGGTCATGATGTCACAGTTCATGGGTTCAAGCCCGACGGCAGGCTCTGTGCTGACAGCTCGGAGCCTGGAGCCTGTTTCAGATTCTGTCTCCCTCTCTCTCTGCCCCTCCCCTACTCTCTCTCTCTCTCTCTCTCTCTCAAAAATAAATAAATATTAAAAAAAATTTTTTAAAAAGACTATGCCTCAAATAAAGTTTCTTTTTATTTTTTTCATGTAATTTAGGGGCCCTGCTTTCTTTATTGACCCCTTGTATGGAAAAAAAGAAAATATCCCTTTTTTACAAGATATGTTTCAACGGATATGTCTGTCAAAGATGTAAAGTAAATCTCCTTTTTGAAACTTCTGCAATGGAGAGACAGAGTACCCGTTCTTTAGTGTGTTCTGACACTTGCATGTGAAAAATGGAACTCCAGGAATAAAAGCAAAAAAAAGAATGAGATTTATGAAATATGAAAATTGAAGATCTTTCGCTTGAACTCATTTGGGATGGTGTGTCCTCAAGACTGAGTAGGGGTCTGCTGTTATGTACCCCAAGCAAGTATTCTAGTAAGCCACAGTAGGTCAGAAGAATGAATGTATCTTCCTTATGGACAATGATGCAAAAAACATTTTTTTAATTGCACAGACTTCCCATTGTTTTTACAAGATTAGGACCAAAAAAACTGCTTTACTTGTATTTTATTATAATCTTCTATATATTTTTAAAGCTTATATTTATTTATTTATTTATTTAAAGAGAGAGAGAGCACAAGTGGGGAAGGGACAGAGAGAGAGAGAGAGAGAGAGAGAGAGAGAGAGAGAATCCCAAGCAGGCTCTGCACTGTCAGCACAGAGCCTGACAAGAGTGTTGAACCTATGAACTGTGGGATCATGACCTGAGCCAAAATGAAGAGTCGGACGTTTAACCAACTGAGCCGCCCAGGTGCTCCCTTGTAATCTTTTATATTAAAGTTTAAAGTAAGCTAAAATAACTGTTATGAGTTGAATCGTGTCCCCACCTCCAAATTCGTGTGTTGAAGTCTTCATCCCCATGACTTCTGATTGTGACCTTATTAGAAAGTAGGGTTCCTGCAGACCGATTAGTTAAGATGAGGTCCTACTGGACCCCTAATAACACATGATTGCCCTGGAAA
The DNA here is from genome assembly GCA_028646485.1 of Cryptoprocta ferox. NCBI lineage: Eukaryota > Metazoa > Chordata > Mammalia > Carnivora > Eupleridae > Cryptoprocta > Cryptoprocta ferox. The sequence goes on along the minus strand of CM053576.1, from coordinate 127,892,127 downwards.
CGTTAATTCTGGAAGTGTTCCCAAACTCAGAGCAGTGAGGGACACGCATGGTCAGTCATTCCTGGAAGGAGTTTGTTTGAATGAAGCACTCTGTTTTCAAAGTGATGAGCCTAAGATAATGTGCTCTTTCCCCAGTGCTGGGGCCTCCCTGGAGGAGATGCATGGAGCTGCACAACCCATGAGAGGCCCTTCAGCCAATCTGGAGCGCTGCCTGGACCTCACCATAGCAGTGCAACCTGTGACCTGCCTCGGGGCCCAGAAGGAGGGAGCCCAGAGGATGGCCAAGATGTGCTGACACTGCAGTGTGGCTCCAAGGTCACACAGTTGCTACCTTCTTCCCTCTTTCCTGAGTGAAGCATGGCCTCAGCCCTGCTAGGCAACCTCTTAGACTAGATCTCCAGGTTGGTCTGGAAGCTCCCACATGGCAATATCCAAACAGGTAAGCAAGTCCTTCTTGTAGTGTTCTTTCTGGTACATCATTCTTGGATTCGGGAGTTATATCATCCCCTGAGCTTCCCATGCATAGAGAGATGGAGTGCAGGTTTAAAAAGTCATCATTTATAGGAAGGGCTTATAACGCTTTTTCACAGGAATGCCAAGCATCAGAATCCCCACACAATTACTCTAAGCAACTAAAAGCAAATACACCAGTTTCCTTTCCTTTTCTTTATAAATCTTGAGATTGCTCTTACTTATTTTTATTCCTTATTTATACATGACCTGACTTGATTATACCTGATATATTTTCACAAAGGCAGCTTACAGCAAAGAGCCCAAATGTCCACTGATTGATGCATGGATGAAGAAAATGTGGTATATATATATATACAATGGAATATTACTTGGCGATCAAAAAGAATGAAATCTTGCCGTTTGCAACAGTGTGGATGGAGCTAGAGTGTATTGTGCTAAGCAAAATAAGTCAGTCAGAGAAAGATAACTATCATATGATCTCACTCATATGTGGAATTTAAGAAACACAACAGATGAACATAGAGGAAGGGAAAGAAAAATAAGATGAAACAAAGAGGGAGGCAAACCATAAAAGACTTTTTAATGCAGGGAACAAGCTGAGGGTTTCTGGAGGGGAGGTGTTGGGGGGGAAGGGCTAGATGGGTGATGGGCATTGAGGAGGGTGCTTGTTGGGATGAACACTGGGTGTTATATGTAAGTGATGAATCACTGGGTTCTACTCCTGAAACCATAATTATACTATTTGTTATCTAACTTGGATTTAAATAAAATTTAAAGAAAAGAATAAGTAAGATTAAAACACTTCAAGACGACACTCTAAGTGAAAGGAGAGACAGGCAAACAACAAAGTAAGAGGTGAAGAAAGAAACAAATACTGAGCTTCCTACGGACCGTGACAAATAATCCAATCTCATGAATGATAGAACACTCATTCTTCAGTTAAGAAATGCATTCCATTTTATAGGAGAAATAATTTCCAGTCCCAAAGTCCTTAGAGAAATATGTCGTGTAAAATCTCCATGTGTGTGAGATTTACAATATGATAGAATGAGTCTTCACTCATCATCCTTTAAGAACACAGAGAAACTCCACTTGTCTGTTTCTTACACTGGCCTCCAGTAAAAGCCAGCGGACATTATAAGCTCATAGGAATCCTTTAAAGAAAGTTCTGGCGCCAGGACTGATGGCAGTATGTGCAGGGACAAGGGCTGGGATCTAGCAAATGTGTTTGTCTCAGGCGTGCAGTTGTTTTTCTAATCTGAGTTTTGAGTAAAGCCTGGAGAATCTTGAAAAGTGAATAGTCAACATAATTCTTAGATTATTCCTTTCAGATACCAGTTGTCTCAGATGGGCTTGTGACAAGAACAGCATGCCAGACTACCCAAATGGCTGTCATTAGGGAAGACCAGAAGGGCAGGCATTTTGTGTTATTGACGGAAGGAAGATCAATATGCTCTACCAAGCTGAGAGAAAACAATTCATTCTTTTTGTGGAAGATGAAGGATTCTGACATAGAGTCTTGCTTGATGGAAGATTTCCCCAGGTCTGGGGAGAGAAACGAGGGTGTTTACAGGCCAGGCCAGGGCTCCTCAAGGAGCAGCTGGCAGGACCCCCACACTTCCACAAAGCGCCCACGTTGAAGGAAGTGCCGATGAAGACGCTGTCACGTGTCACCTGTGAAACTCAAAGACGAAGACAAACCTAAAGAAAGCGGGTAAGAATGCTTAAAACTGAAGACAGATTTTTCAGCTAGAAAACAAAGCCAACCAAGAAGTCAAGGCAAAAAAGGTAAAAGTAGACCCTGTTTTTATTTTTTTAATGAAAAGTCCAATTTGAAAAGGAAAATATATGGCCACGGCAAGAGTATTTATCAGAAGCCAACAGCAAATTTGGTATTAAATGGAGGCTTGCTAAGAGAAATCCCATTAAAATCAAGAGGAGGGGCGCCTGGGTGGCTCAGTCAGTTAAGCGTCTGACTTCGGCTCAGGTCATGATCTCGCGGACTGTGAGCTCGAGCCCCGCGTCGGGCTCTGTGCTGACAGCTCAGAGCCTGGAGCCTGCTTAGGATTCTGTCTCCCTCTTTCTCTGCCCCTCCCTTGCTTATTATCTGTCTGTTTCTCTGTCTCTCAAGAATAAATAAATGTTAATTTTTTTATATCAAGAGAAAATATGAGAATACCAATTATTCAAACTGGTGTTAGAAGGGTTAGGTGGTGGAATTAAAAAAAATGAAGTTGTGATAAAAATACCAGAAATGGAGGCAAATTTTCTTTATTCATAGATATTGTTATATGTTTAGAAGCTAAAAGAGATTCATTTAAAATAACTATCACTAATAGCATAATTGCTCTAAAGAGCAGGTTAGAGAGCATATATAGTTGGTTTCTTTTAATAATGTTATAAATTAAATGGAAAAATAACAAATATAATATTAAATGCAACAAATAACTAGATTTTATGGAAAGATATAAAGAAGACTTAAGAATGACAGGCTTTATTCCTAATTAAAATGCCAATTCTCCAAAACAAATAATTCAATCTAATAAAATTTTAGTCATCATCTTAACACGGATCTATTTGGGAACTGGACAAATTGAATATGAAATTTATATGGAAGAATAAATGTGTGAGGATGCCAAGAACAATGTGAAATATATGCATAAATGAGGTGGATTTGTCCTATCAGATATTAAAATATTCTAAGCAGCTAAATTATAACAAAATATGGCAATCCCAGAAGAACAGAACAGAGGATTGATAAAGATATCCAAGAATGCATGGAATTTAATCTATAGCACATTTGGTATTGCAAAAAGATGAGAAAAAAATGCAGCTTTTCTATAAATGATGTTGAGAAAATAGGCTAAGCATTTGGGGAAAAATAAGTTTTATCCCTATTTTACACCCTACAGAAATAAATTCCAAAAATTAAAATATTTAAAGAAGTCAAGTATTATAATTAATATATGAGATTATTTTTAAAGCATTCGTGAGGGAAGCTTTCCTAGACACAAAGGAGAAAACCAAAAGCTACCGAACAAATAATGACCAATTTAATATTTTAACATTTAAAACTTGTATAAGTAAAAGCATCACAAAATCTTAGTCAAAAAGAATCTACAGAGAAAATCTTTACAACATAGGTGACAAAGAATTGATAACCCTAATATACATAAATTCCTAAAAATAACATTACAAGACAAAGTATAAAATAAAATTAAAAATAATTGGAAAAATATTGGGGACATATGGAAGTCGTTTGATAAGACAATAAAGCAAGGTCAAAAAGTAGTTCAAGGTGGCTCAACTTTGACTAGGAGCCAGGGAGACGCAAGGTAAATGCTAGATTCAACACCATTGTTTGCCCGTCAGATTGATAGATGCTTTTAAAATGATTGGTACCATCTAATGAATGTAGGAGGAATTAGCATTTTCCCATACTGTGGATGAGAGTGTAAATATCTTCATATTCCTTCTTTCCTCCTGCCCAGCTTACAGTCCTCAGTCTTTTGTAGTAATGATTCTACTGAACACTTTCAACTGCCCTAACTAAGGGCCTTTAACCTGAACCTCGTTAAATCCAATCTCTGCCTTCGCTGTGGCTGCCTCTGGGTAGGTGCGTGTTGCTGGATGAAACACACACACACACACACACACACAGAAATGCACACACCCACACGTAAATGTATGCAGCCACACACAGATGCACACCCACACAGATGCACACACAGACACACACACACACACATTCTTGATGAATTCCACTGTCCTCTGGCACACTGATTTCAGCGCCGCTTCCCAATACATGACCTCACCAACTCCTCCTATTGGTCTCACCCTTATACCCTCACTTCCTTCCTTAGAACCTAGTGCCCATCATTATAATTACTCCACTGACCTACTCTCAAAGTTTTCAAGAGGGTTACCCTCATGCTTATGGCTTAGCAGTCAGATTTTACAATATATTTTCCTCAGCCATCTGCTTAGCTATTCTCCAGAAGAGCGGTCATCCTCAGCACCCAATTTTTCCCAACACACACACACACGGACATACACACACACACACACACACACACACACACACACATCAGCTGATGGGACTTATACAGACAGTAGAGGCACTCAAACAAGAATCATCTTACATGATACACCATATGTGAAAAAATCCGAACTTAAATCCTGTATTATTCAAGGTTCTTCAGAGACGCAGAACCAATGGAGTATCTATCTATTTATCTATACACATACACATACATATTTTACGAACATATTTACTTATATATACATTATATATTTTATGTATAAAATATATAAAACATATTAAAATATATAAAAATTATCTATAAAATACATAACATTGTAATATATATAACATAGAATATGTATGTATAACAGAATATTCTATGTACTGCCATAGAATATGTATTATATATACTATTTATGTAATGTATAATAAAGATATGAGAGAAAAAGAGAGATTGATTGCTTGATTATGAGGAATTGGGTCACACAATTATGGAGGCTGAGAAGTCCCATGATCTACCGTCTGTCAGCTGGAGACCCAGAAAACCTGGTAGTGGAATTCTCCAGCCATTAAGACCCTTCCCATCTTACTTCCACAGCATCCATACTTACTTCTCTTTAGTTTACTCTCTGTGACTTTCCATCTCATTCAGACTAAAAGCCCATAGATTCCTACCTAACCTTCCCCACTCATTACTTTTCTGATTTAATTTCTGCTCACATTCTCCCTTCTGCTCCTTACAGATAACCAGATAACTGCACAACTTTCTTCCTCATGTCCTTCAGATGTTTCCTCAAAAGTTCATCTTATCCATGAATCTTATATGACCATACTAAAAACCAAACTCTCCCCAAATTGTCTGTGTATATATATACACACACAAAACACTTAGCAATAGCTAATATACATCATGGCTTCCTTATTTATTCTGTCTATTGTATGCATTCTCCCACAAGAATATAAGCTCCATAAAGATAAAAATTTGTGATTGTTTAGTTATATAATATATCTCTAAATATAGTGTATACCCTAGAAAAATGCTTCACACAAGGAGACAGTTTAATAAATATTTCTGAATGAATATTGTATGAAGAATGATTGAATGAAAATGCTCTCATCTGTAAGATCAGAAAAACCCAGGGCTAACTGGCACATGCATCAACACTAGTTAAGTTTAGTATAAGTAAGTGGAAGCCCCTCTTTACTTTACAGGTTTCCATAACTTTAGAGCCCTTAAAAAATATTGGATTGACTGTGCATTAGTAAAGTATTTTCACAAATTTTCTTTGACACAAAAATTGACTCAAAATGGATTATAGACCTGAAAATAAAACACAAAACTGCAAAACTGCTAGAAGAGAGCATAGGAGAAAACCTAGATGACCTTGGGAATGGCACTGACCTTTGAGATGCAACATCAAAGTCTTGATCCATGAAAGACAAAATTAATAAGGGGGCCTTTTTAAAAAATAAAAAATTCTGGTGTTCCTGAGTGGCTCAGTCGGTAGAGCATGTGACTCTTGGATCTCAGAGTTATGAGTTCAAGTTCCTTGTTAGGCATGAAGCCAACTTTAAAAAAATTCTGCTTTGAGAGAGACAGTCAAGGGATTGAAAATACAAGCCACAGACTGGGAGAAAATATGTGCAAAAGACAAATCTGATAAAGGACCATTATCTAGAACATACAAAGAACTCTTAAAACTCAACAAGAGAAAATGAACAACCAGATTAAAAAGTGGGCAAACGAACTGAAGACATACCTCACTGAGGAAGATACACGGGTAGAAAATGAGCACATGAGAAGATGTCCCACATCATGTTACTAGAGAAAAATACAGACTAAAACAACAAGATACCATTGTACACTTATTATAATGGCCATAACCCAGAAAACTTACATTAGTTGCTGGTGATGGTGTTGAGGAAGAGGAACTTTCATTTTTTTGCTCATGTGAATACAAAATGGTACAACCACTTTAGAAGATAGGTTGGCAGTTTCTTACAAAACTAAATATATTCTTACCGTATGATCTAGCAATTGTACTTCTTGGTTTTATCCAAATGAGTTGAAAAGTTAAAACCACAAACAACCTATGTGTGAATGTTTACAGCAGTTTTATTCCTAATTGTCAAAATTTGGCAGCAACCAAGATGTCGTTGAGTAAACTGTGGTCCATCTAGACAATGGAATATTATTTAGCACTAAAAAGAAATGAATCACCAAGCCATGAAAAGACATGAAAGAAACTTAAAGGCATGTTACTACGTGAAAGAAGCCAATTTGAAAAGGCTGCATACTGGATGATGCCAGCTATGGGACAGTCTAGAAAAGGCAAAACTATGGAGACAGTAAAAAGATCAGTGATGGCCAGGGGCAGGGAAAGGAGAGGGAAGGATACATTGGCAGAGTGCAGAGGAGTTTTAGGGCAGTGAAAATACTCCATGTGATACTATAATGATGGATACGTGTCATTATATATTTGTCAAAAGCCACAGAATAGAGAACACCAAGAGTAAACCCTAATGTAAATGATGGACCTTGAGTGATTGTGATGTGTCAGTGTAGATTAATAGGCTGTAACAAATATACTACTCCATTTCAAATGTTGATCATGGGGGAGACTGTGGGTTTGTGATGGAAGGGACTATCTAGGAACTCGCTTCACTTTCTGGTCAATTTTGCTGTGAACGTAAAGCTGCTCTAAAAAGTAAAGTCTATTAAAAATTGGCTTTGAAATATAAAATCAAGTATACATTTTTTTTCTGTCCAATAGTGTTGCATAAAAATTACCCCCAAATTTAGAAGCTTTAAATAATTGTACAATGTTCCTAGATTTTGTGAGTCGGGGTTGAGCACAGGAATAACGCTTTCTCTCTGCTTCATAACATCTGGGCTTCAGCTGGAAAAATTCCAATACCAGGGGTGAGTTGATGGCTGGAGGATGAAATTACCATGAAAGTTTATTTACACACATGAAGGGCTCCTGGACCAGAAAGATCCAAAGAGTAAATGCCTTCATGTGGCTTCATCATGATTCTTTAATTTTCACAAGACGACTGCTTCATGGCAGTTGGGCATCTAATGCAGTACCTCATTGCTTTAAACACTATTTTTTTAATCAAAAATTAATATTTCAGTGAATAAGACAGAAACTGCACAATATTTTGTAACTGGCCACAGGAGTCAAAAAAAAAGTAATGTCTGTGGTGGTCTAGTGGTCAAATAATTGCTTATCATCCTTTTTCTTGAGGAGGGTAATTTGAATGGATCTATTAATAGATGAAACCAAGGTCACATTGTAGAAAAGCACATGGGAAGGAAATAATAGCTGCAAATATCCCTGGAGAATACAATCTGCAAAACAATTATGTAAACTTGTATCTAGTTCCTTTAAAATCTCAAACTGAAAAAAATACATGAAGTGTTTTATAAGTGTTTTATAAGAGTCAAAATCTTATAGTGTATCAAATTTTGATACCTATACCAAAATATATGCCCAGGAATGCAGCTAATGCAGCACTTTGAGGAAACTAAATAGCATCAAATGCTCATATAAAACAGAAGATAGGTCTCAAATAAATTATCTTCCACATTAGAAACTAGAAAAACAAAAGAAAATTAATCCCAAATCAAACAAAAGAAACAATGTAATAAAGAAAAGAGTAGAAATCATTGAGTCAGAAAATCAATGACACCAAAAGCTGCTTATTTAAAAATATGAATCGAATTGTTAGACCTGTCATCAACTGATGAAAAAAAATAAGAGAGAAGACACAATTTACCAGTATCATGAATGAAAAAATGAATAGTATTACAGATTCTACAGTTATTAAATGACAAAGGAATTTATGAAAAGGTTTAAAATAAGTTAGATTCAACACATTCCTTAAAAGACAAAAACTGTGAAAGCTCACTCTCGAATAGCCTAACTAATCTTACATCTCATAAGAGTTTGAACTAATCTTACATCTCATTGAGAAACTTTTATGCAAAGAAATCTCCCAGACTGGATAAATTCACTGGAAAATTCTACCCACCATTTAAGGAGGAAATAATATCAATTCTGTACAAACACTTCTGGGATCTAAGAGAACAAAACAGATTTAAGAAAAACATTATGTGGTCATGATTGCTTTGATACCAAAAGCAGAAAAACTAAATAGTTCAGGATTTGCCTTTGATAGGAAGTCATATGAATGAAATCAAATAGTATATAGTATTAAATTCCTAGTGCCTCTCTTTTGGCAATCTTTCGAAATTCATGCATGTTATTTCAGGAAAAATGTTTTTCTTCCATTTTATTGCTAAGTAGTATTCCATTTTATAGATACTCCACCATTCGTTTACCATTCACCAGTTGGTGGATTTTAGATTCCAGAGCTGACACAAATTACCATTCTAAACATGTTTATGTCCTCACTGACATAGGACTAATATAAAAGAAATGCTGGTTGACAACATAGCCTGTCTGTAATCTGCATTCTAGTTAAACAGAGATAAAACCATAATAAAGATATTCTGATAGTTTATGCCATGAGGAGCAGAAGCCAGCCAAAGGAACATTTCGAGACATTTATCTCTGATGATTACTTTCAAGCAGGTTGTCATTGCCGTAAGTAACAAATTGCTCTTAACTGTGAAGCGAATGTGTTAGGTCCTGCTGTAAAGTCATTTTCAAAGCTCAGTTGTTCAAGGGCCTTCTCTGCTGCCCCTTTTTCCCAAATCACATGCAAGTCATTAAAGAATCTGCTGACCTTTCTCAGGATGTGCTCCCTATTTTAAAATAACTGCTCCTATCATATCATCTCCCTGTTAAAATCTTTGAATGTTCACTTAATCCTTAATATAAAATTAAAGATATACTGAAATCAGGGTATAAATTACCTTCCTAGACTTAATTTCCATGTTCTCCCTGGTTTTCTCCTGAGTGATCTATTTCAGAAATAAGTTTTTCTCATTTTCAGTACACATTTTTATATTTTTAAGGGTCAAACCATTGTCCATACAGGTGCCTTCATCTCGAAATCCCCGATCTCCTCTTTATCCCCCGGGCATGTCTAAATGTTACTCACTCTCAGTCTCATCGTAAACCTAAATATCCAAATAAACTCTACCTGATTTTTCTCACCTGGGAATTATTTCTATTTATTCTCTTCTTGTAATTCTTTATAAAAATGTATTTAAATAATATCTCTAAACCCTACTCTATAACAGAAAGTGATGGACACTTGTGGACATAGGTTTGTTTCTTTATTGGTTTGTTTCTTAATTTCTTTCTTACAAAATTCTGTACTATCTCAATCTATTTGAGAGGTGGAGTTGTCCTCTCTCTACAGAAAATGATAATGTCAGGTACTCAATGCCGCAGACTCCCCTGTTGCAGAGTGCTAGGAGCATGTCATCAGCCTTAGCCAATCAGACACAGCAGCCAGGAATTTGAATCAGGATGAAGTAATACAAGGAATCAAGCACTGGGAAGCTTTCCATCTGGCCACAGTGACATCAGCAGCGACAACAATAACATTGGGCGCAATAGGGAGTCATTGTCCACTATTGGCATCTCTGCTCGGGAAGGCCTTCATCTCACTCATCTTCTATAGTAGTTGATGGTGGGATTCTGGCTGTCTGGTCTCCCTTTCATACCATTTTCCCCCCTTTCATGCCATTCCCCCTCCTTAACTTGTTTCTTTAGGCTCCTGGTGATTTTGCTAACCACTCCTTACCCATTGAATAAACCCCTTGTTGTTCTTTAAATCAGCTTGCTGATGGAGAATCCTTATCATAGCTGCTCTTACACTTATATTACTAAGTCTCTCCAACAATACTATAAGGTGGGTATTAATATTCTCATCTGCTGATGAACATGCAGAAGCTGAGAGAGGACAAATTACTTGTCTAAGTCACTCATTTGGCACAGAATTTATTAACCATTATGAAGTATCATATTTATCTTGCAGTGGAAAGCTAATGGAGAATGTCATGAAATAGCAAGTCGTCTGGGATTTGAAAGGTAAGGCAGAAAATTATATAATAACTTAAAAAATAAATAAGTAAAAGCAGAAATGGCCCCTCTAATCCAAAACAAAATTAAGCTTAAGGTCAACATCTTTGATGATGCATCTGACCTTATTCATGTCTTCTAAGGCAGACTTTATTTCAGGATAGTAAACTTTCTTATTTTGTCTATTGTATTAGGTAACAAGGGAGGAGGGAGGAAGGCGGAGGAGAGAACTGATGAACGGTAATTGTCCCGGGGTTGCAGTCATTGGAGAAAGTGCCCACAAATATATAGTAAATATAGTCAACACTAGCTTTCCATCCAAGAGATTTCTTGAGGCCCTCCTTATGTTAACCTTTGTAGCCTTTAAGACCACATAATTTCTTTATCACCCATTAAAGAAAATCTCACCAAGATTTAGAAAACACTTTAAAATTAATTATTTTAAAAAGTAGTACCCCTCTCCTCTCAAACAGGAAGAGGTGGCAGAATTTGAGATATCTGGAAACCATGTGCTTCTTTCATTTTATTGAAACTCTCAGGATGATGTCCAGTTCAGTATGTATGCCGGGATGCAAATGTTTTCTTGGCACTTTCTAAGAAATCTGGAAAGATCCAAACGAACATAAGAGCTGGTGGGTGATAAGTGTGTCACAACCAGAATTATAGATTTTAGAGCTGGGAGGAAGCAAAGTTGCCTATTTTTAAAATATAAATTCCAACTGTTCAAAACCCTGTAGTTTCCAGGATTTAATTAATGTTCTCTTTGAGGGCCTGTTAATGAGGTAGAGAGACTTCTGGGTTAGGCTTTATTGGTGATCTAATAACATATAGTACATATTTAAAGACTTTTGGAATGTGTCATGCCTCCCAACATCCGCCAAAGCGTGACTTGAAGCCAAGGAGACTGTCACCCAGTGTGGATGACTCCATGCAGGGGTCTTTCTAACACCAGCCCCTGACGGACACGTGATGTATCGCAGGTGAGGGCATGACCTGGGACATCACATCTCTTGATCAACTTGCTAGGGCTGCTGTAACAAAGAACTGACTGGGTGGCTTCAATAACAGAAATGTATGTCCTATAGCTCTGGAGGCTGGAATTCAGAGATCAAGGTAGAGGGTCTTCCGGCCGGTGAAGAAACATCTGTTCCATTTCTCTCTCGAGGCTTCTGGTGGTTCCCTTTTTTGCAGATGCATCCCCCAATCTCTGTCTTCACCTTTACATGACATGCTCCCTGTGTACATACCCGTGTTCACATTTCCCCTTTTAATAAAGACACCAGTCATATTGGCTCGATGGTCCACCCTACTCCAATATGACCTCATCTTAACTAATTACAGCTGCAACAACCCTATTCCTAACCCTATTCACAGTCTGAGATATAGGAAATTGGACTTTCAGATAAATGAATGAGTTTGAAGGGGACGCAATTCAACTTGTAACAACTTCCAGTTCAGACCAGTCAATCTCTTCTAGTCACTGGCTCCTTGTCCATTCAGTCTCTAACCAGCCTGTCTTTCCCATCTTCCTTCTCCATTTTCTTTCTGCTTGCTGTCTTAGGGAAAACCCATGACTCTCTTGAAGTAGACTTCCTTAAATTTTGCTGCTGAGGACTTTCCGGAACACTACAGATCAATATGAATCTCTCCTTTTCCCGTCCATTTATGTCATTGAGGAGTTTAACAACTCTTTCTCATGAGCCACCTTTCATTCTTCCTCTCAAAAGTTGCTCACCTCTTCAGAGTGACAAATGTTACATACTCAACTCAGGGTGTCTCGTAATATGTTAAACAGGCTGTTGGATTTATAATTCTGGACTTCAGGGAAAAGATGGCTGCTCCACGGGGATAGAGCAGGCATTTACTGTCTCGATTAAAGAGAGGGGGAAAAACAGGGGGAAAGAAAGGGGGGAAAAGAAAAGAATAGAAAAAGGAAAACACAAACTGTTTCTTAAGCTAAAGCTAAAGAAGTTTATATGGACATATGTTCTTTTGGAACATTTTGCATTTCGGTTGAGAAGGTGGCTGCATTACAAATTAACATCGATATATTTAGCGCAAAGAATACACTCCGATAAAAGAAGCCCTTCACGACAACTACCGCTACTAGACATTGGACTAGTTTAGAGGGAAGATGTGTTGCACATTTAGCCTTGCTAAAGGCGTTTGGTTGCTAACTGACTTTGTGTTCCTTGTTATATTTCTGGGCCCGGATTCTCCAAAGGAATCTCTCTATAGCAGCTCAAGCATCTTGAGTGATGGATTTCCAGGTAGCATTGTCACAAACTTGAAAGCACAGCACCGGAAGAAATTGGTCACCATGATTCCTTCCTAATCCAGGGGTCCTCTCCTCTCGAAGCGTCCTCTGTGTTCACTGGCTTTATCTGCAGATATGCAGTTTAGTAATTGTTGGCCTTTCAGGTACTAATTAATGGAGGGTAACCCTTTCCCAATGCTACAGGCATATGCAATCATTTCATTGATTTCATAATAACCATATAGTTTAACTATATGGTTAAACCTGTTCACTTGTCAGAGTTGAAAAGACAACTATAACAGGTCTGTTTGTCCTTTCAATTACTTTTTTTATCTGATTCTTTTCAAAATCTCTGTCTTTGTTTTTTTTGCTGTTTGACTAAGACATAACTTGCAATTTTTTTTTCTTTAATCCTGTTTCATACATGCTGGACTCTGACATTTGAAAATTAATGTGACTCTTCAGTCCAAAAATTTTCAGTCCTTATCAATTTCAGCATTGGTCGTCATGTCTCCACTGGCTGCGGATGCATGTTATAATATGCCATTATCCTGTCATCTTTCATTGTCTGCTCTTTTTCATCACACTGTGCTAGATTCTACACCATTCCTTCACATCTGTCTTCACGTTCACTGCTTGCCCCTTCCGTGTCCAATGAACTAGCTTAGTTCTCTTAGTTTAGATGTTAGTTACTCATTTCTAGACACATTCTATTAAATTCTTTCCCAGAACTGTGGTCACTACTTTGGAAGTTGTCCTCTCTTTATTTGTCAGTTCAATTATTTTACTTCTGACGTTTTGGAAGCCTGGCTGTGGTGCTTTCTGCTAAGGGTGCATTTTCACAGGGTGGATGTGTGTTTGCTCAGTTCCTGGGGGCATGTTGTTATGCCAGTAAGTTTTGAGGTAAGGTTCTCAGCTTGGTGCTTTTCAGAGCTTGTAAAGGGTGTGAATTCAAGGTTCAAGTCCAGATGCTATTTGACAGGTGGACATCACTTCTTAGAAGAGACATCCTTCTTGTTCTCTAGGGCAAAGCCAGAGAATTTTCTAGCTAGTTACCCTTGTGAATTGGATTATTATTTCTTGTAAACTCATCTATGCATTCAAAATTTATTTTAGATCTTTAATCCATTACATGTAATGGCTTTGTAATGGAAAGGATTCGGTATATTTTGTGTCCTACTGTTAAGAAACACACCCAAGTCTAATACTGCTCTGTCTGGATTTATCCTCTTGACTCTAAGTGATTTTGTTCTGTAGCAAACCCCCTTTGGACTCAAAACTTACCTAGCAAACTGGTCCCTGCCCAAATATCCACCATGTAAGAGATTGAGAAATAAGCATTTTGAGTTCAGTGTCCCTCATGGAAACTCCTCCAAGAATACCCTTTACAGCCACGATGAGTCCCTCTCTCCTGTCTGGTCATCTGAAATCCATGCACACGTCCATGGGGTTATACTTTAGTTTCTGTGGATTTTAGTTCCACTCTCAAATACATTTCAATTAGCCTCCCAGCGAGAAGCAAAAAGCAAACAGACTCTTTTCCACACCAGAAATAGCTTCCCCCTTTATAGAGCTGTCACTGGCTCACTAGGCATTTAAGTCACCTTTAGACCATGTCTCTGACTTCTGAAGTCTGTAAATCTCATCATTTATTTTGTCAGAGATTCGCTGGCCAGCAACACTAAACCTTATGTACTGTTTACTTCACGTTTAGCTTTTATAGGACTGGAGGGTACAGGATAACTTTCTCTGACAAAGAGGCCAAACCTCCAGTGGCTTAAATAAGATGGGTGTGTATTTCTGTCTCATGTGAGAGAGCAGAGGCAAGCAGAAAGCCCAGGCTGGTGAAGTGGCTCAACAAAATGAGATCATTTGGGGACTTCAGTTCCTAAGTCTTTTTGCTCCAGGATTCCTCTGAGATTTTGATGTCATCCATAGGGGTAAAGTCTGGTCATTGCTCCATCCACGTTCCATCTCTTAAGAAGGATACAGGAGTGAAGTAGGATAGCAATGTCCTTTCAAGCAAACAATACAGAATTGAGCACATAATTTCATTCCCATTCCTTCGGTAAAAAATAATTGTACAGCATGGCTAGATCCAAGAGGCTGGCAGATACACAGTCTCCAGCTTTGCCCATAGCTCTTACTAGAGGAGAGAAGAAGACAGCTCAGGGACCAACTAGTCCCCACGCTTTTCCTGACAGCTCATCACAACAAGGGGACATGCTACACATCATGTGCTTTGTGAACCTTTGTAAACCTCTGGTGGTGTCCCTAAGAGCGGGCCCTCCTGTGAGGTTGAAAGTCCAGTTTCCTTCCCCAGTTACAATGAGTCACCATTGTCTCAGCTCTCCCAAAGTGATCACGTGATCCTCTTCTGGGAGTCTTGTCTCGCGATGCATCACAGACTTATCGTTCGAGGGCTTTGGAGTCAAATGGTATCAGGTCAATTTTAGTGTCTGCCCCTCAGTCAGGGTTTGCTGCCTGTCCTTGAGCTTGCTGCACAGAGTGCTTGAGTTTCTTGATACATGCGACACAAGAATGATGATAGGGCCTGCCTTGAATTGCTGCTGGGAGAGGTCACCTCTCTGCAAACTAGTGGGACAGCCTGGAGAGTCAGCTGGACTCCCCAGGAAGCAGAAACCCACCCTCCCAAGTCGGCCGTTCCCTCTACAAACTCAGGTTGTCATTTCCCCCAATCCTCAGCTCCATCTCGGGCAGAGATCATAGATTTTCTTCTGACTCTTTTGTCAATTTCTTCTGACCCTTTTCAGTCTTGGAAAAAAACCCACATTTTTAAGGTAATATTTGATTCTTTCAAGATTATCCTTATCAGAATTCATGGGGAAAAAACAATTTTTAATGACTACTTTGACTCCAACTCTTAATCAGAGAACAATATAAACCATTAGATTTACTCATATGTGGAATTTAAGAAACAAAACAAATAAGTAGGGGGCACCTGGTGGCTCAGTCGTTAAGCATCCAACTTTGGCTCATGTCATGATCTCGAGGTTTGTGAGTTCGACCCCCGCATCGGGCTCTGTGCTGATGGCTCAGAGCCTGGAGCCTGCTTCGGATTCTGTGTCTCCCTCTCTCTCTGCCTCTCCCCTGCTTGCACTCTCTCTCTCTCTCAAAAATAAACAGACATTAAATTTTTTTTAAAAAAGCAAAAGGACAAAAAAGAGAGAGGCAAACCAAGAAACAGACTCTTAAGTATAGAGAACACACTGCCGGTCACCAGAGAAGAGGTGGGCGGGGGGATGGATGAAATAAGTGTGGGGATTGAGGAATGGACTTGTGATGAGCACCAGGTGATGTATGGAAGTGCGGAATCACTACCTTGTACACCTGAAACTAATATTACACTGTATGTTAACTAACTGGAATTAAAAAAAACTTAAAAAGGATAAAGTCCTTCATCAGTAGTGTCTTGCTGCAGACAGTGAGTAGTGTTAACTCCTTTTATTCTCAGCCTTGAGGGGATCTCAACCAGCATCTTATTTTAGCGTCCTTTTATGCTGTGCTCCCCTCCGAGACCACAGGTTCTATGAGACTGAGTGGATAGGATACTTTTATTCTTCATATCCTCACAGGTCAGCATATTCTTGGCACACACAAGTGCTCAATAAATGTCTGTGAACAAGTGGATGGATAAAAGTGTTTAAATAGAGCGAAGTAGCATTTTTCAACTCCGCACCGATATACACCAAGCAATGTCACAGAGGACAAGGTTTTGCTAGCAAAAGTAATTTGAGAATGTGTGTGTTCAAAGATTAAAAGCAAAATGATATCAAATAGTTTTTCACTTAGAGACGGTAGGTGAGCCGTAGCTAGTTAAATTGTACTAGCACCAAACATGGCAGCCTTACACTGCAGCCTGTAATCAATCCCAGCGGGAAGCCCATATCAACATTTCTGTGTTTCTTGCCAGTTCCTTGTTAATCCTTTGAAAGGGTAGGTAAAAACAAGGCCAATGGCTTACATTACATAGGATGATTTATGGATCCCAGTTATTCAAACATTTCACTCCATATACTGTGTGAGCCAAAAAATTTTATTTCAGAAATGTTTAATTGATTAATTATGCTGTGCAGCATTGATGGCTGAAGATTACCAAGGAGATCTTGTCTGTAGCCTTTATATGCCATCTTTCATTTTAAAAATATTTAGTTTCTTCTTCCATTGATTGGAGTGGCAAAGGCTTTTAGGGGTTGAATAATGGACCCCACAAGAATGGACCCTATGATCTCCCAGACGTTTTCCAGTTACGACTCTCAAATGAGCACGAACATTGAGGCGGACATTGAGGCATTGACTACCAAGTGTGGATTTTGAAATGAGCTTTGAAGTCTTCTTCCAAGGTCTCCTGGTAGCATTAATAGATCTTCAACATTGGTGTGTGGCAACGTCATCTTCACATTAACGAAAAACAGAACAGATTATTTTTTAAACTCGTAGAGCAATTATCAAAAATTTGCAAAATCTCTGGCACCAAATGAAACAATGTATTATCTCATTATCATTGAAAATAAAACTCTAGATCTTTGAAATGGAATTTCTGAAATGGTACGTGAGACAATGGGAGTATTGGGACATTCAAAGAATGACTATTGTTTTCACAATTGATAAATGTAATAACAGTGTGCCATTATATCCATTTTCAGTTGGTAAAATAATTTCAATGAAATAATTCACCGAGTGACACCCATGTGTCACAATCCTAGGCAATGTGATCTTTGCAAAGATGCAATTTTTAGGGAAGGAAAAATAGGGAAGAGATGTCAAATGTTATTTTAGTATTTTTTCTTGTAAAACAATGTTCATTAAAGAAAATTTATGAAAATACATGTAAATATAAAGAGGAAAATTCAGCAGTTCTACTACTAAAAATAGTTGCTATTAATGTGTTAATGTGTTGTGTATGTGTATACTGTATAAAATGCATTCTGATTTTTAACTTCAGTTGATATTATTGGCATTTTACATTATTAGATGATCGTAAATATTTATTCTTGGTTGCTTAATAACCTACTTCACAGATATACCATGGTTTAGTCAGTTGGAGTTGAGTTCTTTTTCTTTTTCTTTTTTTTTTTTTTTGAAAGAGAGAGATAGGGTGCAAGTCAGCAAAGGGCAGAGAGAGAAGGAGACAGAATCCCATGAGGGGCAGAAAGGAGAAAGTGAGAGGAAGAGAGAGGAAGCAGGGCTCACCCAATGTGGGGCTGGTGCTCACAAACCATGAGATTGTGCCATGAGCCGAATCAGAGGCTTAACCAACTGAGCCACCCCAGGCGCCCTGTAGCTGAGTTCTTAAGTCTGAATCCAGATTAGAATTCAGACATGGTTTTCCAGTATAGCACTCTGGTGGATTGGGTCCACTGATTAGATGCACCACATTTTTGTAGAGAGAAATGCATTCTCCCTCATTATACGATGGCCTCTGCCTATGATTTTTCACAGGGACTACTGTCAATGCTTGGCATGGGGCATAGGGGATGAAATGTCCTCTGGGACACTGACGTGATAATGCTTTATGGAAGACTGCCCACCTCCACACACAGGAGCAGCAGCAGCTCTTAGAGAGAAACTGCATCACCACTAACAGCAGAATCTTCCAGTATTGTCCAGTGGGATGAAGAAATATGGTAGAAAAACACCAGAGAAATCTGAGACTTCATTTACTTTGAGTTGACCCAGTACAAACACATAAGCACTAAGTATCAGGGACAAAATATGAGCCGGAGATTGAGGGTGTTGTTGACTGACTGACTGCTACTCAGCACCAAATTTCCTATTTTGCCTGCTTTGTGAAAATGAATCTGGGCCCTTTGAAATGTTTCCTTTGCTGGCTGTTGTGATGTTAAGAGCTGTCAGTGCAAGGTGTGGAGAGGACATTGCAGGAGGAACGGATTTTGTGTTCTGGTTCCGATGTTTGCTTGGTGGTCTCTGACAGGGTCCCCAGATCCTCAGTCGATCAAGCGTCCAACTTCAGCTCAAGTCATGATCTCGTGGTTTGTGAGTTCGAGCTCGCATTGGCTCCTGGAATGCACAGTGGCTAGCAGCTTCCCCTGGTGCACCCCTGTGCCATAGTTTTATTCACCCCTGTTGAGCTTCTTACCATGAACAGCTTTCCCCTGTGACCCAGAGGGTGCATTTTCTATAAGGCTCTGAGGACAAATATCCAGCAAGTACTGCCAGCACAGCACTACCATGACTTTTCTGTCACCCAGGGGACCATAGGTGTGCCCTCTCCAACGAGTCTGGATCTCAGCCTGTGGGGAGGAGATAGGCTCTTCCTTGGTGTTCTGCCTCAGCCCTGGGGCTGGTCGTGGCTCCTAGATCTTGGATTCCTATAGCCTTTAGAGTTCTCTTTACTCCTGCCTAGCCAGTATTCCAATCTCCCATTGCATTTACTAATTTTTATATTAAGCTTTCTCTGTTCAAACGATTATGTGGATTCTCTCTTTACTAACACAATGAGTTCCCGGGGTTCAGGCAAAGTTGTGAGGCAAGTGGGATGAAATAAGAGAACAATGCTTGGAAATGGAAGCTGAAATGGCAATTGTAAATACTCTTATAAGACAGTAAAGAACATGAGAGCTCTACATAAATCCATGTCTGGAGCACCTGGGTGGCTCAGTCAATCAAGCGTCCAACTTCAGCTCAAGTTATGATCTCGTGGTTTGTGAATTCGAGCCCTGCATTGGGCTCTGTGCTGACAGCTCAGAGCCTGGAACCTGCTTTGGATTCTGTGTCTCCTCCTCTCTCTCTGCCCCTCCCATGCTCATGCTCTGTCTCTCTCTGTCTTTCAATAATAAATAAACTGTTAAAAAAATCCATATCAGTAAGGTGGACCACATACAAGGAAAGCAACAGTCCTGTGGCCCACATAAAGCAGAAGTGAACATGATCTGCTTAGTGGTTGAACAAAACAGTGAAAAGTTTTAATGAGTAAGTTAATTTTATATCAGTGTATCAGATAACATCTGTAAATAAATAGTAAAAATTAAAAAAACTATTGTAACTATCTATTTAAATAAATTTATTTGATAAAATTCTGTAAGAGGCATATTTAAAGAATTATTACAGCATGATTTTTAAAAAGTATACCTTTGCAGCAAAAATAGATAATATTGAGTTGAGCCATTTGATTCTTTATTTGTTGTGCTAGAGCAGGAGTTGACAAACGAAGGGCTAAGGGCCAAAACCAACCTACTACCTGCTTTGTAAATAAAGTTTTATCAGAACACAATTTCACCCATTTGTTTCCTTGTCTGTGGGTGCTTTCATGCTAAGGCAGTGAAAATGAGTCACTGCAGCATAAATTACATGACCTGCAAAGCCTCAAGTATTTACTCTCTGACTTCTTACAGGAACGTTTGCTGATACCTGCCCTAGAAGACAGTGTATGTCATCGTGTTAGATGATTATCATAAATCATGGCGATCAGTCTTTACCACGTCCCTCAGAGGTGGGACCTCCCACTCTACCAGGTTTGCTAAGAGCTGGGCTTAGAGATCACTACAGATGTGGTAGAGTGATAAGGAAGTTATGCTGGGATCATTCAAATTTTCCCCTACTGTTTAACTTGTTCTGTCAAGCTATATGATTGAGCTCTAAGCCTCAGTATCTACACTGAGAATATGGGAGTAAAATAATTACCACATACAGCTGCTATAACGGATAATTTCAGTCTTTTAGGTGAAGAGCTTAGCTCAGTGCCAATGGCTTGGCAAATACTCAATAAATGTTTTTGCATTACTGGAGAAGTTAACCAACTTGGCCAAAACATCATGGTCAGTAGCCAAGCTGGCATTCGACTGCAACATATCTGAGTCCAGAACCCACATTCAAAACCACTACTGGAAACTACTATGTGCTTAATGTATAATTATAATATACTCTTTTCACCTTTTGAGCTCTCTGATTTTTCCCTCTTTAGGAACGGGAGGTCTAGAACAGTGGCCAGTAAACCTGTGGAAACCAGAGTTTCTTATTTTTTTTTTTTTTATTTACAAGCTTTTTTTTTTT
>CM053576.1:127791016-127870836 GCA_028646485.1 Cryptoprocta ferox | reverse complement strand
CATTTGTGGGTCCAGTTCTGGGCTCTCTAATCTATTCCACTGGTCTATGTGTCTGTTTTTGTGCCAGTACCATACTGTCTTGGTGATGACAGCTTTGTAGTAGAGTCTAAAGTCTGGGATTGTGATGCCTCCCGTTTTGGTTTTCTTCTTCAGTATTACTTTGGCTATTCTGGGTTTTTTGTGGTTCCATACGAATTTGGCTGTCATCGACGCAGACTCCCGTGCACTGCTTAACACCGTTTTGCTACCATGTGGCGGCTGCAGAAAACGTCCTTAAGCTGCGGCCCCACACAATTTTTGTACTTTCGTCTGACCTACTCGAAGGTGTCCTTTTTAAGTCTTATTTGTTAATATTTATAATGACATATAATCCAAAGTAAATGAAAATGTTCACGGCAAAAAAAAAAAAAAAACAAAAAAAAAACCATTCAAAACCACTACTGGAAACTACTATGTGCTTAATGTATAATTATAATATACTCTTTTCACCTTTTGAGCTCTCTGATTTTTCCCTCTTTAGGAACGGGAGGTCTAGAACAGTGGCCAGTAAACCTGTGGAAACCAGAGTTTCTTATTTTTTTAAGTTTATTTCTTTATTTTCAGAGAGAGAGAGAGAGAGAGCATGCTGTCAGTGCAGAGCTCAAAGCAGGGCTCCATCTCACGAGCTGTGAGATCATGACCTGAGCCGAAACCAAGAGTGGGACATTTAACCAACTGAGCCACACAGGTGCCCCCAGAGCTTCTTATTTTTAACCCTGTCCATAATATTCTGTAGGAGTTTTTATTACTCAGGAAGCATGGTTTTTCTCTAGAGGTTACCCCCAGCTAAGAGTTAAGAAAGGTGTGATAGGCAAGTTCTCAGGTGGCCCTGAAACGCTGCTGCTGGTGTATTCACCTTTGAGTGTGGGTGGGGCTTATGAATATGCGGGTTGATTTGATGAAAAGATTTTGTGGAATAATTAAAGTCCCTAAGAATTAGTCGACTTTGGGTTAATCACAAGAGATTATCATGAGTGGGCATAAGTGCGTGAGCCCATTATAAAAGAGAGATTTGAAGCCAAGAGAGATTTTGCCCCTGGCCTTGAAGAAATCAGCAGCCATGTTGTAGGAGCGTCAAGTGGCAGGAAACCCCAAGCAACCTCTAGTAGCTGAGTATGGCTTCTAGTTGACAGCTAGCAAGATATAGGGTCCTCAGTCACAGGGCTGCAGCCACATTATCTGGATCTTTCTTCCCCAGTCTCTGATGAGAACTCAGCCCCAGCCAACACCTGGATTCCCCACTGGTAAAACCCTGCTGACCTGTGCCTGGACACCTAACCCAGAGAAACTATGACTATGAGATAATAAACCTGGGTTGTTGTAACCTTCTACGTGTGTAATTTGCTACATAGCAGTCAAAAACTATTAAAGATGAGCTGTAGTAAAATCATGAAACCGATTTTTCAACAGTTCTCTGGAGGGAAGAAAAACAGCAGCAAAATGTTTGCTCAAATCAGACGCCCTGTGGCTTTTCAGAATGAGACTGCCTGGTGCGTGGCCACTGGGTGCTTATCCAGGAAGTAGCAGAGTCCCATGGAACAGGACTCTGATATTCTAGCCAGACCACCTCTGTGGCCCCTATGTCATCTGCTGCCACTTAACTTCCATTGAATGCTTATTACATGCTAGGCATGGTTTAAATGAGAACATAGTCTTTTCATTATAAGAAAAAATCATTATTGAAAGATAAGTAACTAGATTTGGTTTATTATTATTGATGATTAAGGAGTATATGGTAAATGCCAGTTCACGAATTAATTTCATAGTCTTTCATACCAAGGAGGTTGAATTTAGCTCCAGAGCAGTACTTTATAATAAAATAATTTGTTAAAAGTGGGGAAAGAGGAATGGTTGCTTCTTGTGAGTTGACCATTTAGGAGTTGAATTTTTTGATTAAAATATATAATGCCCTAACTGTGGCAGGTGCAGCTCTGTGGTGGTCAGATGGACAAATATGGGGAAAGGGAAGAGGGAAGGAAATATGCAGCAGGGCACCCAAGGCTGGGCTACTAACCACAGGTGGCAGGAGGCTGTAGAGTTTTCTTTGTTGCCATGACAAATTACCACTAAATTAGTGGCTTAAAGAAACATATATCGATCATCTCACCGTTGTGTTGAAGAATCTGGCCGACATTTCACATTATTCTGCTCCTGGTTTCACCAGACTGCCACCAAGGTGTCAGCTGGCTGGGCTGATATGAAGAGTTTCTGGCAAGCTCCTTCATATTGTTGGCAGGATCCATTTCCTTTTGAGTTTTGGACTGAGGTCCCCATTTCCTCACTGGCTGTCAGCTGGGGGGCACCTTTAACTCCAAGATGCCTCTCTCTGGTGCTTGTATGTGGGTCTCTGGTCCTTGTAGTGGGTCTCTGGTCCTTGTACATGGGTCTCTGGTCCTTGTACGTGGGTCTCTGGTCCTTGTACATGGGTCTCTGGTCCTTGTACATGGGTCTCTGTACTCCAGAGCCAGCAGTGGTGCATCAGAACCTTCTCCTGCTTGGAATCTCTCTGACTTCTCCTTCTGCCATAACTTTCTGACCTCAGCCAGAAAAAGCTCTCCACTTTGAAGGCTTGATGTGATTACAGTGGACTCACCTAGATAATCTAGGATGGCCTCCCAATCCTAAAGTACATAACCTAATTCTATCTGTAAAATCTCCCCCCCACCCCACACTATGCAACGTAACATAATCCGAGGTTGGAGCATGACATCTTTGGGGACCATTATTCTGCTCACTGCAGATGAAAACCTAAAAAAGCACGGGTCAAGTCTACTACGGACTTCCAAATGTATTCGGCATGATTTAAATACCTTTTATATTGGGCCAGAGGCAGGGGTAATAGCACGTATTCTCTAAAAGGAGAAACAGAAGTTTAGCACAAATCATGTCGTTTATCTTGTGGTTAAAGTCAGGATCAGGTTCAGCTTCTGGTACGGCTATGTATACCAGTATGGTCCTGGCCACGTGTGGATATGCACGTGGAGCCAGCCTTGCATGTGTGGATTTTGGGAAAATGAATAACATATTCTTTTTGATACAACGGGGTCATAAAATTCAGCAAGTGATAGCCTAAGGGTAATGACATACTTTACTGACTTCTTAGGGTGATTAAACACAATAACCCATGGAAACAACCTTGTACACAGAGGATGCTTAACAAACAGTAATTCCTTTCTTCTCCTCTTCTATTTTATTTTTCCAGTATTATTACAGAAATCTAGTAATTATTTTTTTGTCCATGAAGTGAAAGTTTAAAAAAAAAAAAGAAAAAAGTAATAGATGCCTATACCGTCTACATTTCAATTTCTACCTGGTGATTCCCACGGGTTTTGAACCTATGGATACCTATATATATACACTAGTAAAATATCCAATAGATAAGCACATGGACAATAAAAACATTATAATTTGTACATGTAAAATAGTATCTTGAAATAAATCTGTGATTTATAAGTAAATCATGTGAAAAGAAGTTTGATTTTTTTATTTCTATGCATGGAAGGATTTAAAGTGGTTTCTTCTAAGGCTTTACAGATGTGTAAAAGTTCATAAATAATTCACACAATAGGACAATTGAGAATAATTTGAAGTCTATTACATCAAGCACCATTGTTTGTTATAAATATCTACACGAGATTGAATCTCCGATTTCTTCTAGGACCAAGCATTGGAATTATTAGTTGGCAATTAAGCCAGTGCCTTAATGATATTTGCTCAGACAAAATATGAAAGGAAGAGGGGCGCCTGGGTGGCTCAGTTGGTTAAGCGTCCGACTTCGGCTCACGTCATGATCTCACGGTTCATGGGTTCGAGCCCCGCGTTGGGCTCTGTGCTGACAGCTCAGAGCCGGGAGCCTGCTTTGGATTCTGTGTTTCCCTCTCTCTCTTCCTCTCCTCCACTTGTGCTATGTCTCTCAGATATAAAATAAGTGTAAAAAATTTTTTTAAAAATGTAAGGAAGAATGTCATGAAAACTGGTATTCTCAATGGCAGCTGGTGTTTGTTGGTTCATAAAGTGTGTTTTAGGGAAGAGCATGAGAAGGTAAACTGGGAGTCCCTCTCTGATGCCTGTTCTTCTCTGTGAAGCCAATGTTACCTCCTCTTTTTCCTAAAGTTCAGCCAATTCCCCTTTCCTTGGTGTTCTCATTATACATTGAAAACCTTGCTGGAACTTTTTTCATTATATTTTTGGGGTTTATTTTTGTTTGTTTGATTCTGTTTCCTCCATCGGACTGTGAGCTTCTTAAGTGTAAAAACCACATATGTTGACTTCTATTTGTAGGTCCTATTTGGTTTTCAGGGTTACAACTGGCCCCTAGTAAAGCACTTCAGTTACAAACAAGCACTGAAGAACTTCAAACACAACCAGAGGGTAAAAAAAGAATCTAAGACAATGGGGGTAGGTATGGGCTAATTTTAGAACAAAGACTGAGCTAATCTACAGTATAAGATGTAAAAGGAAGCTTGTAGAGACAAGGGAGAAATGTATCTTTAATATCAAGTATCTTACCTTGAGGCTTTTTCAGATTTAGTCTATTGAGTGTGGGATATGTATTACATATTTCTTCAGAAGTACTTTCAGTTGCTTAACAATTCAAAATCCACAATAGTCTTAAGAATTTTTTTAAATAAGAAAAGAAAGAATAAAATGGAAAATGGAAAAGAGAATAGGTATTTATGCCAATGAGGTGCTGATTTGAGGTTGTGACGTTGTGATCAGAATATGGAAGTTGGGAACCAGACACTCAATACGGGGGGACATTTGCCTTGTGTGTCCTTTTTTAAAAAGGAATGTGGCCATTTTTCCCAGAACAACTGTTCAATGAGGCTGAGGACACACATGATGTGATGGCCCCTGGCTCTGAAAGTATGAAAGCCTAAATCTCCTAATGAAAAGCATTTCAAGTTCACTGTCCCATGCAGATGGAATACGGGTGAGCCTATGACCTGGGTCATGTGAACACTTGGTTCTAACTCAATGAGCTAATTACACATAGACAATGAGGAGGGTGCTAAATTAAGCTACTGAGAACAAGGGCCAAATATTCACCCTTCACTGAAACATATGACATTTTAAGATTATTCCTACTTCCCGAGGCTCTTCTAAATTACCAAGAGATGGGGGCACCTGGGTGACTTAGTCCATTAAGCACTGACTTCAGCTCAGGTCATGATCTCATGGTTTGTGAGTTGGAGGTCCACGTTTGGCTGTGTGCTGACAGCTCAGAGACTGAAGCCTGCTTAGGTTCCATGTCTCCCTCTCTCTCTGCCCTTGCCCCTCCCCACTTTGCGTTCTGTCTCTGTCTCTCAAAATTGAATAGATGTTAAAAAAATTTTTTAAATTAAATAACCAAGAGATGACAACTGATAATAATCAGAAACCAGCATTCCAATCAGTTATGATCTGTCCCATATTTTACTTAATCTAGTGAACTTCAAGGACTGAAGATTAGCAAATGCTTAACTCTGTATTTTTTCTAATTTATCATCTTGCCACTAGTTTTGGGCTCTTTCACTGGATACAGTTTATAACCTAATCATTTACTCATTTGCTTCACTGTCATCTTCTCAAAATTTGGGAGATTGAACATATTAACTTATTGTAAAAAGAAAAGCTTCAGATTGTAATTCTCAGTTAAAAATATTTGCCATCAGCACACATATTCAAGATGTTAATTAGCACTCATACAATATTAATATGCTCAAGATTAATCATTTTATGGGACTATCCAGAGATTGGATAAGCTTATCGGTTTAATTTCTGTTAAATATTTGAAGAGCTCATGCTCTGTAATAGCCAAAGTCTTAATAATGGTATTCTTAATAATAATGGAGTGTAGTGTTTCAAAAGTAGACATGACCTTGGGCTCTGCACCTTTGGCTCATGGTAGAACTCGAGGTCAGTCATATAAAATGTACTTTCTGTTCTACAACTAGAATGGCTAGTTGATTTTCCAAAGTGAATTCTGGCCTCAAGTTTAGCAAGATTCGCACTTATCTATGCCACTGAGCAAACAAATAGTCGTCTCTACCACAATGAAAATGATTGTGGTTTCTGAATGTGCACAAGAAGGCGGCACTCCGTTGGAATCAGTACGTGTCTCAAACTACTTAATAACGAGATATAATTATTCATTAGCTGGCACTTCCTGTCACTGTGTGCCAGATCCTGCTAAATGACAAAACACCAAGCAAGAACAAAAGCATGGCTCCCGCCTGCAACAGCCCCACTGTGGACTAACGTGAAAATGAAGAGTCACTTTGTAAGGTGATACATGCCGTAGTAGGAGGTCCTTTGGGGACCTAAGGCAGATGGAATTAGTTCTGCCTAGAGAAAGAGCAAGGCATTTTCAGAACTGATGTTTCAGTGAAAATTCACAGGTAGGTAGAAGAACCCATGGGATGCGAGCTGCAGGTTTGCTCGCCCTCTGACCCCTCGTGTGACTTTGGGTAATATGCACTGGCATACAATTCTGTGTAAATTTGCTTCCTCTTGGTAAAATGGAATGATAAGATCAAGGTCACAGATGCTAGCTCAATTCACAGGGCTGATGCTATTATCAAAGGAAATGATGTTTGAGAGAATGTTGTATAAACTCTATGACGAGATGCTTGCAGAGGTTTAGATTAGGAAGGCAGGCTATGAAAGATTTGGGGGACACTTGATATCATCGAAGAAGTGTGTGCCTTCTCATGTAGATGGTCTTCGTTTTGTAGGTGGTTCTGGAGACGGGCAATGAATGTGGAAGTAGTGTGTAAAACAAAAAGTGTAGTAAGGTGAGAACAGAGGCCCGGGAACCAACTGAGGATTATTATACAAGTATAGATTAGAGGTAATAATTCCTACCCTTGGGTAATGACAAAAGAAATGGAAAAGACAGGTAGATTGGAGCTAAACTGGGGAAAGAGAAGCAGTAAGATTTGGTAGCTGGTGTGGTGTGGCTGGTAAGAGTGAAAGATGCAGAGATGAGCATATTTTTAGACCAAGTGATGTGGAAGGATGTGGTGGCCATTGACCAAAGGCAGGCAGCTATGATGTGTGGGGAAGATGAGGGACATGCCTGGATGGCATCTGGATTTCAATTTGACCACATCTGGGACATGCACAGGGATCGGGCTCAGGAGGTAGGCTAAGGATGAGCAGATAATTTAGAGGTTCATCAAAATATATCTTAATTTTTTAAAAAATTGAGCAAAATTGAAAGCATCAAACTCAAACTCCAGTCTTCTAGACACAAGTAGAGAGCTCCAATACAGATAGAGCATATTTCTGATTTTTATCCCTTTTGGGGAAGTAATTTCTATTTTAACTCTGGTTGGAATCATTAATTCTCAACATTTCATCAGTAAACTGATAACCTCTTTGAGAAAGGGGATTTCGTCATTGTAGAACACGACCAAGGTACTTTACCCTTTAAAAGTTCATTCCCGAAGAGGCCTGTGTGAGCAGGAAGGCTCAGGAAGACATTGTGATGAGTAATCTGTGAGGCTTAGAAAAGCATTAGGGTCAGGAGCCTCATGACAGGTGAATGACAGAAAGTTGATCAATCCACCAGCAGCCTGTTTGGGAGAAGGAGCTACCTAGCAGGCATTCAGCCTCAGGGCAGACGTTATCAGGAGGATCAAAGTCCCAAACACTGCATTTGGGATTTGAGGGCACTACTTGTTATTTTGACACAAGTTTTGCAGGATGGTGGCAGGATATTAGCCCTGGAAAAGGACTGGGCGCTATGAATGAACAACATTTATTCTTCAGGTACAAGAAACAGTAAAGTCAGGACCCTAACCAGGTATGTAGTAGGCACTGGATTTCCAGATCAGAAAAGAGCCATTTATCTATCACATCTAGAATCCAGGGCAACTAGTGCTGAGTCGCAGAGTTGGGTCTTACAATTTTGCTTGCTACTCAAAGTGTAGTCCATGGACAGGCACCCCAGGCATCCCCAGGGGTTGGTTATAAATGGAGGAATAAAGACCAGATGACCTTGGTGTTTGTCCCACCAGCCTTTAACCTCGCTACATAAGCATTGGTTTGGAGTTCTACTGGAGAATAATGGGAAATAAGAATACATACATACATTGGGTCCAGACTTTTTTAAAAAAAGGAGGGGAATAAGGAATGAAGGCTGGAGCCATCGAAAGCAACACGCAAAGGCAGAGCGAACTTTTGACGACAGGCCCAATAAAGTAACGGATATATGAGGACAGGGAGAGCCAAGGGCACGGGGGTCTTGAGGTTGGGTTCATGGGAAATGGTTGTACCGCCAGCAAAAGGATACATATTCAGAGGGAGAAATTTTTTAAGAGGACGATTATGAGCTTTACAAACCATTATTTTTAAAATACCACAAATGAATTTGAAATCAATATGCTACTGTAATTTATAGTGACACATTATTATATAGTAATCTAAGTGCTTTGGGTATTTTTTTTCATGCACTACTGATGTTTTTTTTTTTTTTTTTCAAATTCTTCACCAGAGTCCAAAAAGAAGTATTAGATGACATTCTATATTGCATAATGCTGAAAGTCTTGGTCCCTTAGAAATGGTTAAGAAGAATTGCACTGAAAATGTTATTTTTTCCTTACAATGGATGGGTGTTGAATATCATTCCTGGAAAGACAGACTATGTCTATCCTTTTTTCTTTTGTATTCTTCTCTTCATCACGCTGTAGCAGAGAGCATGCTTCAGACATAAGTGGCGTTGCACTAAATATGGCAGAGTCAGAGGGAAGGCGTTCTCAAAAAGACACATTCCGTTTAAAAGAAGCAGGCATCCCCTTTGTTCCAAGTCTGGATGCTGAGACATATCCCAGCCCTTTTTAGCAGCCCTCCCCCACTGAGAGATTCCAAATAGACTCCCCAGGTTCCCTCAAAACCTCCTCTTCCACTCTGGAGAGCCTTTGGTACAGACAAATATTTCTCTCTATGTGACTGAGAACAGGGGTCTTAGTTCTGTGCTACCCGGAGAGCTTTGTATTCCTTAATTTGGTAGCAAAGGGCATTAAAGCAGGAATGTCAAATCAAAGATGGCCTGAACTTTTCAAGACCAGAACTGGGCTCTGCTAGGCCCCCACACTTGTCGGACTACGCAAAGCAATTTGCTTTGTGTAAGTGCAAAGGGGCAGCAAGAAGACCACTGTGGCTGCCACTTACGCCGAGGCGGGCTTGTCATTTACTGTGGAAAACTAGTGATTAGACCACAATAGTGGCAAGAGCTTAGTGATTTGTCTTTTTCTTTTTTTTTTTTTTAAAGCAGCTCACAGAATCCATCACCTGGACAATGCATTTTCCACCTGATCATCATCAGAGAAAGGATGCTCCGTCTGACAGGTCAAGGATACTGCTACCAAGAATTATGGGTTTTTATCTTAAGGACACATCATGGTTGCTGATATGCTGGAGAGGGAATTTGTTGCTGGGTTTGAAATCACGAAGCTGAGTCTGGAGTGTCTATCTCTTCCTCAGTGCATCCATCGGAAAAGTATTTATCGGTGAATAAGGCCGCATGAGAGTGTGGGAAGCCCTGTGGTCCCCAGGTTCATATGCGAGATGTTGGATTTGTGGACACCTCTGCCTTGCGATTGCCTTTATCTCCTCTAAAGCTATAATCATGGAATACTGTTTAAGCATGCTTACACCTGAGGGTGGAATTTAACAAACAACTCAAAACACAAAACAACAAATCAAATCCACATAATAGTTAAAGGTAATTTAATTATTATTGGAGAATATTACTGGAAAAGCTAGGAGTTGCATCGGAGAAAAAAACAACAACCCTACAAACCAAAAACGTGAAAACAATCTGAAGAGCAGTGACTCAATCAATGCCCTTCGTCTTACCAGGAAGAAATTGAGGCTTACAGAATTGGAGAGATTTTCCCAGATAAAAATCTCACTAAGTGGCAATTTGGCACCACAGACATTTGAATACTTTCCACGCAGTATGTCCGAGACAAGGCTCCCGGGGATACACAGGTGAAAAGTCTCATGGCTGCTCTTCACAGAGTTCACAGTGCAGGCAAGGGAACAGAAACGACTGCAGACAATGTCACTATAACCTAGAAGTGGCCTGATGGGGGCTGGGTCTCCTTCCATTGTGCCGTGTGGCCTTCTGCCATATACCCCTCTGCTCACAGAATCTCATCAAATCTGTCACCAGAGACTCATTTTCATTAATAAATATGTATTAACAGCTACCAAGAACGAGAAACCGAGCTACAGGATATGGGGAGCACTGACGTGTGGGCTCCATGGTGCCTTTCCTTAAAGAATTTATAATCCAGAGGTTAGGAAATGACATTATCAATGGGCACGTACAATGCAGAGTAGAGGCAGCATAAGGTTCTAGAAGGTGCTTGAAAAGGGCTTTAAAAGGAGAGAAAAATTGCGCTTATTTGGAGAATCAGGAATTTCTTCAGGGGTGAATGGTACTGGAAAAGGATCTTGAAGGATGATAAAACAGCAAAGATGGGAAAAGTCCTCTGTTGGGCAGAAGGAAGGAGGTGTCTTGTGGTGGGTGGTCATTAGTAAATGCATGCAAAGGCACCGGGGCAGGGAGGCCCAAGGTGTGTCCAGGGGTCACCGGGTTGCCTTGTGCGACTGGAGGACACAGAGTAATGAAGTGATGGAAGGAAAAGGCAGTCCCGGGAAGCTGAGTTCATTTCTGGAAAATGATATTACTTTTTTGACATTTTTTTAAGCAGCAAAATTGATACTCTCAGCTTTGTGATTTAGGAAATTTGGCCAGACCATAGAAGATGGGCCAGATTGGATGGAGTTTAAAAATATAAATTGTAGTTCTGGGCTTTTGGTCATGGTGCCTGATCTTCTCACTGTGTAAATAATACAATCCTGCTCTTACTGCTTCTTCAAATGATCAGTTTGATATATTCCAAGGATGATAGTCTCATGATTGTCAATGCACAGGTACTTCGAAGAGAACTTAAGCCAAACCTCTCATATTAACAATAAGAAAATTGAGTCAAAGAGAAGGGACATAGCTTTAAACGGTATATCATTTTTTTACCTGCAAAATGTTAAGCTTTTTACAATATACAGTACATTCCACTTAGAGAATATTGTCTGTATTTCCTGGCCAGTAGCATTTCTGCTCGGGGCACAGTGTGTTCATAAGAAGGCTGCCATCCCAATCCTTTTCTTGGGAAAATTAATTTATCGATGTCGCTTTGGCGAAACACAAATCTATTGCGCGTCCTCTGCAGATTTTAAAAATGCACTTAATTGCTAATTGCTGTTTATCCCTTGGGTTCTCTGACATAGGCATTCGTTCATAGCTCGCCTAAACTCATTGAAGACTAAATATTTAAGCTACATGCATACAGTCAATAGGTTGACTTCAAAATATCATTTACCATTTGTTTTAGTGTGTTACCCGTGGTGTAGGTATCAACTGCAAACTTTTTCTTTCCATGACAACACTGTGAGAAACACTCATGTATTCTGCGTCTTTGACTAACAAAAAGTCCTCTAAACACCAGGGAAGGCATAGCACAGACATCGATGCATGTAAGACCTGAAATTTCTTGTATTAAGATACTATAAGCTTGTCATCTACCCCCAGCATCCCTCCTCCATTAAAGAAAAACTGCCAAAAGCAAACCCCCAAAACCCTACATAAACCTTCCATCTTCTGGGGATGAAGGGAGAGGGGTGATCTATGTTTGGGTCAGGAACAAACATTATAGGACAACTATAGTACTCCAAATGAAATGTGAATCATATATCAGTTGCAAATATTTAGCCAAATAGACGTGAGAAACAAAGCAGAGTGGCTTCTTTTAAAGACGGTTACCGCCAGCATTCCAGGTGGCGTCCTGGATCCTGAGTCCTGGGTCCTGAGTCTCACTCCTGGGTCCTGAGTCTCACTCCTAAATGCCCTGTGTTTTGCTTGTACACGTCTTCCAACTCTGCTCCAGGGGAGGCCAGCTCTCAGTCAAGGAAGGGTCTCCGTTTGCTTGGAAGGTCACTGGAGACAGAATACATGATGCTTCTGTCTCTGAGCCTGCACCAAAAACCCTGCTCATCTGCACCTCGACCACTGCTTTTGGTGTTGAGAAATATACGCCCTGTGCGTTTGCTCTGAGAGTGAAGCAAGTCACCATGGCTGTTGCCCTTTCCCCAGTGGTGCATCTACTAGTACATTTTAAAGGCCCACACTGCACCCATAGTGAACCTACGAATTTAACCTGGTTCAGGGTCAGAAGCAGATGCACTGTAATCCCCAACTCCCACCAGCCAGCTTCTTACTGCCCAAGCAATTTATCTGGAGCGCTGCAGTCAAGCTTATCTCCACTCTCAGATATGAGGCAGGCATAATATTAAGAATAAATTATTTTAAATCCCTTCCCTGGAGAGAAAAAAAAGGAAAAAAAAAGCGTCGTGCAGAAGCAACATCTTGTTGCCAGGACTGTTCTAAGGAATGAAGAGTGGGCAACGGCTGTGTATTTTTAACTGCGCATAGTAGAGATTGAAAAGTACTTAACTGGTTTACACCATGGACTTGTCTCCAGAGTCCGGGGAGGAAGTAAGTGCACATGTCAAGGGAAGACTGGGTTCAGTTCTTGGTGCTCCCCTACGATACTCTGTGACCTTGGTGGGATGACACTGGAGAGAAGGGCGTGGGCATGGGCTGTGTTTGGTCGATCCAGGGCCAAAGTTAATGACGAATAAGTCACACAGAGAGAGCATCCTTTGTGGATATATTAATTTGAGCCATATTTCCTTGGATCCTGTCCATAGTGTTTTATTTTATTTCACCAATTTGCAATTTATTATAGTGACAATACGAGTTGTCGTATTTTGGCTTTTAGATTTTGCAAACAAAAAGGCTTGCATAGAGTCAGCGTTCTCCAGAACTGGGATTCAGTCTCCTGCATCCTCATTTTTGTCAGCTTCCTTTCCTTGATAATAAACAAGGTCAATGGTGGGTTTTTTATGAAGTTGCAGGAAGGTGTCAAAATGGCCTTCTCAAAACCTGCAACACATTGAGGAAGGCACGTAGTGTGTCGGGGCCTGGGCATGGGAGCGGAGCAGGTGTGTCGATGCCGGGTAGATTCTACACCATTCACCCAGGGGGGCCAGCAAGGATCTGCAGAGCTTTCTTCAACACTTTGCCCTAGTCTCTTGAGAAACTGGGTCCTTTGTTTCCTCCATCCATGTCCCCACTCTGTGCTCATCCCCACTAGCTGGGCATCGTCCATCACTTACCTGGCCCACGCCAACTCTCCTCTCTGGAGCTTCCTTTCTCCACCGCCTCCTCTTCTCTGATGGCCAAAGTAATTTTATAAAATAAAGGTTTCATTGTGTCTCTCAGCGTCACTGGTGTTAAGTTCTAACTCTTTGGCATGGCTCCTGAGGCCCTTCTAAACTTATATGGTGCTCTACTTCTCTAGCTTTCTCTGCACACATTTTCCTCCACACTGTCTCACTGTTTCCCAAACAATCACACACTTGACACCTTTATGTCTCTGTTTTTTGCTGTGTTTCCTGCCTGCTGTGCTCTCTCTCTCTAAAGTCAGGTGCTTGTCCTTTTTCCATGTAGTGAATAATTATTTATCATTCAAGACCCTATTACCAAGGGACAAATGTCCCTTCTCTTTATTGTCAGTGCCCATGTCCAGTTGGCTGGACTGTCTTTTTGTGCGGTCCGTGGGAACAGTCGTGCACAGTGGTTGAAGGGCAGTTTGGTCTAACAGAGCTGGGTGTTAGTCCCAGATTGGCCATTATTTTGATTTTAGCAATTTATTTATCTTCTTCTGGCCTCAGTTTCCTCACCTACAAAGCATAGATAACAAAAATGACAAAAATGTTCTAGGGTGCCATGAGAATTCATCTGAGATGATGCCTGAAAACCCTTGGCACAGTGCCTGGCACAGCTCCAGTGCCCAACAAACAAAAATCATTATCACCTATCTCTGTTATGGGAGTTTTATGCCACTTTGCTTCTGTTTAATGTGTCTTTCCTTGCTAGACTTTGTGTTTTCTTTATTATTATTATTCTTTTCTTTTAAATAATTTATTGTCAAGTTAGCTAACATACAGTGTATACAGTGTAGTCTTGGCTTCGGGAGTAGATTCCTGTCATTCATCGCTTACATACAACACCCAGTGCTCATCCCAACAAGTGCCCTCCTCAATGCCCATCTCCCATTTTCCCTTTCCTCCCACTTCCCCTAAAATCTTCAGTTTGTTCTCTGTATTTAAGAGTCTCTTGTGGTGCCTGGGTGGCTCAGTCAGTTAACCATCCTGACTTGAGCTTAGGTCATGTGAGTTTGAGCCCCACATCAGGTTCTGTTCTGACAGCTCAGAGTCTGGAGCCTGCTTTGGATTTTGTTTCTCCCTCTGTCTTTCTGCCCCTCCCAGCTCACGCTCTGTCTCTCTACCTCAAAATTAATAATAAACATTAAAATTTTTTTTAAAAAAACCAGCGGTTTGTCTCCCTCTCTGTTTGTAACTTATTTTTCCTTCCCTTCCCCCATGATCTTCTATTTTCTCAAATTCCACATATGAGTGAAAACATATGATATCTGTCTTTCTCTGACTGACTTATTTCACTCAGCATAATACCCTCCAGTTCCATCCATGTTGTTGCAAATGGCAAGATTTCATTCTTTTTTTATCGCAAGTAGTATTCCATTGCATATATACCACATCTTCTTTATTCGTTCATCAGTTTATGGACATTTGAGCTCTTTTCATAATTTGGCTATTGTTGAAAGTGGTGCTATAAACATGGGGGTACATGTGCCCCTGTGAATCAGCACTGCTGTATCCTTTCGATAAATTCCTAGCAGTGCTATTGCTGGGTCATAGGGTGATTCTACTTTTAATTTTTTGAGGAACCTTTACACTGTTTTCCAGAGAAGCTGCAGCAGTTTGCATTCCCACCAAGAGCGCAAGAGGGTTCCCTTTTCTCCACATCCTTGCCAACATCTGTTGTTTCCTGCGTTGTTAATTTAGCCATTCTGACCCATGTGAAGTGGTATCTCAGTGTGGTTTTGATTTGTATTTCCCTAATGATGAGCGATGTTGAGCATCTTTTCATGTATCTGTTAGCCATCTGGATGTCTTCTGGGAGACCTGGACAGCACCATGCAGAAGAACGAAACTGGACCACTTTCGTACACCATACACAAAAATAAATTCAAAATGGATGAAAGACCTAAATGTGAGGCAGGAAAGCATCAAAACCCTACAGGAGAAAACAAGCAACAACCTCTTTGACCTCAGCTACAGAAACTTCTTACTTGACATGTCTCCAAAAGCAAGGGAAATAAAAGCAAAAATGAACTATTGGGACCTCATCAAAATAAAAACCTTCTGCACAGCGGAGAAAACAATCAATAGAACTAAAAGGCAACCGAAGGAATGGGAGAAGATATTTACAAATGACATAGCAGATAAAGGGTTAGTATCAAAAATCAATAAAGAACTTACCACACTCAACACCCAAAACCCAAATAATCCAGTGAAGAAATGGCCAGAAGATAAGAAAAGACACTTTTCCGAAGAAGACATCAGATGGATTTTGTGTTTTCTAAGAGAGGAACTGCATCTTATTTATTTTTCCATTTCTAGCACATGGGATGGGCTAGTTATAAAGTTGGTATTAGGGTCACCAGATAAAGTGCATGATGTCCATGTTTGAATTTGAATTTCAGATAAATAAAGAATAAATTTTAGCATAAGTATGTCCAAAATATTACACAAGACATACTTTTACTAAAAAAGAATATTTTAAAATATCTGAAATTCAAATTTTTTGAGATTAGGAATCATAAAGGACTTTCATGGTGATGTGAAGTGTTTTATTGTGGCAATAATGCCAGGTATCAACTCTTTCATTTCCTTTATGACCCTCTCTGGAATCACCGATCCTTCACTGGAGACCTTGACATTGTGAAAGGAGCAAATGAGCAAACTAAGAAAAACACCTGTCATTGACACTCCTCTCTGTTCACACGAGCAGGGGAACTAACAAAGTGAGGTAGAAGGAAGAGGCATTACGTTCTTAAACCTCAGTTTTCTCATCTGTAAAGTGGCCCTAATTATAATACTTGCTACACATTATAATGTTGGTAAAGTAGTCAATTAAATATAAAGGATGACGGAAAGAGAGAAAAAAAAAAGTGTTCATACAGAATGTATTCTTATTTCTAAACCTAACACTTATTTTAGCCAAATCCTTCTTACAGATATGTGTGGGTATCCATTCTTATGTTTTCCATACATGTAAGAGTTTATTATTATAGAGCATATATTCATCATGGGATAGTAGAGAAAAGTAGCACTGACCATGCTACTTGAGAAGACAAGGTGGATTGATGAAGAGGCAGGAGACAAAAATCAGGGAAGACTGGTTTAAACTCCAACCTGTCCCTTGTACTAACTGAGATGTTAAGAAATTCTCTAAACATATGATTCTCTGTTCCTTCATCTATAAAATGGAGGTAGGAATTCACTAACCTCACAGCATTGCGGGGAATTAAACAAAAAAAATCACATATTAGGGTAAGTGTCTAGAATGATATCTGTCCCTATGCCAACACTCAACAAAGGCTACTCAAGCAGCACTCTTTAAAGTTCAAAGACATGGGTAGATTGTATTAATTTTCTATGCTTGCATGACAAATTGTTTTCCTTCATCGGAAAAAATATGGCTACTTATAACCATCAACAGCGTGGAGTAGATATGAAGTTTGTAAGCTTGTCTGTGTTTGGTTAAGTAGCACGTTTCAATAAATTATAACGGATATTTTCACAAGTATTATCGGTAACAGTACATGCAGTAGAAGTAAAGTCTGGGAATGTTCTAGTTTAGCTGCTTCGATGCTTCCTAGAACAAGATACTGATTTTTTTTTAATTTCAGAGAGAGACAGAGCATGTGCGAGCAGCAGAGAAGGGCAGAGAGAGAGAGAGAGGATCCCGAGCAGGTCTGACACCCAGCATGGAGCCCTACTTGGGGCTCAACCCCACTACCTGGGATCAAAACTCTGGGATCATGACCCAATACTCAAGCTTCAATCAACAGTTGGAAACTCTGCCACCTGAGCCACCCAGGTGCCCCTACAACACTTTGAATGCATATTCATTAACTATCCGTGAATTATCCCCCCGAAGTCTAAGGCTTTGAAGGACAAGGTGACTTGTTCAAGACCATGGATCAGTGGTTCATCTGAATTCAGAACCCAAACCTGTGTGGACTTTTTTCTCTTCTCCCTAATGTCTAGTCAACTCAGGAGTCCCATGGTCCCGAGGCTCGCGTCTCTATAGTCAGTGTGAAATCATAATCTCCGTAAACTTTCTTACAAGTTTAAAAATGTACTTTGGAAAACTAGAACATAGAATCTTTTTAAAAGATCTTTATTTTCCCCCTCAAGCATCTTCCTGAAGCAGCCAGCTAGAAGAGACACATCCCCCTACACAAAACCCACACAAGAATATCAAAATCTGTTTGATAATGAATTTAAATTAAAAAAAAATCCATACGCTAAAATCATTTTTATTTTTAATTTTTCCCTCTTTTTTCAAATTCATGGACATAATGTTTCTTATTGCAACTCAGAAACATCTCAAAATAGCTGCCAAAATCTTACAAATAAACATAAAACCAAGGCTTTTGGGATACAAAAATAGTCCTCACTTCTGCTCTAAAGGTTGGTTGCCCTTCTAAATCTTCGTTAGGGCTGGGACTCCATTGGCAGCTTAAACAGGCAGCCACATTTAAATAAGACCAACTTATCTAACTGGAAAAATTCATACATATAGGAATTTGTGCCTTCGGTATCAAATATGTATGTACATTAAAAAATTTTAAGAAGAAAAGCAGACTACAACCAGAAAATTAAAAAATATGGATGAAATGGACTCAATCTCAAGGTAGTTTATGCAGGGTTATGTTACACCATGAATTACTGTCCAAAAAGTGTACCACAATTATTATTTTTAAAAGTGCCAGTGGACATGATTACTTTTATTTAAATTATCCCTATGATTAAATAAGTGGGTTTTTTTTTAAATCACAGCTAACATTTATGATCCATGCTATGAGATATAGATCCTCTCTCCCAATCTTTTCCTTGAGGTGTTAGAATCCTACAACTGATTAATCTTCTGAAATGAAAGGCAGGTCATTCTGTTAGCATGTCCTTGAACTCAAGCTCTGGGATGTCCATTTTGGTTGCAATCTTTGCTCTACCATTTTTCCTGAAGCTGATCCTAGTTTTGATTTGAGTAGGATAAGCAAAACTTGAATTCAACATACATTTAAATTAATAGCATTTCTTACGATAGAGTAAATTTTTTTTTTCTGTGCCCACATCTTACAAAATGAAAGGCAGAAAATTAGATTTCTGGGGGCACCTGGGTGGCTCAGTCGGTTAGCATCTGACTTGGGCTCAGGTCATGATCTCGCGGTTTGTGAGTTCGAGCCCTGCGTCGGGCTCTGTGCTGACAGCTCAGAGCCTGGAGCCTGCTTCGGATTCTGTGTCTCCCTCTCTCTCTGCCCCTCCCCCACTGGCATTCTGTCTCTCTCTCTCTCTCTCTCTCTCTCTCAAAAATAAACATAAAACATTTTTAAAAATTAGATTTCTGGTTTTCCATATGATCCCCTATGGGGCCTCCTAAGATAGGCCGTGAGGCCTCACATCTTACCACTTGCCCTTTAC
This sequence comes from Cryptoprocta ferox, assembly GCA_028646485.1. Taxonomy (NCBI): domain Eukaryota; kingdom Metazoa; phylum Chordata; class Mammalia; order Carnivora; family Eupleridae; genus Cryptoprocta; species Cryptoprocta ferox. The sequence goes on along the minus strand of CM053576.1, from coordinate 127,852,107 downwards.
TTCCAAAGGGATTGGCTTCTTTCCATCCCTGCAACATGCCAAGTTTTTTCCACCTCCAAGTGTTCATACTTGCTGTACTTTCTGCCATAAATCCTTCAGGGGAGACAATTCTCTCCACTAGTCTCTTGGGTGATGCATTATGAGAGAGGCACTGACCGCCCTGTTTCAGATCATCATTTCAAGAATGTGTAGCAAGCAAGCCTGAAATACAGGGAGAGTGTTTCTTTCTGGAGAAATGGGCAGGCATACTTACCACCCATTATAGGAAATCTCAGTTCTCTGAGCCCAGAATTTCTCCTCTGTACTGCAGGACCCTGAGTGTGCAATCCCACCCATCCCTCTTTGCACGGCCCTATGGGAATGGGGGATGAGCAACTGGCACAAAATATTGATACCCTGGTCTCGCTATAGGTGTGGGTAAGATCAGCCTCCTCTAGGACTTCAAAGCCTACTTGTTTTTGTCATATGGTTGCTGTTGTTCCAGTATTATTGAAACTATAGCAGGCAAGTAAAATCTCAAATTCGTTATAGCCATTGACAGTGTCAGTTACAACTATGGGATGTTGACAGATACAGAATTTTCTGGAAAAGAAAAGATGGTAACCCAATAGACTTTGTAGGTCAAATGGAGATGCTATATTGAAGAACACAGCTGAGCTGGCCCCATCTGTAGATCTAAGAGTGACAGCTTCCCAGCTGTGGAAAACGTTAGTCCCCACTCATCGTGTAGATGCCTGTCATAAAGGCCTGTTCTCTGCTGGCACTGATGGAATGTTTTAGCCAGAATAGGACACACAGATTTTGTGTGGGGGAGTGAGAACCACCCTAGTACCTGAAGTGGGAACATCCCAAACTCTGAGAGGAATGGGGGAGAGAAGGATAGAAATGATCTGTGTCTTTCACAACTGCCCTTGGAACTTTCCTCACAAGGGAAAATGCCTCGACCCAGCAGTCCCAGACTGTTGCCTATGCCTTACAGGACTGCTGGCTCAGTCACCTTCCACTAGGCAGCTATAGGTTTGAAGTGCCATTTCTGAGAAATCTAACACAAACAGCAAAGTGTGGCCCCAGATCCTTCAGCTTCCATACAAAACATCTGCCCACACCACTACTGGAATATCTTCCCACTCCCCAATCTCTTGGCCATTGCTCTGTCAATATGAGGGCAAACACCTGTCACCCTTCTGGTGATATGGGCAAACGGAACAGGCTAGATGTCCATCATTCAATCGCTCCCCAAACAAGCATTAAACCCAGTTTCTTAAACTGAGCTGGGCATCCCAAAGCCTTTAAGCTGGTGGTGAGGTCATTTTGAATTCATCTTATGCTCTCTGACTGATGGAAGTTGTGGGATTCCTAACAATTCCATTTATTTATTTTTTCTAAAATTTTTAATGTTTATTTATTTTGAGAGAGAGACAGAGAGAGAGAGAATGAGTGGAAGAGGGACAGAGAGAGAGGGAGACACAGAATCTGAGGCAGATTCCAGGCTCTGAGCTGTTGGCACAGAGCCCGATGCAGGGCTTGCATTCACAAACCGTGAGATCTTGACCTGAGCTGAAGTCAGACACTTAACCTACTGAACCACGCAGGCGGCCCTTAACAATTTTAAATGACACTTTCTGTCCAGAGGCACCTGAAGCTGTACATGTGTAGGGCCCAGGCATTAACTTGCCTTCATTGTGGAAACGTGGTGACTTCAAGCCATAAGAGACCTGCAAGTATTTATGAAAGTCGCCATAGATTGGTTATCATTCAGGTGACTACAGGCAGGACACCTCACAGAAGATAATGGACTCTATTTATGTGTACCCTGCATGTAGTCATCATAGAATAGTAGTCATTCAATTATAAAAGCAATACTCAATATGTCCCTCACTGTGATTGAAGAGGTTGGTGACATTACTTCAGTCCTGCAATGCCTTGAAGTCAGCCTGACTCACTGACCAGGGTTACTGGGGATGACACGATTTCTAGTGCCTTCTTCCTTGCAGACCAAAGCAGTTTGTGCAATCATTAAGATGTTCCATTGTACCTATATTAATTCCTCAGATCAAGTAGAAAAGTCAGTAAAGAAACTTAAGAATGGTTTCTAAGAACTCTTTTCAAGATCCTGGTTTTCTAAGGTAGGCTTTGATAGATTACAGAATTTGCTCTGCTGGTTGGATTTGAGCCCCCTTAAATCCTTGGGTTTGAGCTCAATACTGTGGGTTGGCCCCATTCTGCTACTTGAAGTCCTGTTGCTAGTAGTCTTGGTTAAATTATAGATGAGACAGTTTAATGGGTTGCAGACTCTGTTGATAAGATTAGTCAGGATGGCTGATACAATGGCGTACTCACAGAAAAAGTGGCCAGAGTTTGAGACTGTAGAATTGGAGGGGGTTGGATATTGGTGGGGATCCAATCTCCATAGGTCTGTTAACATTTCTACCTACCCCATTAGCAAGGAACCAACCGCACAAAAAAGGGGTGTTTGTACAGTGAACATTCAGAAGATAGAAATAGTAAGGTCAGGCATGATTACTGTCTATTCCAAACAATTTGGTTACCCTAAGTTCAGAATTTCTGTACCATAATGCAACCCACTGCTTCTTCAGGGATCCTCTGGTTTTCTTTGCATTTCCCTGTGAGAATCATAGCCTGGGGATGGCCTCAAAATGTTGACTCTTCAGTATCAATAACTTTGCCAACAACAAGCTGTCCTTCATCTCTGACCTTAGTGTCATGTGTCTTCTGGTGGGGTCCATGAAATGGTGGGAAACCAATACATGAGATTATTTCCAGACTTTCTGCACTAGCTCCTCATCACTCAGACCTCTACTCAAACACTCTCTCCTGAGAGACGTAATACCACTCCCCCACCATTTGCCCTCGGTCCCATGAATACTTTTTCTTCTCATTGTAGCACTTACTGGTTTTTTATACCAAAAGTTATGTATGCATATATTGTCTCTCTTCCTCCAATGAATGTATGCTCTGGGAGGGCAGGAGCCATGGACTTTTTGTGCTAGAATAGTGCCTGGCATGAAGTAGGCATTCAATACATATTTGTTGAGCTTTCTTTATTTGTTTGCTTTTTTTGTTTGTTTGTTTATTAGTTGGCTGTCTTTAGAGAATCACAGGAATTGGTAAGACAAAGATTTCTTATGTTCTCCCTTTTCCTTGTCCGTCTAGTCAAATCAAAGAGGAAATATAGCATCTAGATAAACATCTTTTGCTGCAGATATTTTAATTCAATAACATTTAACTTATGACAGAAGGAGGTGGTTTTATTAAAGAAGGTTTGGCCAAAATATGGAACATTTCTTATAGCATGAAGTGTTTAAACAATTGTAAGCAATCAATTCACAAAAGCAATCATTATTCCGAAACTCTATCCTCAATCTTACAAATTCACATGAATATCCAAGAACAACATAACTTTTCCATTATAATGACTTTTACTGGAAAAACATCCATTTTTGTTGAAGTAAAAATCCTTTATTGACCAAATAACTTGCCAGGCTACAATTACAGAGTGTAATCAGAAGCAGAGGTTCAGATCACTTCAGTGGAAAGAGTAAACAGAATCAGGGATCAAGCCACCACATCAAAACCAAAACAAAACAAAATATTTGATCAAAATCAGTTTTGTAGTAAGACACATGCCCTACAAGAGTCAGTGATATGATTAACTCTAAGAGACAAAAATGTGAAGAGTTTGGATGAAGATCATTCTTATTTGACTGGTTCTGTACTTAATGGGTTTTGATCTCATCTTGACATTCTTGCCAGTTAGAGTAGTGGTGTATTTTGAAGAAACAAAAAGACACAGTAAAAATTACAGATAGCCCATCATTATGTCTAATGCCAGACATTTTAAGGACGACAACTCAAAATACTATGCTTTCTAAACAATAAAGAAGATGACAGAGGCCTATCTTCCCAATCCCCCAACTGCACTTCAAAAAACCTAAAAGAATTATTATTATCAGTCTGATAGTTCCTCGGGTCACACTCACAAGTATTTGTCCCCCATTAATGGGACGCTATTGCTTAGAGAAGCGTTCTATTTACAGAAAAACTGAATGGGAAGAACAGAGTTCCCGTATCCTTCCCCACCCTCCTTGCCCACAGTTTCTCTTATTTACTAACATCTTGTATTAGCGTGGCATATTTGTTACACTTGCTGAACTAATATTGATCTATTATTATTAAAGTTAACCGTTTACACTAGCATTCCCTCTTTGTGTTTTAAATTCTGGGGGTTTGTCAAATTGTGTATTGTGCATCCATCACTACCTTGTCATACAGTATGGTTTCACTAAACTACAAATGTCCTGTGCTCCACTGGTTCATCTCCCCTCCCTCCTTACCCCTACCCTTCCACTTTGGACAAACCACCAGTCTTTATTGCCTCTAGTTTTGCTTTTTCCACAATGTCATAACGTTGAAATTGTGTGGTATGTAACCTTTTCAGACTGGTTTCTTTTACTTAACAATATGCATTCAAGTTTCCTCCATGTATTTTCATGGATTAATGGCCTTGATATTTTTTTCACTTTCTTAATCTCTCTCATGCAAAAGAGTTTTTAATTTTAAGGATGTTCAAATTATCTAGTTTTTCTTTTGTCATGTGTGCTTTGGTATCACATCTAAGAATCTAACACCAAATCCAAGTTACGAAGACTCATTCCTAAGAATGTGCAGTTTTAGCTCCTATATTTAAGTCAGTGGTCTATTTTGAGTTATGTTTGTACATAATATGAGGGAAATGACCACTTCATTCTAGAGTATGTGGAAGTCCAGTTGTTCCAGCACCATTTTTTGAAAAGGCTATTCTTTCTCCATTGAATGGACTTGGGTGTCCTTGTTGAATGAGTTGGCCATAGACATATTAGTTTATTTATGGACTCTCAATTTTATTCCATTGGTCTATATGTCCAACTTTATGCCAGTACCACATTATTTTGATTATACTGTGGCTTTGTAGCGAGTCTTAAAATCGTAAAGTGGGAATTCTCCAATTTGGAGGCTATTAAAAATAAGCCTATTATTTATATCTATGTATAAGTCTTTGTGTGGACATAGACTTTCACAAAACAAACTTACTAAACTGTTTGCTGGAGTTTTTATATAATTTTTTAATTACAGCTGCATATGAAAGTTTCAACCATTGTGCATTCTCCATCGACATTTGTGTCAACAGTCTTTTTAATAGTAGGTACATTACTAGGTATGTATAGGTATATTATTGTGATTTTTTATTTTTTTATTTTTAGAGAGAGAGAAAAAGTGAGTATGAATGGGGGAGGAGTAGAGGGAGAGAGAGAGAGAGAGAGAGAGAGAGAGAGAGAGAGAGAATCAAGCAGGCTCCATGCTCAGTGTGAAGCCCAATACAGGGCTTGATCCCACACCTGGGATCATGACTTGAGCTGAAGTCAAGAGTCAGACGCTCAACTGACTGAGGTACACAGGCACCCCAATATGTTATTGTGACTGTAATTTGTATTTTCCTAATGAGTAATTATGTTTAGCGTCCTTTAATATGCTTATTTGCTATTCCCTGTCTTCTTCGGCAAAGTAGCTGTTCAGATCTTTATTTTTGTATTTTGTTGTTTCTTCTTACTGAATTGTAAAATTTCTTTATATATTCTGGATACATTTCTTGTATCTGATGTGTGATTTACACATATTTTCTCTCAGTCTGTGCAGTTCTTAATTTTGGTGAAGCCCAATTTGTCATTTTTTTTTCTTTTCCAGAGTATGGTTTTTATGTCATATATAAGAAAATTTTGCCTAACTCAAGGTCACAGAATTTATATCCTGTTTTTTCCTTAATGTCTTATGAGGTAAGTTTTATCTTTAGGCATCGAATTCATTTGAAGTGAGGTTGCTTATATCTTGAGGGTATGGATCAAATTTTACATTCTTTGTTTTTGTTTTGCATGTGAATCTACAGTTGCTCTAACATTAAAAACAAATATGGGTTTGTTTCTGCTCTTTCTTTCTTCTTTTGGTTTTATCATTGGTTTCTATGGCTTGGAATGTCTGGTACATTTTTATTGAATACTAGACATTGTGTATAAAAATGATAGAGGCTCTGGGGCACCTGGTGGCTCAGCCAGTTAAGCGTCTGACTCTGGATTTTGGCTCAGGTCACAGTCTCATCGTTTGTGGGGTCAAGCCCTGCATCAGCCTCTGTGCTGACAGTGTGGAGCCTGCTTGGGATTCTCTCTCTCTCTCTCTCTCTCTCTCTGTCCCTTCCCCACTTGTGGACTCCCTCTCTCTCTCTCTCTCAAAATAAATAAACACTTAAAAAAATGATAGAAGCTCTGGTAATGTAATTTTCACCACAGAAAGGGTCACCATTTTTTCCACTGTAGATAAAAAGTAGAGGCTGATTATCTTAATTTGATTAGGGATTGGGTTGAGTCTAGGTTCAGTTTCTATTTGGGTAAGGATCTGTTTATCTCTGGTTTGCACTTGCTCCTAATACAAAATCCTCTGGGATTTTCAAGTGAGAGATTGGTATATTCACTAGAGTCCTGAGCACTGATCTGTCTTGAACTCTAAACCTTGCCTCATCAGCATCTAGAAACTATCAAAGGCTTAGATTTATTTTTAGCTTTCTACCCCAAGAAACTTCACAATTTAGTGAGTATCATCCAGGAGAAAGTGGATGTATGATTTTCTCATTCCTGGACCATTTCTGTGCATTAAGAACTTATCCTTCCTGTCTTCAGTTTTGCTCACCAGCCTCACAAGACCACTAGATCCTCTTAGTCTTATGTCCTGGGGCAGCGGTGATCCTCTGCTGGACAGAGCCTGGATTCTCAGCTCTTGCCCTTGACCGGAATCAGCCAATAAATATCTCCAGAAAGAAGGTGGCTTTAGAATGTCAGTTTCCCTCCCTGGGATGATCTCCTTTGGAAGTTTTCTCCTTCCCCTAGTCTTTTTTGCTTCCATAGTTCTTTGATGCTTTTAAATAGTTTATTTAAAAAAAAAAAAACAAAAAACCTCCTATCTCTTTAGCGTTTCTGAATGAAGTATCGGTCTCCTCCAAACTACCACATTGAATTCAAAAGCAAAATTTTATATGACCTTCCATCTTTGTCTCTGTACAAAAAATTGTGACATTTTCTTACCTTTTCTCACTGTTGTCTCTATTTATATTTGTTGTTTTACTTTCTAGGAAATTTCCTTTTTACTATTTTATAGTAATATTTAAGTGTGTGTGTGTCTTCTTATTCTTTGTTCAAAGTTTAAATAGCATCCACTTCCAAATTTATGGATGTGGTATGTTCTCTCCTCTTGGATGCAATGCATTGTTTATTTCCTCTGAGAATATTGTAGCATATCTGATATGTGATATGTTCTTGTGCCCCTGCATCATCTCTGTTTCCTCAGAGTTTCACTTTCTGTTTCTTCTTTAAGATAATGTCTTTCAAGCAGAGCGGAAGCCTCAAGGGGTGAACCAGAATGTCAACTTGAATGAACTTCTCTTTATTTTATTGCAAATCAGTCCAGTCTTACCAGCTCTTTATTTTATTGCAAATCAGTCCTGATTTACCAGCTCCCTCAGTTTTCTGCTGGCAAAAAAAGACTTCCCCTCATCACAAGAGAAAGCTCAGTAAGCAGGTGTACAGACTTCTACAGAAGAAAGAAAACATGAATACAGATTCATAATTTTTTTCAGACCCTTTCTGACATATGTCACATATTTATCTCCAGAGTTTAATTGTGGGAGGTCATCAAAGGGCTTTAGGGTCTTTACATGGCCTTTGCACCCAGGAGACAGCCTCACACATTAGTAGGAGTTCAAGGGATGCTTGTCCAATTAAATTTCTTCTGGGATTGTGGGGCCACATGCAGCCAGGAGAGAGACTACAGAAGTGTTATAAGGACCTTATGTCAATAGCTGTTGTATCTATAATGTGATAGTAAACGTTAAATGTAGAACAGGCACGCTTTAAGAAATCGTGTTCTCCATGAAGGCATTGAATTTTGTTATTTCACTGAGCTGTCTTAACTTTTCCATATAAATTAGAAATTTAACAGTTGACAGAAATGAAAATCAGAAAGAAATGATTATAGCTCCTTCGGTCAAGAAGACAGAGTTCGTGCTTGTTAATGAGCTGTGGTTGGTGACTGGATACTTTCTTCTTCCTTTCGAGCCTCCTTTAATCGGGGTGATGTATTCTCAGACCACATTTGTATTTTTGTTGCCTGGTCAAGGTGTCGTCAAGCTGATTTCGAATATAAGTGAGAGTTGGGTCAGGACATATCACTGAAGCAGCATATCAGTGCTTAATTTTGCATTAGTATTTCAGGTTACTTCAGTTTCTTCATTCTATGACTTTATTTACTCGCTGTTCGAGGGGAAAAAGCAGTTGAAATCAAATAGCCTAGCTTGCCCTTGCCTGGGCCTGGCGGTGATTTATCACAGCACCACTGTCAGGCTGTTCCTTCGGCTGTGCCCTGTGCTCTGGCAAACACCACCTCGACCAGGCTTCATCAGGTAGCCAGCCTGTCCGTCGGACCAGGGGCTGTTAGGAGCAGCCCTGCAACGCATAGCCTTGGCCCACTGCCGAGATGGGTATATTTATTCCTTGGTTACAGCCATTCAGAAGCTGCTGTGATTTCTTCGGTGTCAAGACTGTAAATCCTCGTCTATTTCAGATCCCAGGCTTACCTCATGTTTCCTCTAAATAGGAGTTTCGTCTTCCAGGGAAATTTGTTCCTACTTTGTGTTATCTTTACATTTGGCTTTATTCCTCCTATAAACTCAAAATAAAGGTAGAGACAAAGCAATCATGCCATGCATGATAATTGCACCTCTCTTGGGGGTCTAAAGAAATGGAAGGATGGAAAAAAAAACCCACTGTCTTCATCATGAAACCATCATTATCATCATTATCCTCACTATCATTTCCCTCCTTATTTAAAGTGGTTATCACATGTTATTTATGTGTATTTTTCAACTAACCACATGTATTTTTGGAATCTCTACTCCAGGCCAGGCATTGCTCCAGGAGTAGAAAACACACTGGGGACAAAACAGAAGATGTTCCTTCTCTCCTAAAGCTTTTATTCTTGTGAGGAAGACAGACAATTCTGAACCGTCCATTAAGTAATTTCTGATACTAGTCATTGCTAGGAAGAAAATAAAGCATGACAAGGGTTAAGGGCAGTATTTTAGGTAGATGTGAAACATTTGAGCTGAAGTCTGATGGATTAAAAATTTGGGAAAAGAGCGTCCAACTAGAGGACCTAACAAATGTAAAGAGCCTGAGAGAGACAGGGGTAGACATATTTGAAGATTATAAGCAAGACCAGTATGGCTCGAGTAAGATTAAAAAAAAAAGGGATGGGGAGAAGATGCTTGGAACTGAGGATGGATATGTAAGCAAAGGGGATACCGTTTAAGTCCTTGTGGAGCATTCCAGGGATTGCTCCACACACACACACACACACACACACACACATACACACACACACATTGGTATATGAGAAGTTGTTACCAATTTTTTAACAGGAGAATGCTTTGATCTAATTTATCTTTTTTAAAGATAGTTTGCTGTCGGTAAGGATGTGGAGAACTTGGAACCCTCGTGCACTGTTGGTGGGAATGTAAAATGGTGCAGCTGCTATGGAAAACAGTATGATGGTTTCTCAAAAAATTAAAATTAGAATCACCATATGATCTAGCAACTACACTTCTGGGTATATACCCAAAAGAATTGAAAGCAGAGTCTTCAAGAGATATTTGTGCGCTCGTGTTCATAGCAGTATTATTCCGAATCGTCAAAAGCTGAAAGCAACTCAGCTGTCCAACAATGGATATACGAAGAAACAAAATGTGGTCTATTCGAACAATGGAATGTTAGTCCGCCTTAAACAGGAAGAGAATTCTGGCACACGCGACAACAAAGATGTACCTCGAGGACATAATGTTAAGCAAAACACGCATGTCACAAAAAGGCAAGCATTTTATTTCCACTTATATGAGATACTCAGAGAATTCAAATTTATAGAAACAAAAGTTGCCAGGGGCTGAGAAGAGGAGAAAGGTTAATAGGGATGGAGTTTCAGTTTGGGAAGGTGAGAAAGTTCTGGACATGGTTGTACAGAAGCATCAGAATGGCTAACACTACTACTCTGTACACTTAAAAATGGTTAAGACGGTAAATTTTATGTTATGTGTATTTTACCACAATTAAGCTTCTTTTTAATTAAAAAAAAGAAGATCATTTTCTGCCCTTTTCTTAGAACATAAATTAGAAGAAGGCAAATGTAAAAGCTTAGATAGGAAGCTAATGTACACTTCCAGCCTGGATATGATGGTAGCTTGGACTAGTATGTCACTAGTAGCCTTGACCAGAAAGGTTGTGGTGTGGGTAGCAATTACAGAGAGAAACTGGAAAGCCCTTTCTGGGAGTTTCATAGTAAACGTAAGCAGAGAATGGCAGCAGCATTGTATCTAGAGAGGTTGTAGGATAAAGAAATGCATGTGAGTACATGGGAGTACATGTATGTATATAAGTACATGTACATGGGAGATACAGCAGTCTGAATGTTGATGGGACAATCCATGAGACAAATACTGATGATGCAGAAAACAGGGGGATGAATAAGGAAGCAACGTCTTTCATTAGAGTCCTGGGAATCAGATTTAGTGAACATTTGGAGGAGTTGTCCTCCAAATGAATGAAAGGTCATTCATGGTAAAATCCAGAGTGAAAACTGGAGAACGCAAAGTGTGGGGGCGAATGCTACAGACTGGTAGTTTGGGGGTCAGGTAGATGACTTGGTTCCTGTTAATCGTTTCTGCTTCATCAGTGGCATAGAAGTGAGGTTATTTGGGACTGAAGGGGAAAGATTCATGATGAAGGGTAGAGTAAAGAGTAGAAGTATAAAATTTTTGTCTTGGAAAATACAGAGGGGAGATGTACCAGGACTTAGAATCCACTTGAGATTTATGAGAAATATACTTTATCTCTTTTATTCATGACAGCACTCCTACAAAATAGTCATTTTTTTTACCCAAGTTTATAGATGCAAAGTCAGAGGCCTTGAAGGTATAGCCCTCGTCAGCAGTAGATCCTATGTCTTTCCATTCCTTTTGGGCAAGGTTGCACCTTATGGTGCGTTACTTAGGGTCTAGCATATGTCAAGCATCTGACACTTCTTATGACAACACCTTTGCCTCATATAAAAGAAAGTTTCAAAGAAAGTTCTCAAAGTCACAAGAGGCAGAAGTAAATTTCAAATGATTCCGGCTCCAAAACCCACTTTCTTCTGCTGTAGCCATGCACTCCACACAGAGCATCGTCTTCTAGCAGAGGTAGAGATGTCCAGAGGGATAACCCAATGCCAAGTTTCTTCATTGTCTGAGGTCACAAAAAAGGTGCTTTTGAACTATGCGTGGAATTAAGATTATTTAAAGTGTAAATTTCAGCAGATTCATAGGTTTAGACCCCAGGGATGGTTAGGGTTTAACTCTTTGTTGAGAAATAAAATGATCTGAGGCCCAAAGTCAAGCAAAATAAAAACCACTGCCAGGTTTCCAAACTTCTTGCTCTGTACTATCTTCTCTTTAGGTTACAGGCAGAAAGCATTTTGCCTAAGTAAACAGCATTCTTTGAAAATGTCAGTTTTAATCTGCTCAGATCTGGTGTTTTCCCAAACAAGAAGCAAGGTGCTCCACTACAGTCAAAAGCCATTGCAATTCTGAGTCAGTCGCTGTGCCCCTGGTCAGTCTGGTGCTTGAGTGTGATCTCCAACAAACCTCGCCGCTCAGTATGGTGTACATCCCCATTTCACCTCCTCACGGGCACCCTCAAATCATCATACCTCATCACAATCTGACATGTGCAAATAAGCTAAAGATTTCATCTCAAAATGACAAATTTCATAATTCTTTCCTGGTGTAGCTTTTTGCATCATTGGATCTAAAGCTAAATTGAGTTACCATTTGTAAACATAACACCAAATGCAGAGTCATAGATCTGATTATGCTTTTAAAAGCCATTGACATATCAGAAGTGTCATAGGCAAAGTTAAACAGCACACTGTGAAAAGAAAATGACAAAGTATAATTTAAAAATTCATAATATATATGTCTAAGAAAATAGAAATACAATAGTATAAACATAGACAAAACAAAAATAACTCACAAAAAGAAATGCAAATATCAACAGACATAAAAATTATTCATCTTACAAGTGTAAAAAACGCAATGAGGTATAATTATTAGGTGACTAGGAAAGAATAATTTTAAATTAAATATAAATCTACCATTATCATTAAAAACTGAGAGTGTTAAGGGTTCCTAAGTGTGCAGAAACTGCACATACAGGGGTGGGAGGCATGTGGGACAAGCTTCAGGTGATGGGGATGAAAACAGCACAAGTTTTGGAAAGACTTCAGAAAAGATGATGAGTCATTTGTAGTTAATCCAATACAGATGATTTCAAGAACAGTGGCCAAATCAAGTCTGTGTTTGTAAGACTAACACGCTGACCAAGGCAAGAATTGGTGAACTGATACTTGATTCAACGTGTAATCTTTGCTGGGAAGCACCTACAGTGAGCAGAGAGCGCAACTAATTTTTCGGTGCCCACACAACCCAGTTCCTAAGGCACAAAGAGAAATGTTGCCATGGCTTATTCCTCCTGTGATCCATTCTTCCCCCCCAAGTATCAGAAAGTTCAGTGGTGCTCCAGCTCCTTAATTGCTTATTCAATGAACATCATATTATGCTAGGTTGAGCCAGAAGCGAGAGACACAAAGATGACAGAAGCAAGATTCCCTCTCTCAAAAATATTACAGGTTAATGGGAGAGGAACATATTTTGCCACCTGGCAATGGGGTGTGATAAAGCTACAATAGGGCTTATGCATAGTAGAAGGAGAAAGGAAGGAGGTGACGGACTCTTCCTGGAAGAAGGCTTTCTCAGGGAAGGAAGCACCATGAATTTTAAAGGATAAAATTAGACTTTACAAGGGCGTTGAAGGGGAGAAATGGCCTCCAATCTTATCGTGTGTGTGCATGTGTGTGTGTGATGAGTTTTACTTTTCATGACGCGTTGCCTTTACCAGGCAAGAAGGAAGGATTGCTCTCTCCTCTGGTTCTCTTATTACTACTACAGCCGCCATATGCAATTTCTCCCACGTGTAGTGACTTGGGCCTGCATTTCACCTACACAATCCTAGTATATTGTTAGACTAGTTCTTTGCAGTCAGTAAAATATTCTTAATTTTGCAAACAAGAAAAATAAATCCCAGGAAATGTAAGTTCGTGGTTATCATGAAAGTAATTGATGAAGAAGTCATGAAATTCTGCTCATTCGGATGTCAAAACATGCGATACTCCTCGCCAGGGTTCCATGTATGCCTGTGTGTTAGCAAGTAGCTTGTTAAACTACAATTGAGCCTCCATGTGAGGGTAGGGGCTCTGCCTTCTTTATGCTGTATTGTAAGTATAGAGCATAGTGCTCAGACCTAGCAGATCTCCCCAAATACTTACATATTAAACATATAAATTAATGCACAACCCCTCCCCCAAAACATCCTTTTTGGGACTTACCTAGTTCTACCAGGTATGAAGATCTTTTGTTATATGCTTTGTCTTCTAAACTAAATTATTTGCCTCTGGAGAGCAGAAATTCTGTTTAATTTCTGTAACCCCCATAGCACCTAACACAGACCCTTGTCCAATAGAAGACATTCTGGCAGAGTTCTTTTAATTTTTTTTAACGTTGTTACTTAATATTGAGAGACAGAGAGAGACAGAGCATGAGCATGGGAGAGGCAGAGAGGGGGGAGACACAGAATCTGAAGGAGGCTCCAGACTCTGAGCTGTCAGCACAGAGCCCGACGTGGGGCTCAAACTCACGAACTGTGAGATCATGACTTGAGCCGAAGTCGGACGCTTAACCGACTGAGCCATGCAGGCTCCCCTGACAAATTTTTTTAAAAGTAAATTATTCATTTCTGATAGCTTATAGAATGGACTTCATCCCTTCTGTTTAGTTTTGTAAAACAATGTCTCATCATCCCATGAGGCAGGTTGTTGCTTTCCTGCTCTTCTGAAAGGAATTGAAATCATTGCTCCCAATTTTTTTCTCAGGGTTGTTTCAGCTCTGGGTTCTTACAATGCCTTCATACAGCTCAGCCTTTGGTGGCTAAGATGACCCGTCTGGAGACCTTACTTTTTTCTCTGGGGAAATTAACATAAAACTCAGCTTGCCCCCAAACAAATGCTTGGATCCCAACTGGTTTTATTCTTACAAGAAGAAATATTAGCAAACTCTAATTAGAGAGAAAAACTAAAGGGCCAAAAAAAGGGAAAAGAATTGCCATGACAAATCCTGACAGAAATTCTAATCTATGCTATGGTATTATTACCTTTTTATTGAAATTTAATTTCTGTTGGAAGTGAAAGTAGAAAATCTGTTTCTGGGGTGTCTGGGTGGCTCACAGATTCTGTGTCTCCCTCTCTCTCTCTCTCTGCCCCTCCCCTGCTCATGCTCTGTCTGTCTGTCTCTCTCTCTCAAAAATAAATAAATATTTAAAAAATTAAAAAGATAATCTGTTTCTGCACCACTTAAAACTCTAAATTCCTGTCCATTGTTTTAACTTTGAAATATTAGTATCTCTGGTGAGACTCCAATAAGGCTGCCTCAGAAGAGATTTACCATTTTATGCAGCTTTTAGACTGTTGTCCCTTGGTGCTGGACTTGCCATATTTCCCCGTCAGGTCTGCACGCATGACACTAAGCACAGGCGGCTTCCTACCTGTTTCTGTCCACTAATGACCATTCTTTCCTGAGAGAAGCCAATGGTTCCAACTTCTATGAGAATATGAACTACAAAGTGGCTGCCATATGTACCTTTACTGAAACCTTCGTTCTTGTGGAAGACAGGGAAACAGCGATGGTGGCCTGAAGTCAAGTCAACCTGCAAAGAATAACTGATGACTTAGTTGCCCTGAAGTGTAGACTTCCTCACTTCACATACCACAAAACCTTCCACATCCAGATGGCCAGTAAAGAACTCCAAAACCTTGAAGATATCCTCCTCCATTCCTCCTTTGCGCCCCTTGGGAATTTCATCGCTATGGACTATTATTGATCATTACAGATCTTAAATAATTCTCAAATCTATCCTTCTGTCTTCTCTGTGCATCTTCTTTAATTCAAGTTCCCCAAAACTTTGTCCTGAAAAATTTTTATCACCTCTCAAACTGGTCTGGCTACCTTGGGGGCTAGGGTCAGAGAAAGTCGTCGTTTGTAGAACTTAATGGTTATCTGATTTTCATCAGCTGGAAAGGGACATCATTGCGTCTCTAACTTCAGCCTTATGATTTCATGTTATTCCAGAATTTTCACCCATCTGCCACTGCTCTGTGGCTTGCAGTGATTCCCTCCCCACCTATCACCCCCACCCATCTGGGAAGAGTATTCTTACTGCCCCATTCATGTGGGCTTGTTCGTGAGACTTAACGTGGCTAATGAGACATGGACAAAAGTGTTGTGGGCCATGTCCAAGCAGAAGGTGTGAGAGCCCTGGCGTGGTGTGGCCACGGCATTGCCCTCTGCCGGGAGATGGGCACGTCCCAGATTGGAGCTGCTCCTTCACCCTGGGTTCTGCAATGAAGAAACAGCAACTGACCACAGTCAGTTTATAACTTGAGTAAAAAAATAAGCCTTTGTGGTTTAAGCCACTGAGGTTGGAAGGTTATTTCTTATTCAACATCAAGCAACAAAACTAATTAATACAATGAGCATTTCATTCTGTAAGTTATTTGATTCTTTAGAAAAATGTGATTTTGTAGCAGTTGATATGACCTCAGGATACACTGCCATTGGGTTTCTGGAATATATCTCTTCTGTGGGACATCTGAGGAATACTGATTAAATGGGATAATGTATAGGTAATACATGGAAGGTGATGGGCTGAACGCTAAATAGACGATTTACCAGTGCTGGCATCCCTGCCGTGTCTGCTCCTTATTAATTAGAAATGACTCAGCTCTATGTATTTAATGCCTTAGCTCATTCCAAAGAATGACATTTTCCAAAAGTCTTCTCTTTTAAAAATGATTTTTGAAAGCAGAACTGTTTATGCTCCTGTGACTTTTCTGCCCTGTCGACATCCACATACCATGCTCTCTGATGTCTCTATTAAAAATTAACCATCACAGAAAGAGCAGCTGACCTTTGCCCTGACACTGTAGTTGTTCTGTAATTCTGACTTGAAAAAGACTTTCAGCAGCAGCAGGCATGTGTTAAACCCCTATTAAGTGCTGGGCTCTGAGACGATAATGATGTATGTAACTCAGACACTGAACTTGGTAGCGAATGTGGCGGTTCAGGAGGCAGAGAGCACAGGGCGGCAGCAAGGGAGTGAGGCAGCTGTGTGAGCTCCAAGAGAACTGGGCTGGAGAGGAGATTGCTCAGGACCCGGGCACTGGGCGGGCTCCAGGGCAAGCAGGAATCTGACTCATTCCACGAACAGGTTGGAGAATGGTACATGGAGAGGAGGTGACGCTAATACAGAAGGGAAGATTGTGGGGAAAGGTGGGGGGTGGGGGGGAGAAGAAGAAAAAGAACATTTACTGAGCACCTGCCACAAGATCCTAGGACTTACCTATTTTTCCTAATCTAACCTTTAAGGCAAGTCTTATAAAGTGAGCATTATGCACGCACATTATAAAGGTAAGGAAACTGAGGCTGGTAACTCAGTGCATGCGTCCTAGCTGTGGGCTCCGGCTCTGCCTCTTCCACTTAACCAGTGGTCCTGGCAAGCCATGTCACTTTTCTGACATTTGACCTCTTCATGCATCTTGCAGAAATATCCCGCATCGCCTCGCTTGGCTGTGACAAGGCTTCAATGGAAAAATGCATCAATACGGCGGCATAGCTGTAGAATTGCTGGACTCGGCACTCCTTTCTGCTGCTCCATATACTACTGTCTCTGCTTAGGGTACTCTTCCATGCTCTTCCCCCCTCCACCTGCCCCCACGCACCACCCCCTCCCTTCCCAGAGCCTTTCCTAGCTGCGCCTTCTCCCCAAGGTAGAGGTCAGCCACACTTCTTCCTCCAACTGCCCATGTGAGCCACAGCCCCTCTCTCCCTCTGTGCTTGGAGATGAAAATCATCGTTTTGATATCTGCCTCTTTTCTCTCTATTCTCACTGCCCCCATCCCCACCCCAGCCAGTTTTCTGGGCCAGGGAGGTTTTTTCCTTCAGGGATTTATTTGTATGTTTTTCATTTAACAAACACCGATCGAGAGCCACATGGTGTGCTTGACGCCGGGGACACACTGAGACATAAAAGCCAAATGGTCTCTGTCCTCACCAGGCTGGCCTCACTGGCCATCGTGGACAAGGGGCTGGGGAGTTACAGCAGGGGCCTTTGCAAAGGCAGGGGACACAGAGGACCCAGGAGGGCCAGAGTGAGACACCTCGATTAGATCTGGGGAGCGGGGAAAACCATCCAGGGTAAGTGACAGCCAAGGTAACATGGCAGAGAGGAGACGGGGGCGGCACAGTGAAGGGGAAGGGGGCAGAAGCCACTTTCCCAGTGGGCAGCACGGCCTGTCGGCAATAAAACGCAAACCAGAGGGAAGGACCCTTCGAGAGCGGTTTCCACCTTGCATAGTGCATGCCTGGCCGTCACCATCGAATGGGTTAAAGCATATCAGCATTTGTCACGCGGCCGTGCGTGCCGTCTCATACTCTGATTGAAAATCAGCATATCTTTTAGAAAGAACCCTATATATGTTCTGATTTATTATCCACCATTGCTGTTTATCTTATCTCACTCTCCGAAACCTCCTTTCAGCTGGGAAAATACAGCTGATGGAGGAGCGCGTGTC
The DNA here is from genome assembly GCA_028646485.1 of Cryptoprocta ferox. Taxonomy (NCBI): domain Eukaryota; kingdom Metazoa; phylum Chordata; class Mammalia; order Carnivora; family Eupleridae; genus Cryptoprocta; species Cryptoprocta ferox. The sequence continues at coordinate 127,834,242 of CM053576.1, read as the reverse complement.
GCTCCCTGGGTGACAGAGAGAGGAGGCCGAGGTGAATCAGAGAGTTGGGGGTTTTATTGTGTTCTCTAAGCCACTTTTAATAAACTTTCCTGATACTCAGTAAAAGGATGTGGTCTCCATCAAAAGCTCGTTTCGGTAACCAAATCAACAAGAGGAGAAAAACACACCTACGCAGTCCCAGGTGCAGCGGACTGTGGGGCACAGCGCGTGCAGGGTGTCTGTGCCTCCGGCTTGCGAGGGGCTCCTTGGACTGTGGCTCACAGGTCTCCTCCCACGGTTAACGCGTGACAGACCAGCCTCCCTGAGCCGTAAACTCGGGGGGCAGCAAGGGTGCGCTTCTCTCTGCTCTCTCACCTTAGAATTGCATGCACTCTTCATCCCAAGCCCAGAGTTTCCTGCCCCTCACCTCCTGCCCAAAAGCATCGGCCGAAGAACTAAGGGCACCAGTATCCCCTCTTCCTCTGCCGAATGCACACCTCTTTGCCGAGCCGGCCCCACGTCTGAATGGTGTAGGGGTGTGGAGAGAGAGTGGGCTTGGGGAGTAAGGACTTATATTCCCCAGCCGTGGGTGCTGGCTCAGAGGCACACACACCCTTGCCCCGAGGTAGGCAAGACCCCCATTTCCTGGGGTCGTCCCAGCATCCTCTCATTTAGGTTAAGAGAACGCACATCCCATCCTGCTTAGAGAGTCCCGTGTCTAAGAGGCCAGCGGTGGCGGGGACAGACAGAGCGTGCCTCATCAGTTCTGGGGACACTCTCAGTAGTTTCTTTTTAGAAAACTGCCATCTCCCAAACATTCTCTTGTCTGTGAATTCTCCATACCGATTTTGACATCTCTTTTCTTTTGTGCCCGTTATGTTGAAGGCACTCCGACAGACTTCAGGACGTGCTGTGTTTGTTTGTTTAACGTTTTCAGAGTTCTGTCTCCCTCACCGTAAAAGGGTTAAGATATGTTCACTTTTAAATGTATTTTAAGGATGAAGTGAAAGTGGGTCTAATTAAGACATTTAGTACTTGGTATAGAGATTAGAAGCCAACGAGGTAGGAAACACATCGGTATTGTGTGTCCCCCCCCCCCCCCGCATCATTAACAACGGGTTCAGTGCCCGGCACATGAAACACAGTCGATGGGTATCGTTCTCTAATCTGTAGTAGAGGTGACAGAAAAAGAAGATGTTCTCATCCTTTCCTAATGCACAGTCTCTACTGTGACCCAGAGTTGGCACCCATGCCCTTCTTAGCCACGCTGAGAGGTCGCTCTCATGCTCATTTAACCATGGAAGAGACAGGGACTCAGAGGGTTTAAGTGACTCTCCAAAAGTCTCGCCATTTGTGTTAAAGCCAGATTTTGAACCCAGACTCCTGAGTCTAAGCCCAGGACCACTTTTCCCAGGCCACTGTTCCCTAACGGGTGAGGCATGTCGGTACCAGAGGTAAGCCACGGCTGCTCGGCTGGCCTCTTGTCCCCTGGCTGCTGGAATTTCAACGGGGTGGGGCCTGGCCACTCTGTGCCCCACCAGGAGTGATACTGATGCTGGGGCCTTTACCCAGGCTCTCTCGGGCCTCAGAAGTACTCTCGGAAGTGCCCACTGTCCTGAAGGCTGGCCCGATCGGGGCTGAGTCGTGGGGGCGATCAGTCACCTCCCGGCCTCACCCAGCTCCGCCTGCAAAGCTTGCTCTCAGAATCGCTGTGCCCCTCACACAGCGCTGCCTGTCGTGTTGAGCACGCAGGGGCAGCACCAAACAACAGGGACTTTTTAAGCCTTCCAAGCACCTCCCTCCCCGAGAGGCATTCCAAAGTCCGATTTGTGCAAAGCACAAGGTAGCTCTGGTGGCCAACAACAACGTACTTCCGCTGCAGAGCACTTCTGATGGGCCAGCTGTTGCTCCTGGTGTTCTAACTTGTTCAAACACACATTTAAAAACAAAAAGGAAATCTGCTGGTGGTGATTGAAATGTCTCCAGAATGATCACCTTTGGAAGAGTCATCAGAACATAATTAATATCTCAGGTAAACATTTTGTTCAGCATTTTATAATCGTCTATGAGAAGGCCAGCATGTGCCAAATGGGTAAATAATGGCCCTGTTGGTGAGGGTCTCACAGCACAGAGAGTGGAGGAGCAGGTGGGTGAGTCGGCGGATACCTAGAGTGTAGTACTGAGCTAAGTACCCCTGACCATCTGTACGAGGTGCACTGAGGTGGGAGAGCCTAGTTTACCTTGTCTCTTGGGAAGGGCTCACTGATAATCTGGCGGTGCCACTGAAGAGGTGCTCGAGTGACAAAGAGACAGAAGAGCAGAGACTTCAGCCTAAGACCCAGAGGTATCAGAGAAAGGCTGTGACGCCAGTGACTGGTTCCACATGCCTGGTGTTGAGAACTGACAGGTCACGGTGTTCAAAAAGGACATTTGAGCAGAATCAGGGAGCGTCTTGAATGCCAGGCTCAAAAATAGCATTGAATTCAACATAAATATTTACCCAGCTCCTCTGAATGGGTGATGCAGTCTCCAGAGGGGAGGGGCAGTCTCCAAAGTCAGCAGGGGTGCAAAGCACACAGATCTGAGTGTCCTAACCACTGTGCACCTGGACACTAAGACATTGCACCAAGACAGAGCTTCTTATGATTCTTTCAGCAGCCAAAAAAAAAATCTGATTTTTCATTCCTTAAAACAAATGTTATGTATTTACTGTATCCTGTTTTATGAAATACTATCAATATTTTGACAAGAGCAGAGAATAACATAATGGACACCCATGCATCACACCCTGTGCCACGTTTGCCACAGAGGAGGAGTCCATGAACCGATAAACATGACGCAGTTGATGAGACCCCCGTGAACTACACTGACCCCGGTCCCCAGATTACCCCACAGAGATGATCACTGTCAGGCACTCAGTGTTTATCCTCCTCGACAAGTGTCTAAGCGGTTACTGTTTGTCACGAGAAATTCTAACATATATTTGCAGGTTTGCAAACTTTCTATTTTTTATATTTTTAAAATTTTTTAACATTTATTCATTTTTGAGAGACAGAGACAGAGTATGAGTGGGGGAGGGGCAGAGAGAGAGGGAGACACAGAATCTGAAGCAGGCCCCAGGCTCTGAGCTGTCAGCACAGAGCCTGATGTGGGGCTCGAACCCATGAGCTGTGAGATCATGACCTGAGCCGAAGTCAGACGCTTAACCTTGACTGAGCCACCCAGGCGCCCCTGCCAACTTTTTATAAATGCTATCACACCACATGGGTGTTTCCCTCCCATATATCTATTTGCTAAAGCAGCATGTTTTAGAGATTTCTTCTACTGATTCGTACAGTGCTTCTGTGTGAACCTGGATTGTGGAATAGTATTTAACCACAAGTTTTTGATTCATCTGTTGAGGGACATTGTTTTTTGCGGGGGAGTTGACAAGGAAGAATGCACCTGTGTGGAACTTAAGGTCAAAGTCAGAGAACCAGAAGATAACAATTACATGCAACAGGGTGCATGAAACCAAGGTATTAACCGGCTTCAGTGTCAACTTCCATGGCTCGTCTGTCCCATCCTGAGATCTACTGCTTAAATTTCTCTCTGCAACAGTGTGCTAAGTGGTTTCCTTGAGATCAGGAACACACACTTGCTCAGTGTTTCCACTGACCTCTACGGTGTCTCCAGCAGGACTGAATTCAGGCTGACGCACTGGGACTTCTATTTTTCTGGGGTTGGTGACTTAATTTCTGTGGCTCTTTCCAGGTACATGTCACAGCCATTTCTGTCTACATTATTTTTTTTAAAATATCCACAGAGGTGTGTCTGTTTCTGCACCAGATGGCTGGTGGAGGCCGGGAAAGGTTTGCTGTATCTGTGTTGAATCCAACACGGTCAACTTTCCCAGAGTCAGAGGACTCCAACCTAAACTGATCACCACTTTACTTTTGAGGCTTAGGGACGTCTTTACGTAACGAGGTAGGACTTCTGGCAACAGAAGGGAAGCAGCACTCTTTGGGAATGCCGTGTGACTCACACTAGACATTTCACCTCTCTGTCCACCCCATCTAATGACTTGAGGGAGACGAATCACAGGTGGGACAGGGGAGAAGAGAGGAGATTAGATAATTTATCCAATGTCACACAGAGAGAACAGAAAATAAGTACTACTTTATCTGAGTCACAATTCTCGTTTTAGGACAAAGCTAGTATTTTGGTTAAATAAGAATTTTTTTTCCCATGGAATATTGTCCCAGTGTGTTGTGAGGTCTGCAGCCCATCCTGGCAAACTGCAAGGGGAGGACACGCACGAACTCCTTGTGCCTTGGACTGTGTTTATCCAAATGCTCGGTTTCTCTTGAACTTGACAGACATGCTCCATGCAACAAAGCATTTCATTCTTTAAAAGTGTTATTTTAAAAATGACCAATGGATTGGCGTGGCTTGCAGGTTGTATCTACAAGAATTACTCTGCAACAGCCAGAATAGGAGCCAAACATGGGAGCCAGCCACCTAACACACTTCTTTGCACACTTCTCTAGCCTAGTAGCCAGCCAGCTCCAGATCTAAGCACTCTGTGTTTGCGTTGTGGGTCCCTGGGAGAAGTGGTGTTTGCAGTTAGGCGCCTCTGAAAGGCAGTGTGATGGTTAGCAAACCAGATGTCTTGACACATACAAGGCTTCCGGGGTAGATACCCACCCACAGATTCTCAATTAGGGAAATCTACAATTAACATGACAGCGAGGAAAAGGGTCTGGTGCGCAATTAAGATACTTTGGCTGGTGCTTATTTTGCTGATATCAGTTAATAGCTTTCAAAAATTTATATGAAATCCAGTTATTTGCTAAAATGTGAACCCATTTAAAGGTAGAGAGGTAGAGTAATCGGATACACTTTTATTTGTTTAAAAAATAAAAAAACCAATTCTGCTTCCTGGCTCAAAATCATAGATTCTATGATATGGTTAGATAACACAAAGCAAATCCTCATTGGATTTGAGAAGACTTGAGAAGTGAACTGAAGGTGGAAAAGTCCGGTAACAATGAGAAAAGATTCTTCTAAGAGCTTCAGCAATTTCTGCTGTATCTTGAGCCCCAGAAGGTTTTGGAGTTTGCAGCTGCAGATGACAATTCCTTTTCGTTCCTCTCCTTTTTTTCTTCTCACACTGAATTTCAACAATGAGGCAAGTGATTGCAGTGTGGCAATAGACAAAAGCTGTTTTCAGAGGATTGCCTGTTTGCAGAGGCCTGGGAAACCCATGCTTCCAAGCCACAGACAATGGGTCTTTTAACCTAACACATTACCTCCAACGGGATGGCAAGCCCAGTTCCTGAAATTGTCATGGTCCAACATATTTGGAAAACTGCAAGAAGAAAAGCTTAGCGCAGTTTTCTGTGCTCCGATTACAAAGAAGAGCCTTATAGAAGAGCCTCTTTCACACGCTGGACGACAGCTTCCTCCAACCTAGAGTTGTGCTTGCACAGCTTGCACCGCACCCGTAACCTTGAGCAAGAACGTCATCACCACCACCTACACAGGAACATGGTGCTTGCCGACGTCAGGCCCACTGGGGCGATGGTTGGCATCTAGATGGACTAGGGGTCATACAGAATCCACTCCGAGTATTGTTTCTCTCTCTACTCACCCATCCCTCCAGTTCAGTTGTATTTTGAAGGAAATAAATGATTATGTTTTTCTGCTCTGAAAATCCCACATGCTTTAATGCTACTTCTACTATGTTTCTAGACACGACAATGACCCTTGGTGGTTATATTTTATATATTGAATTTCATATATTGAAACTGCATAACCATTCATTCTTTCAACCAACTGATTGAAGACTAAAAGCCATAGCATTACTGTTGTAGCTTCCGGGGGCACGGACACGTGCATGCGCGCACGCACGCACGCACACACACAAACGCAATAGAGAGCACTCTCCTTCCCTCCCTGTCTATCAAGGAAGGTATATACTTTAACTGTGTTACACTGCAATGAGTTAGATGACTGAGAATACAAGGTCAAATATCTAATGGAAATTAGGAGACCAAGAGGACTGGATGATGAGTAAGTTCTGCAGAGAAAGCAGGACTTGAGTAGGTAGTAGCCGAACAGAAACAAGAGAGTGGGAGTTTGCTAGAAAGGATTCATCAGAATTAATCTAATCAGGAGGAATTGCATAGAGACCCAAAGGCGTGAGATAACTAGTACTCATTCATGATAAGACTGAGGCTTAGGAACAGAAGAATGTGTTCAAATCAAACAGCTAACAAGCAATGCAGGTGGCATTCCAACCCAGGTTTCGTTTGCATTCCAGAAATGGAGGCCCTCATGCCACACTGCCAGGACACAGTACGTGACCTGCAGCTGTGCAGTTGGGACAGACAGGCTCAACATCAGGCAGCGGTCATTAGTCATCATGCAGAGGAACATGGAAGTGTTTGTGGCACTTGAAACAGGGGAGGGACTTCACCATATGGATATTTTTAAAAGACGCTTTTTGCAGCTATTGTGTAGACAGGATTGGCGAGGGGGACAGTTTGGAGGATCCAGAGGCTGAGATGAGGTGGAAATGTGCAATCCTGAGGACAGACCCAGCGGTTGAAGAGAGGCAGCTGCCTGGAGATGGGGTGTCGAGGATGGATCTGCAAGATGTTTGAGAATCAAAAACCTATAGGAGTTGGGCAGAGGGGAGAGGCTGCAGAGAAATGCCCAAGTGTCTGTACTGAGAATCTTGGTGAATGTCATCTCCCATGACCAAGATGCTGTGAAGAGAGCAGCTAACAACTGTCACTGATGATCCACTGTCTGTCCCCATCAATAAACTGTTTCTAAGTACTGGTTTTGCACAGGGAGGCGCAGGTACAAAATAGCAGCGCTAACTTCCTGTGTTGAAGGAGCCTCCAGAGAGGTTAGAAGAGAAAAACCAATGCAGACCATGCTACACCCCGACCTGGCGCGCAACCACGACGGGACCGGAGAAGGGGGCACCGGCAATAAGTACCCCAGGAGCTCCGAGGAGAAATGGTCACCATGGGCTAGATATGTGCAGCAGATGGTTCTGAAGAAGGGTCCTGAGCTAGGAAGATGGGAGGCGATACAAGCATGGGTAGCAACAGCCCTGCAGCTCTGGTGCTCATGCCCTAATGCCTGATGTCTCCCTTCCATGTTGAATCTTTGCATGACGTGAGACCAACTGGTAGATTCAACTCAGACTGCAGAAATCTGCGAAGGGGACCATTTAAGTGATTTGCTGTTTTATGTTTTCTGTGTGTAATTAAGTGTTTAAACTCCTCCTCTAGACATTCGTGTGTATTGGAATCACTTGGGGATGCATGTTAAAACAGAATTCCCTAGGTTGCCCTGCAGGGATTCTGGGTCAGGATGTTTGGGGTGGGGTGTGAGGACGTGAGCCTTTAATTACAGCAACCAAGGGGTTCTAACACAAGTGTCTGAAGACCATACTTGAGAAGGATTGCTCTGAGACATGTCAGCCATTGACAGTGACACCAGGGTAATGACACCTATTAAACTGTACAGCAGAACATGTAAACAGTAAGCACCTACATTTTACTACAGTGTGAGTAATCAACTATATAAAATACATATTTTACGAAATGAAAGCAAAACTCCTCATGGATATTCAAATCAGTCTTCAGACTTTTTAAGAACCTCTTCCTCTCCCTCATGATCTCTCTTTCTGCTTCTCTCTGCCTTGATTTGGTCTCAAACTCTCACATTTTTATCTCTCTTTTATCCATGTCACTTGCTCAGCTCTTGTTTCTTGTTCACCTTTGTCCTATCCCACCCTTGTCCCTAACCCCCTCCTTACCCCTGAGTCCCCTCCCTTTCCCACCTGTTTTCCACATTTGTCCCTCCTTTTCTCATCCCCGCATCCATCTTACAGAGCGAATTTCACTATTGCTCTGTTTGTAGTTCTCCGTACTGTTGGATTGTGTCAAATGCTTTTTGGCAACGATTGAGATAACTGTGTTTCTTTTTCTTTAATCTACTAATATGATCGATTGTGTCAATTGATTTTTGGATGTAACCCAAACTTGCATTTCTTTGGTAAAGGCCCCCTACCCATGGCATGGCCTATGATATATATAAGATGCATACATATTTCTCTACTTAATTTGATACTACTTTGCTAAGTGTGGGGTGTCTGTACATGATGGATTTTTCCGTTCTTGTAATACCTTAGTCTAGTTGCTATGCAGGGTGATTCTGGATTCACAAATTAGTTGGGAAGTGTTCCTTCCTCCTATATTTTCTGAAGGAATTTTATAACTCAGCCATTATTTTTCCCTTGCATTTCGGATAGAATTCACCAGTGATACCATCTAGGTAAGCAGTTTTTATTTTCAAAAGATTTCAGATTGTGAATGCAATGTCTTTAGTGGATAGAAGTCTATTCATTGTTTTTCTAGGTCTTCTTAGGATACTTTTTTTTAATTAATGAATTTTTCTATTTCATCTAATCTATTAAATTTATTGGCATAAAATTGCTCATACTATTTCTTTATCATCCTTTTAATTTCTGCAGTAGCTTTGGTAATGTCATCTCTTTCATTCCGTATATTAGTTGTGTCTTATATTTGTATTATTGATCAGATAGCAGGGATTCTATTCTAGATATTGTGAGATATGAGTTGTGGGAATTCTGGTTTCTGTTAGCTTTTTAAGAAGTGTGTCACTTATTGTGTTTTGGTAGGGAATTATCTTGGTTGGACTCAAGTTGAATATTCTGTTTATTTTCTTCATCTGTGAACCCAGGTGACATACTTTTTTCTTCAGCTGAGCTCCTCTGAGTCTGTTCAAGCTGGAGATATCAGCAGAAAAACTTGGGTTCCCCAGATTGACTATTTTCCTTCTGGGACTTCTTTCTGTTGTGTTTTCTTCTCTTGTTCCTTCTCCATTTGCATCTGATTTTACCTAGATCCATGCTAAAAGTTATGATAATAGAAACTCTACTGTGTATAATTTTTTTCCAATAGCTGTGTATTACCCTTCAAAATCCGAAACCACCTTGGGAAGCCTAATCTCTACAGTAGCCTCATTATGTGAGTAGTAAGCCTTTTCATACTGTGTGTGTGTGTGTGTGTGTGTGTGTGTGATCATAGTCTCCACGTTTGAACAATTTCAGTTGCAGTCCATCATAGAGCTTCAAGTATGTACAATACAGGTTTATAATTTTCATCAAATTTTGAAAATATATACTCATTTTTTCTTACAATATTTTTCTGTCCCCATTATGGAACACATTTGATATTGTCACACAGGGCACTGAGCTTCTGTTAAATATTTAGGCATTTTTTAAAAAATGTCTGTGCTTCAGTTTGTATAATTTCTATTGCTTGTCTTCAAATTGTGTGACCTTTTCTACAACAGTATATAATTTGCACTTAAGATCAATCAGTGAGTTTTTCATTTCAGATCACTTTCAGATATAGAAACTCAATTCACCTCTAAAAATCTTTTCTTTTTAATGTTTATTTATTTTTGAGAGAGAGAGAGACAGAGACAGAGACATAGCACGAGCAGCGGAGGGATAGAGAGAGAGGGAAACACAGAATCCTAAGCAGGCTCCAGACTCTGAGCTGTCAGTACAGAGCCTGATGTGGGGCTTGAACTCACAAGCTTTGAGATCATGACCTGAGCAGAAGTTGGACACGTAACTAACTGAGCCACCCAGGAGCCCTGACTCTACAAACCTTTAATTTCTTGCATCATTATGTTCATTTTCTCCTTTAAATTTTTGGACGTATTTGTACTATCAGTTCTACAGTTTTGGTCAGTTAATTCCATAATTTCTGGTTATTACTTAAATCACTTGTATTCCTCCTTTTTTTTTTTTTTTAAATCTGATTATATATCACAGGTTCTTGCTTCTTTGGAAGCCAGTGATTTTTTATTGGAGGATGGATATTGTGACATGTTATTGAATATTGACTTTGTGCTTTGCTGTTTCCTTTACATACTGTTTAACTTTGTTTTGGCAGGGACTTGAGTTATTTGTGGATTATCATAATTATGTTGAGCTTGATCTGAAGTTTTATTAGGGCATGTCTAGAAAAACTTTGAATCAAGGGCTAATTTAACCCAGTCTACATGATGTAATTCTTATGGAGTACCTACTGAATGTTCTAGGTGTTCAATATGGTCTTTTTACTCTGATTGGGCCTCCAACCATGTTAAGCTCTGGAAATTGATCAGCTTACAGAGACTATTTTTCTTTGTCCAACCTTGTGAAATTTCACTTTATACATGTAAAACTTAAGACTCCAGCAAAAAACACAGGGGACCACTCTATACATTTTTGGAATTCCATGTCTGAATAGTTCCTTTCTCTCTGGTACATTGTCATCCAAATTCCATTCACCTATGCCTCCATAAACTACTATCTCTGCTTCATGGACTTGAAGATTTTTCCATTCTCAGCTTGAGTTTTTCTTTCCTCACACAACATTCATAAAATGACTCCAGAGGAAAAACAAGGGTAATAATAGGGCTCAGCTCATTTGTTTTCCTCATCTCAGGAATCACAGTTATACTTTGTCCATTGGCCAAAATCTGAAAAAGTTATTTCATATTTTGTGTCTATTTTTCTACTTGTTTTTGGTGGAAAGGCAAAATCGATACCACATACTCCTAAATTGTTAGAATGCGAGTTCTCAGATCTTTTGTTTTAATGCTTAAAAAGATTTTTTAGACAAGTAGAGATTCAAGCTAGCTTAAATTTTAATCATATTCAGAACTTCCAATGAGAATAACTCAGCTGAGGTGGCAGTAAAATAAATACAGAATTTTATACATAGGTAAGTTCACAGGGCTCCAGTCAGGACAAATCACGGCCTGTTCTATGTGCCCTTATTTTTTTTTAAACTTTTTAATGTTTATTTATTTTTGAAAGAGAGAGCACGCGTGCAAGCAGGGGAGGGGCAGAAAGAGAGGGAGACACAGAATCCAAACTACTCTCCAGGCTCCGAGCTGTCAGTACAGAGCCTGATATGGGGCTTAAACTCACAAATCACGAGATCGTGACCTGAGCCAAAGTTGAGCTCTTAACCAAATGAGCCACCCAGGCACCCCTCTCTGTGCCCTTAAAAGAGATGCTGTACTCTTTAAAAAAAAATTGTAAGATTTATATTCATTTCATAAATGTTAAAATGTAAAAATTTTGCATTTTATACTAAAGAAATGGGATTATCATAAGAGATAAGAGATAAGAAAGGAGACCATAAAAACAAGACACAATTATATTTATAAACATAAAACAAACCCAAGGAAAATAGTCAATAATACAGACTGAGGAGTTTTCACACACTTTTTTTCCTTTCCTTTCATGTTTTTGTAGAATGAATATATTATTTGTGTAATAAATTTTATTTTAACAAATGGTGCTGAAACCACTAAATATGGGGAAAAAAGAAGTTCACCCCTACCTTGAACCATATACAAAAATTAATCTAAACTGGGTAATGTATTCAAGGGTTACACTGATCTCACTTCTTTTGATATCAACGTCTGGGTGAATTCGATTATTTAAATCTTCATTTCAATGAATTGATTTATTATAGAATCAAACAGAAACAGTGTTTTCAGCCCTATACTAAAATATTAAAAAAATACATTTTCTATCTTTAAGAAATACACAATTGGGGACCCTGGGTGGCTCAGTCAGTTAAGTGCCAACTTTGGCACAGGTTATGATCTCACAATTTGTGAGTTTGAGCCCCATGTCGGGCTCTGTGCTGACAGCTCAGAGCCTGGAACCTGCTTCTGATTCTGTGTCTCCCTCTCTCTCTGCCCCTCGCCTGCTCACACTCTGTCTCTCTCTGTCTCTCAAAAATAAATATGATAAAGAAATGATAAAGAAGTTTCAAGCATCAATTAATTCACAGCCTGTTCATTTATTGTTTTTTGTCACCAACTTGAAATAGAAGGCAAAAAATAAGTTATTCATCTATATAGTATCCCAGGAATAAAGAGATTAAAAAATTTTTCTAATCTATTAAATCTGAATGGTTAAATTTTTTCCAGAACTTCCTGATCTTCAAAATCACTTCACTAATCAATTCTACCTGAAGTTGTAAATCTTTCCATCAACAAAAGACCATCAGGTTCCCCATCATTAAGGAAGACCTAGGAACCTTCCTTCCATCAGCTTAATAAGATGGACAGCAAGTTTATGCCAACAGAACCAGCTCAGGCATCAGCCGGGCATCCCAAGGATGAAGGGTAGGAAAACAGGAAGTAGCAGGCAAGTAGGACTAAAACTGCCAGTGGTCTTTGTAACTGATTTTGGTGATTCTGGCCACAACGCATGGCTAAAATGTCATTTGAAGATCTACTGTGTTTACATGGATTACATAGTAAAGAGATTGGGAGGGATGAGGCTAAACATACTTCACTACTTTCAGATATAAGTACTTTTGGTTCTTTTTCTGCTTCTCTGATGGAAAAAATGAGCCGGCACCCCCTTTGAAGCAAATGAGATCTCTGTGCTTAGCTCTTATCACCTAAGTACGGAAACAAATGTACAGAAACTATCCCATAGAAATAAGTCAAAGGGAGAACTAGTTAAGTACTCATTCCCGCTCATCTCTCTCTCACTTATTTCTAGCAACTATCACATTGGCCAGAAAGAATGTTCCAGGGCTAATTAATCCACCTAATACATATTCATCCATCAACTTTCCATCTCCCCATGTCTCCTATGGCACCGTACATCTACCATCACAGTCACTAAAATAGTGCAGAGGAAACAGTTTTGTTTCTGTGCCTGGCTCTGAACTACACATGGAATAAAAAATCTGAGTAGAATGGACCCTCATGACTTGTGTAGCTTAGGGAAGATGATCAGGTAGTTTTAAGATTACTAGACAATGAGACACCAGTACAAATACATAATTATAAATTGCTACTTGGTTTAAGGTGAAGAAGAGGTACGGATGAGAAATGTTGGCTGGAGTCAGGAAAGGTTTCCCCAGCGCCCTCTTTCACCTGATATCTGAATAAGGCACCAACATTTCTTAAACTGGAGGGGACATGGTCTTCCAGAAAGATGGAAGCCTGTGTAGCAGCACTGCAGCAACAAAGATCTTTTAAGAAAATGCAAGACTGGTTTGTGTAGAGTGAAGCCAATATGAAAAAATTGCACAGAGGGAGTAAAATCAGCAGACCCATCAGACGGAGGTGGGGTTAACAAGTTAGACTTAGAGACCTACTAACAGAAGGGTCTCACCAGGACCATGAGATGATTAGATTTCATCTTTTTTAAAACTCATCCAGATTGTGCAGACTGATGAGATGGAGGGAAGGAGGAAACTTAGTGCAATGCCAAGTTTGAAGCTATATCATCTGAAGGTTTACAGTCTCTTCCTTTGATCTCTCACCTGAACACAGGGGCAAACCACCCATGGTCGTTCCATTACATCCCCATTGCAAACTCTTGGGGGGAAGCTCACAAGTCCCATGTGAAGAATGGCCTTCTGTCTTCAGGCTATGACTTGAAGCAGCCATTCCACACAGCCTGGCTCTAGTCTGTCCTCTTGGCAAATGACATTTGCTGCAGCTCAGAGGCTAAACCTCAGTAGGGCTCACATCCGTTCCTTGCTCCCCATGTGTTTGAATTTGCCGGGTCGGCCTGCACTCATCCTTTACCTTCAGATTTTCTAGGTCATTTTATTGCAGGATTATCCCTCTTAATTCAGGGTTTTAGTTTTTTGACCCAATGTAAAGTCTCTTTTCTTCCAGTAGTTTCTTTTTTGTTATTTACATTTATCCTTGCAAGTGATTTACTTGGTCTTCCAACGTTTCATTTTCTTTGTTCTTATTTTGCTCTGTTACTTGCTATTCCCTTTGTGTATCTTTTGTTGTATACTTTCAAGTTTCAAGTTTTTACCATCTGCCAAATTCAAAGGAATATACTTCATTTTAAAAATATTATTTATAAGCTGAAAGCTCCCAAATGTCTATCTCCAGCTCAGAATTCTCTTCTGAATTCCAGAACCACAGCTTCTTCATGGGTATATGCACTTGGACAGACCTCATAGACATTTCAAAATTAACATGCACAGAATCGAATTCTTGATCTTGTTCCTCATAAGCTCCCTTCTGGCCCTCTCGATCTGAAGAAACAGTATCTCCATGCATTCAGTTCCTTAGGCCAAGGGGTGATCAACATCTCTTTTCTCCTCATGTCACATCTGGCCCTTCATCAAATTCTGTTAGCGCCATCTCCAAATCTTTCCAACATCCACTACCATGAACCCGGTTCAAATCATCAATATCTTTTACTTACAACAGTTTCCCAGCTGATTTTACTGAGCCCATTCTCGATCTATTCCAATCAGTTTTCCACATAAAAGCCAAATCAATTAAAATGATTAAATTAGGATTTTTTTAGTAATTTATTTTAAATAATGACTGCATTAAGTCCTGACATCACTATGTTGAGAGAGTGCACCCTTCCTGGTGAGAAAGGGGCAAGGGTATGATTATTGGGGGGGGACTCCTCAAATATTTCTTTGTTCACCCACTTCTTGATAACAGGCCACTGTTTCTGAAAACTTGTATTTTAGAAATGCCTTGTGTAGCCCACTGCCTGATATATTGAATTGCATACATTTTAGGTTTGTTTTATACAATTTCAGAACGTGAACAGTCTGAACGCGTGCCCTTATATCACATTTCCTGGAATAGGGGTCACACACTTAAGCTAAACCTCATTGCCATATGTTATCTCTATATGTCAATTTGTTAGCATGATCTTCTCCATCATGGCCCTATGGTTTCCTCCCAAGTAAAAGCTGCAATTATCTCTTTTGATTACCATTCACTCATTGTTGATTGAGCACCTACTGGGTAACACAAACTGTGCTCATTGCATCCATAGCAGATACAGAGAGAAGTAAAGTTCAGTCACTGCCTTTAAAGGACTTAGAATTCAGTGAATGGGACATGCATACATGCCATATGCAATGTTAAGGGCCAAGCTGAGCTGGTGCTTGGGGGTAGAATGAGCACTTCTAAACCAGTTACGAATGGAAGCTAAGACTTCTATGGCATGATTGTGACCACAGATTCTAATCGCACTACTGGCTTTATTTCCATAACTTCTTTATGTTGCTTTGTAAATATTTGTAAAACAGCTCAGCATATGTCCTCTGTCCAAAAGTTCACTTGACATATTCCATCTTATGAAAGTTCCATCTTCTAAAGACCATAATAGTCACTGCTCAATGCAAGACTGAACTACTCCTTAGTGAATCCAGCTTTCTTATTGTATAAAGAAACTCAAGGGGCACTTGGGTGGCTCAGTCGGTTAAGCGTCTGACTTCGGCTCAGGTCATGATCTCACGGTTCGTGAGTTCGAGCCCCACGTCAGGCTCTGTGTTGACAGCTTGGAGCCTGGAGCCTGCTTCGGATTCTGTGTCTCCCTCTCTCTACAAGTCCCTCATGCTGTGTCTCTCAAAAATAAATGTAAACAATTAAAAAAATTAAAAGAAAAAAAAGAAACTCAAGGTGGAAGAGTCTAAATGCAGTTCTGCATGCCCAAATAATACGAGAGGAAATTATTTAAAGACTATTTTTCTTAAAATACTATTATCAAGGGTTTTCACATCTTCCACCTCCAAATTTATTTTAAAAATATAATGCAAATATGGCGATTTAATAGATACGAAGGTGTAGTATAAACTGTGAAGAACCAAATCAACTGTGTGAAGAGTGTGTGATTCAACAGGATTTTAATGCATGGAAGCAATTCCTTAAAACAAGTGAATAACAAAACCATCCCCCAATGTTCCAACAGCAAAGGCATTATAGATACTGTATTTTTGGAATGTTTTTGCTAATATTTTCCTCTTGTAAACTAAGTTTATTTAAAACCAATTCAGCCCTCGCAGTGTTTAAAAAATGGGAAAATGTGAATCTTTATGTGGGGGTCGAAAGTAGATGCATAGAAAGAAAACATCAACTATGTGTCTTACCAACTCTAGTATGTATTGCTTACAATAAATTGTCCACAGAGTGTCAATATGGAAACAACTCAAGTGTCTATGAACTGATGAATGGATAAAGAAGAAGTGGTGTGTATACACACACACACACACACACACACACACTAGAATATTACTCAGCCATAAAAAACAATGAAATCTTACCATTTGCAATGACATGGATGGAGTTAGAGAGTATTATGCTAAGCTAAGTTAAATCAGAGAAAGACAAATATCATATGTGGCATTTAAGAAGCAAAACAAATGAGCAAAGGAGACAGAGAGAGAGAGAGAGAGAAGCAAACCAATAAACAGACTATTAACAATAGAGAACACACTGATGCTTACCAGAGGGGAAGTGGGCCGGGGGTGGGTGAAATAGGTGATGGGGATTAAGGAGTACACTTGTGATGAGCACCAGGTGATGTATGGAAGCATTGAATCACTACATTGTACACCTGAAACTAATAGTACATTGCAAGTTAGCTAACTGGAATTTACATAAAACCTTAAAAAAGTAAATATGTTGCTGAGAAATGTGGACAAGACAGATAGTAGGAAAGCCTAGTTGAGTTCACGTGCAAGGCTAAGAAAAATCTCCTGGACAGTGACAGCCTCATTCCAGTAAAATACTTATTTTGCGGGGAGGGATGCTATCTCAAGACTGAAGAGGTCATAAACAATTGGATTTGACATCTCTGTTCTTGAATTTCCTTTCCTAAAAGAATTAGGAAGCTGGACCAGCTGCCCAACAAGGTTCAAATCCATGCCTCAAGATGTATGGTCATGAGATGCCTGTTCGCGGAAGTGTCTACAGATAAGTTATTCTCCCCTCCGCTGCCCTGACACACTCACACTCAAACATAGCCTTCGTGGATGGGAACCATCTTTGGACAATTGTATTCTTTTTCTTCTAGACCCTGGCTCTCAAATGACTCTAACAAGCTTGGGAATCCACAAATCGCTGACCTGCCTTCACTCCAAAGCTCGCATTCTTATTTCTCCACTTTCAATTCTTGATGTTAACTCTAGGCTGAACCTGGAGTCTCTTGAAGTAGCTGAAGTCCCTGCCTGCCTGTCCTTCCTCAAAAGTCAGATTAAGCTCACAATCCATCCAGCTCTGTACACTCTAGACCATGCTCCCCTCCAGCATGGCGCCCAGCTTGGCCCCGTGTCTTCCCCTCCCTCCTCTTCTCTCATCTCTTTTTACAGCCTTTGCTCTAGAGCAAGGTGTCCCCTCAGAATTTCTGAATTTCCTACATAATGGGACTTTGTGGTGTCCTTTGGTCACTGTTAATTTGGTCAGTGTTGTTTATCAGTTCTGCAGCCTAGCTTCCTCAAGGGCAATAGTGGTAATAGTTTAAACCACCATCAACATGGATCCCATGGAGTTAAGTATGACAGCTGCCTTGCCAGGACCACACCCATGCCCATCATTCCATGTAGATTCTGTTGATATTCCTGGGTTTTTGTTGATCTACTAGGTGACATCTCAATATGTCATGATATAAAGTCGGAGTGGATGGGGATACCGTCATGTCTAATGGGAAAGCCAAGACAACATTCCCAGAAAGTCTCAGGAGCAACCTTTAAAGAAGAGGGTTTGCAGGAGTAGCAGGAAGATCTGTATTACTGTCTGACAGATTTTTGTGGGACACCTTGCTGAGGACAATGACACAGACCAGAGTTAATTTTAAAAAACATTTATACAATATTCATGTGAGACCCCCAACCATCTTAAGTGACATGAACACAAGCAAGATTTCTAGACAGCTTCGCGTTGCCAGCCTGAGGAGGCTGGAGGCGAGCATCCATGTTATTAATACAGGGATGTAAAGATGCCTTCCTAGATCAAATGTGCCAGAATTTGCACGCACGTCTTTGTTTGGCTATTCACTCCCATTTGTTCCTAATTTCTGCATCTAAGCACAAGGTAGATGGGATCTGACGTGAAACTTTGTTTCTGATCAACTACAAAGAAGTTTTCCAGCATCTGTTGAGCTCAGCTAGTAAGCACAATTTATAAAACAGTGAATGACTAACCCCTGTAACCATTTTAATGACCCTAAAATAAAGTGCTTAGAGCAACATCTGTCCCAGCAGCTGGGTTCTCTGCATGAGTGGGCAGAGCGACACATTGGGACAAATTCTGTTCTCCCTTTTGACAGAAACAATTGCAGCAGATCATTTTTATCGTAATCAATTTAGGTACAGTTTCTTGGAAACCATCTGTGTAGTGTTCATAGATTGTGCTTAAGAATTTAAATGTGTATATTTTTGGTCGCTTGATGTAGCATCTGCTAATGGCCACATAAGTTCCACTTTTTATGCAGAAAGCTGTTTCCTTGTAAAAGGATTCGTAGAATGACTACTTGATTTTATCCTTTTAACTCCCCGATAAGCTTCTCCAGTTTGAATGACATCCATCACAGTATTAGTTGCAGAAATAATTGTTTAATAAAATAAAATAAAATAAAATAAAATAAAATAAAATAAAATAAAGGAGTAGAAGTTATAAGAGAAACAAAGCTTCAGTGAAATATTTTATTGCGTTTCTATGTGCCGCTCATAATTTTAACATGGTTGGGTTCAGGCAATTGAAACAACTAAGAAAAAGCAGAGCTTTGTAACATTTTTTCGTCCATTTTCCCCAGGTTTTGTTTGTGGCGTTACAGCTATTAGTTAAATAACTCTATAAAGAAATCAAATGGCTAAGGCAGCCAACATTTACTTCGGCTTTGAGAATAATTTTGGAATCATATTAAAAGATAATTGCTCTTAAAATACTAGATAATGAAAATTGAGTGGCTTTGGTGCAGAGATGAAAGATTTGCCTAAAAAAATGCTGTCAGCTATATTTTTGGGATGGAACGTATTCTGTAACATAACTGAGTCTTGACAACACTAGTGAAATTCCTTGTCTTGCTTGAGAATTCCTTTTGAATTTAGCAAATATGGCACTATCTGGATAATCTAAGATAATGTAAGATTTCTCTGGTTTGAAAAAAACATGTTTTTTTTTCTAGTAACAGACATGTTTGGACTTTCCTTTATTCAAAGCATTTAATAGCCCACAAAATTAACTAGATAACCAACTGGCTAAATAATTAAATAAACAAACAAAATATGTCAGAATTCAAATTTTATGAGATTACATTTAAGGTTACATCACTTTAATTTTCACAGAACACTAAGTGGAAGTTTAAGAGCAATGCGGGGGTGGGGGGTTATATTCATTCCTATAAACACTGTATGTATCTATTATATGTAAAGGGCTGGTGTCACCAGGTGAATGGGAAGTAATTCTATCCAGAGGGGGCTCCTCACTAGGGACAAAGTGCCTTGTAACTAGAGTGGTTTCCTCTGTGTTCTCAAGGTACTATTCCAGACATAACTCAATTTGGCACAAACTTTGAGTGGTCTGTCCAGCAATCAACCTGATCGGTGTCCATCCATTTCTCTTTTATTCCCTTGTGATCAATAGTCTTGATGTGCAAACTAGAGTAGGAAGTGAATGGCCTGTAATTGTCTGCAGGTGATCCTAATAATCGATTATTTATTAAATGGGTTGTATGGCTTTGCATTAGTTAATTGAAGAATTAATAGAATATGAAATGAGAACTGCTAATAAAAATGTTTCATTGTTAATTTATGTCCCTGAAGTTTGCAAATTGTTTACTCATAAAGACACGAAAAAAGAAAATGAAATTACAGTGGTTATACAGAATAGAGTTTATAATGACAAGCATCAGAGAGGTGATGGATCAAATTTCCCACTATGATTTCTGCCATAGATAATTCAGCACATTTTGGGAAATACATTAGCAGAATTAATTTATGGAAAGTTCTGAAAGTGGCAGGAGGTGAGATTACTTAAAGCATTTGCCATTTTTGGCTCCCTGGTCTAGACCAGTTCTTCCTACCCCAACTATCAATCAGCTAAATTATCTTCAAACTTAATTAGATGAAAGAATTTGGTTCTATGATTCTATGTGTTGGAAGATGTCCAGACTATTAGAAACGTCATTTCAATAATACCCTTTTATGCCATCTGTAAGAATCACACCAAACAGACTTAATGCAGGCGAACATAATACAAAACAGAACTTACAGCCAAAGAGAGAAACAGGGTTCACACACACACACACACACACACACACACACACACATGCACCCAAGCCTCAAGCCTCATGTAGATACACAAAGATATGTAGGAGCCATAGAGAAAGTCACGTAGCCGTGGCAGAGGAGAAAGTTAAGGAGAAAGCCTCCTCCATTTTGAGATCCATTTCTCTAAAAACACCTTTGTACTTTGAGCTTCCAACTACCTTTTCCTCAAATTGTCTATTGGGATGTAGTCCTTCGGGAAAATCTATTTTTTCATTTAGATGAATGCATGTGCATATGTGTCTGTATGTGTTTCTGAGTGTGTAATGTCAATATCCAGTAGTAGTTTAATAGCTTTTTTTTTTTTTTGCAGACACTTAAATCACAGTTTTGGGGGGGGCTTTTATAAAAAAGTATATGCTTAGTTACTATCCAAGACTTAATTACCCAGCATCTTCTAGGGTATGGAAGGTGGGAGATATGATGCATATAATGTGTGTACACACACACCAATAATCCGAGAAAACATGGACACGATGAGAAATGAAGGTGCATTCAATGGTAGTTCATGGAGGGGATGATTCTTTCTACTGGAGGATTGGGAAATCTTGCTGTAAAAGACAGAGCATTTTGAAAGAAAGACTTCCCTTGGAAAAGTACCTTTTCTTGAGATATGCATGACAGATAGGTTTGGACCTTCAGGTGAAGAGAACAATGTAAGCATATGCTAAAGATTGCTATATCTTCTTCTGAACTTCGAGATTCCTTATGATAGCCATATTCGTGACTTCGAACAGCCAATGGCCGGAAAGAGAAAGATACTGGGGAAATATAGCATAACTGGAGGTTGACTATGGACTGGAATCCACTAGGCTCCTTGCTGTGCAGTTTTATTTTATTTTGAATTAAACAGTGTAAAGCAGATTCTCAGAGTATAATTCTTGGACAATTGGCATCAAATGCAAATTTGTGGACCCCACCCTACTTGTACTGAATCAAAAACTCATCACATGGGGACTAGCAATCTGGTTTTAAGTAGCCCAATAGGTGTTTCTGGTGCTTTTTAATTGTTTAAGAACATGGCATGAACAATGATAATGAAGCTCGCTTTCAGCTGGCAGAATTTCTCCATCTTGATCTTTCTTCCTGACGAAGTTAAGGGCTGGGCTAGCCATTCTTTTTTTACACCTTCACAGAGAACTTTGGTTGGTGCTCATCACTGACTATATTTATTTTTAGGGAACTTTTGGCATTTCATCTTATTGATTATTTCTCTGCTGCTTTCATTTACTAAGTCACACATCATTACAATTCTATAGGCTCCTTCCCGGAAGCCATCAGTCCCATCGCTGCTCTGCTGAGCTCATGACAGCCCCAGACTCAAAGTCCTATGGGGTTAAGGGAGGGTGTCAGACGCTCAGGTGTATGTGACACATGGGTTCATTTCAGAATATGTGGGATACTTAAACTCCACAGTCCTGTCCCCTTAAGTTGACTACTGGATCCTTAGGGGATGGTTGATTTCTTTGTGCAGTGTAGTTGGTGAGGTCAATAGCTCTTTCAGCCCCAGTAGAGAGGAAAAGAGAAGTTTACATGGCTGACCATTGACCCAAAGCCTTTCTTTTCACAGTAAAGGACTAAAGTCTAAGGGCCTATTGCTCTCTGTGGCTCTCCTTCCTGACTTCTGGGTCCCCTGCCCTTCAGGGCTGGCTTTGCCTACTGTATACATGCAAGTTGTTGGTGGGATCGATCCACCTCCAAGTAGAACTAAAGACTCTCAATGTTTAAAGGGCCTGGGGGATTGTGGACTTTGTTCAGATCGCCTTACTGAAGACTAGAAGGCAAGGGAACTTGCCCAAGGTCACTTGGGTGGGAAACTGCAGTTCAGTCCCTCCTTTCCTTCAACATGCCACCTCTCTAGACACGGGCTGGATCGACCAAGGAAGAGAGAGGGGCAGTCGCTTCCAGGAGCAAATAGGTGATGTAAGTGCACGGGAGCATTTCAGGGCAGGGAGGACATCCAAGAATGCTTGTCCAACTAAAGCAAGCAGCTCCGGCCTGGTGGTAACAGATCTTACTTCTTTATGTGAAAACTCCCGAGTTTTAGATGTTGCCTCAAATGAAAAATGATCGCATGAGATAAACAAACATGTTTATCGGTCTGATGGGGGCCATGGGCCACCAGTTTGAAAACTCCACCGTTTCAAGTGAAGTTGTGCCCCACACTGACTTTTCTCATTTTTTTCTCAGTTCACTTAGTTTGAAGTCTTCCCTTTTCCAGCCCTCCTGCCTGGAGCAACATCTGCTCTTATCTCTCTGACCTACTTCTGTTCCTGCCATTCTTTTTGCCTGTTATGTATAACATCCCATCCCCAGTCCAACTGAAATGTCTTTCAAGATCTAAGTCAAGTGACACCGCCACCATGCAGCCTTCCTTGGCAGCCGAGGCCATCCCTGAGTGAACAAGGCATTCAGTGAATGCGTGCTTTCGGGCCCAGTTAACAGTCTGCAGCAGGAAGTGGGCACGCTCAACCCTGGTTACATACTCGAATCACTGGAGAACTTTCAAAAGCCCTGCCTGTCCAGGCCCTGCCTCCAGCAATTCTGATTTAATTGGCCTCAGGTGGGACCTGGGCATTCTTTTATGCTCCAAAGTGATTCTAAATTGCCAGAATGGAAAATTATTGAGATGGTTACTCACGGGCCTGTTTTTGATGAATCAGATTGTAATCGATTAAGACAAAAACAAGAAAGAGTTTATCTTTACTTTTTCCATGTAAAGGAATGTCCACAGATGCATCTAAGAGCCCATTTTCTAGTCCACAAACTGCCAGCAAGTTCACGCACTTTTGCCTGAGCTGTTGATGTTCTCTAACTCCCCCTGGTAAGGGCTCTTGGGTTTGTCCCTGCTGGGAGGCATAGTCCATGCCTGAAATGGTCCAGAGAAAGGAACTGGGGTCACTTTGGCCAATGCTGTTGCTTGTCTTCTCTCTGCTTCTAGTCATTTGCTGATGACCCTCATCATAACAGCCATGGATGAGTGCTCCTGGGACTAGGAAGGGTCAGTGTGTTCTGCATGGCCAGTGAGACAGGGACAGCATGACTCTCTGTATCAAGGGTCCTCAAAATAGTGCTCTCCTTTCTGATCCAGTAATTTTTGGGACCAGCAATCATCTCTAATAACAGACTAGGAAATACCGAATAATATCTGGATGCACATATTTATTACAGTGCTATGAAATAATATATAAAATTGAAATACCAACCCTGTATGGTAACATATTATGTATATAAAACTAAGAAAAATGTTTTTAAAATCCTTGCCGGGTTAGCACGGGGGTTAAACTGTTCTATAATAATAAACACATTTTTTATTCCTTTACTTATCCTTTTAATCAGATGCATATTTATTGAACTCTACCATGTATAAGGGATCAGAATACCATATCCATAATCTAGATGCTTTATTCCTAAGTATTATGAATTTTTTTTCATCTTATGGAAGTACCTTTTACAGTTTTTCATCACATTTTCCAAGTGGTTTTGATGAAAGACACTGGATTCCTCTATTCATTTTCCATTTATTTTAATTTCACAATAATTAAAAGTTTTTTTTAAGTTTCTTCCCTAGGTTTTTCTGGATAAGTCCTCCGCAAAAAAAAAATAATAATAATAATAATTTTGCCTTTTGGATTTTAAAAAGTAATATTTCTGACTTTTATTTAATGTGTATTTCTTGCCCAGAAATTGACAATGATGTGATACGATTTGGAAGATAGAGCGTATCTTACCCACCTCCTGATTATAATGGGAATGTTTTGCTAAGGTTGTCAGCTTCAGTGGTGTCTGAGAAAAAGCAACAATCGTGGACAATTTGGACGCATAAATGGAAGTACAGTCTACAAGACTTGATCGTTCTGATAGCTTAGAGCTGAGAAAAAGCTGAAAACAAATATAATCCCTAGGTTTCTACCCTGGGTAACTAGCTGAATGGTAAAGTCATTTATTAGGACGGGGAAAGCCATGTGTAAGCAGGAGTGAGATGGGAGTGTGGGGTCACGGATTCTATTTTAGACATTTACATTTTGAGATCCTTGAAATATCAAGGAGCCCTTTGCCTTTAGGAGTATAAAAACAGAAAATATTAACTGGAGTGTGTAAGTCTAGCTCTGGTCCTTAAAACCCAAGGAATATGTGAGATCACATCTGCAAGGGATGTAACAGAAGCTAGTAAACACAGAGAAAAAGTACTTAGGGAAGAACTCTATAAAGGGTTCCAACATTTAGTAGTTGAGAAGAATAGAGGGAGATATGAAATCGCTCATCTATCTATCCATCCATCTTTTTAAATTTTTATTTTTAGAGACAAAGAGCATGAGTTGGGGAGAGGGATAGAGGGAGGGAGAGAGAATCTTAAACAGGCTCCACTCTCAGTGCAGAGTCCGATGCGCGGCTCGATCCCATAACCCTGGGATCATTACCTGAGTCAAAATCAAGAGTCAGATGCTCAACCCACTGAGCCACCCAGGTGCCCCTCTATCTTTGTTCATATGTAAGTATACAGAGAACATTTCTATACGTATGTACATATACATATATAAAGATTATAGATATAAAGATATACATATCATTTAGTACAATATTCTTGCAACATGCATCTCATTATTTTATATTTTTTCTCTTTATATATCTATGTCAATGCTGCAATGTAACTCAATGGACAGCATCTCTCTTATTCACCTCTATATCCACAGTTTTGGTTATTTAGTTGGGTGCTAAGTAATGGACGAATGAATAAGTGAATCATTGAATAAACCTTAGACAGGAAGGTGCTATATAAAATCCTAGCAAGTATGATCCAGCAGTGCTATGGACTGAACATTTGTGTCCCCAAATACTCATACTTTGAAGACTAATTTCCAGTGTGATGGTATTTGGAGGTGGGGCCTTTAGGAAGCAATTAGGTTATGACATGAAGCCCTCATGAATGGGTTAATTCCCTTATTTAAAAAATAAATAGGGGCACCTAGGTGGCTCAGTCGGTTGAGCATCCGACTTCAGCTCAGGTCATGATCTCACCCTTGAGTTCCAGCCCCACGTCAGGCTCTGTGCTGACAGCTCAGAGCCTGGAGCCTGTTTTGTATTCTGTCTCCCTCTCTCTGTGCCCCTCCCCAACTTGCACTCTGTCTCTCTCAAAAATAAACAAACATAAAAATTTTTTTTTAAAAATAAATAGGGACAAGGTATCTTCCTTTCTTCTCTCTCTCTCTCTTTCTCTCTCTCTCTCTCTTATTCTTTCTCTCTCTCTTCTTTTCCACCATGTAGGAAGATGGCCATCTGCAGGAAGTGGGCCCTTACAAGACAATTCTGCAAGTGCCCTGATCTTACACTTCCCAACCTCCAGAACTGTAAGGGAAAAACTGTTTACTGTTGAAGCCACCCAGTCTATGGTATTTTTTGTTATAGCAGCCCAAACTACAACAAGCAGTAGTATGTACACATATTTTTTAACAAAATTTTTATCCTAGGAATATAGTTATCATTCAGCATAAGAATAATATGCTTTATCATATTATACAGCAAGTGATATAAGAAATATGGTCATCTTCGTAGAATAAGGAAAAACATTTAGGAGAAAGCTAATTTATTTAAAGGAACACATAGCAATCTAGGTGTAGAAGAAAGTCTTAAAAATTTTTAAAGTTTATTTATTTATTTACTTATTTATTTATTTTTGAGAGAGAAAGAGAGAAAGTGTGAGCATGGGGAGAAGCAGAGAGAGAGAGAGAGAGAGAGAGAAAGCGAGAGCGAGAGAGAGAGAGAGAGAGAGAGAGAGAATTGCAAGCAGGCTCCGTGCTGTCAGTACAGAACCCAATCCGGCTCTTGAACTCACAAACTATGAGACCGTGACCTGAGCGGAAACCAAGAGCTGGACGCTTAACCAACTGAGTCACTCAGGTGCCCCAAGTCTTCTTAATTTGATAAAGTATAACTACTCAAAATATGTATCAAATCTTACACATATTGGCAGAACTTTAAAAGTATTCTCATTTAAATCAGAAGCTAGAGAAAGATCCTGATATCAAAACTCCTATCCAATAACCTTGCCCAATGCAATCAAGCAAGAAAAACAAATAGGAGCTCTCACAAGAGGCAAAAAAAAAAAAGTTTGAAGATAAAATTATTTCCTACATAGAAAATCCAAGAAAATCTATAAACTACTAAAAAATAGAGTTTAGAATGTTTATTACATAATAATTAATATCTAAGACCCGACAGTGCTTCAACTCACAATTCATAACTAATTAGGAAGAGTTGAAGTATAATAGCAGAGTGATGAACGCACCATGATTCCATATGTTCAAAATCTACAAACAGGCAAAGCATGACTATGTTTTTGATGACAGAAAAACTTGTGGAGGAGTCTGACACGTGAGCTGGAGACATCTAGTACATCAAATCTGTAATAGAAAATTGCTTCTGGGGAGGGAGGGCATTAAATACTAGGGACTTGTTTCAAGCACAACAGTAATTCAATTTATCTGTAAAATTCTATCTTTAATTAAAATAATGAGAGCCAAAAGTCGGCATTCCTTATTTCTTTGTTTAATATATAAGGCTTTGTTGTAGCATTTTCCATATACTTTTTTTTAAACAGAGAAAGAAGGAGTGGTGGGTTTGGTGGCCGTAGAATGTCAGGGCTCTACGCAAATATGGCGAGACTGAGGACAGGATTTGAGTCTCCACTGAGACCTGCTGTGCTTAACCAGGAAGACGGTGCCGAGCTGAGTGGATGCAGGAAACCGAGCTGTTCTCAGCAGGGGACAGGCTGGCTTGCCTTCCTGCATGTTAGGTGAAAGGTCCTCTGCAAAAGTCTATTCCAGTGTGGAGCTGGTGCTAATGCTGGACGTGGAGCAGATGCCAATGGCTTGCTTTCACTTGGTTAAAGATGGCTGATTTAGGAGTTGAGTATAGAAGGTTCTGCACAAAAAGTACATTACAGATTCTATCTGATGACAAACTAAGCAGCTTCTTCATTTCTAAAGATGACGCTGTCTCATTCCAAATGCTCGCAAACACGGGAAAAACTTATCTATCTTTGAAAATGCCTATTGAAAATATCTGGGGTGGGTCCACGCTGTCTGGATTGCATGCAGAGTTTAGAGTTGCCAATCCAGCTCTCAGCATTTATTGATAGGCGAGCTGGTGCCATACCTCGCAAGAATTAAGTATTCTTGACTTTCAGCCAAAGCAGATGGTGAGTAGCTTCGAAATTTGATTTGTCTCAAACACTCCCTTTTAGGGCAGTGTGGTAGACTCCATTTTATGACTTTGACAGGTAAGGCGTGACGCTCGGTTTTGGTGCCGAGCTTTCCAATCTGAAGCACAGACCTGGTCAGGGGAGTCAATCCCATACAGTCCCAGGGTGAGAAAGGAGGTCCTTCTCCCTTCGAGAGTCCTTCTGCTTGCTCCGTCTGCCTTTCCAGAGGCTTTGAACAATGCTGTCCAAGTCAGGGATTGGGACAGTTTTACATTTGTTAACGTTTTTTAAAAATGTTTATTTACTTTTGAGAGAGAGAGAGACACAGAGTGTGAGCGGGGGAGGGGCAGAGAGAGAGGGAGACACAGAATCCGAAGCAGGCTCCAGGCTCTGAGCTGTCAACACAGAGCCCGATGCGGGGCTCAGACCCACTAACTGTGAGATCATGACCCAAGCTGAAGTCAGACCCTTAAGCGACTGAGCCACCCAGGTGCCCCATTTGTTGACATTTTAAAAAGTCTACTTGTTTTCTGGAGTTTCTGCTTTTGCCTTCAAATCCAACATTTCTTGAAATGTCCAGGTATGTCAAATACTGGCCACAAAGGACAGTGGATTAACACGAAAATGTTCCCAGCTTTCAGCCAAGGCTGTGCAGAGCCTGGGGTACAGACTAGATGCTGTTGAGGACACATCGCTGTGCGATTTCATTCGCTCTCTATAAAGAAGCAAGTTAGAATCTTTTTTTTTTTTCAAATTCTTATGCCAGAAAATGTGTTGTTTTTCCTGAAGAAGTGACATTTTTGTTGTTCTCTTTATGCTGTTTGCTCAGAAATGAGGGTTCATCTCTGGTGTCCATGTAGAGGAATTGGAGTACTATCAGCTCTAACTTGCTGTCGTCCTCACTCTGCCTCAGTTTGCCCATTTGTACAACGGCATCCCCAAGAGTGTCTGTCTTGTAGAGGATATTGTTAAGGATCAAATGAGTTGGGTCATGTGAAGTGCTCAGAACAGAACCTCACTTGGAGCGTGCATTCAATAAATAGCCATCATTATTAGACAGAAAGTGATTAATGTAATGAACATATTTCCTATTTTTGGTTTGGCTAAGAGGAAGCTCAGAACTAAACTTGCAGTTGAACAGCAATGATTGTATGGGCTTCACAGTCTGAATATTTATGTGCTAGATTCCCCTTGCACTTTGTATTTTCCAAGGCTTTGCTTACAGCCTCTTACTTTTTTTTTTTTGGTATAAATTCTTATCAGTTCACCTCAAATTTTTTGAAGAAAGAAGACTAAAATGGGGTGTGTGTATGTGTGTTGGTCTGGGTGCTGGAAATGTCTTAAAATGAAGGCCGGGCAGGCAATACTATCATTCCCTCCTTAATTTGTAAATATGAACAAGAAAATCCTGACTGGGGCACCAGAGGAATGCCTTTGGACACATACATGAACATCTGATTTGCGCTCAAAGGCAATGTCTTCTCGTAGATCCGAAACTGTCTCCTGAGGATGAGAACAGGGTGTTCAGAGCCCCAGGCTCAGTTGGGCAGGATGGAGCAGGACAGTGGGGCCCACCAGTGAAGAATGGGGGAGATGAGAAGTGGATCCCTCCGTAAACTTACATCAAAATAGACAAAAAATAAAATGTTCATCGGAAAGTCACCAGGTAAGTCTGAGAAGGCACAGTGGAAAATGTGTTATGTCAAATCCTGATGCTGAGTATTAACCTAAGTCTTTACTAGAAGCCTGATCTTCCTCCAGTCACTTATCTGTGGCAAGCTCCCCATTTTCTAGAAGCAGCACCGTGCCAGCCATTCCAAGAGAGACTGAGGACTGAGTGAGTCCAGGGCACAGATCTGATTTCTAAACGCAAAAGCATTCGTGCATACGAGGCGTCATTACTCTTATGAATTTTGCGGTCACATTCCAGGGCATCGGCCCTTCTCATCTGCACACAAGCTGAGCCGGAAACTCCTTCTCAGAGTGCAGGTAGCAGCGGCTTCCCACACGCTCCTTAGTTAGAGAGAGAAGAGCAGAGGGAAAAAGGATACTTTGTGTAGGAAATCATGCAGTGGAAAGCTTCTTTGCAATTGTCCCTGCCTCTGTTCGCTTGCAGCCCGCCTGGCTAAGGGTCATTAGCTTAATGAGCTATTGTATTTTTTTCTCTTTCTCTAAAAAGTCTGCTGAAACATCCTCCCAGGAGCCAAATGAGGAGGCGAAAAGAAATAAACAGCAGCTGATGGCTGAGGGAGCTTAGCCAGAGAGCCCTTCAGCTCAGGACGCCAGAGCCTGTGTGTGGTGTGTGTGTGTGTGTGTGTGTGTGTGCGCGCGCGCGCAGGGGAGGGGCTCGGGGGTGCAGGGGAGGGTGGTCAGACAGGCCTGCAGATAAGTGAGCCTCTAACAGTACAAGTAGTGTTAGCAGCGCCCCAGAAGCGGCTTGCCCCAGAGGTGGCTCTGGCTTTTCGAGAAAGTACGCTAAGGGAAGAGGAAGAATGAAGATCTGATGTTAATTTCTGATGAAAGTGATCAAGGAAGGGATGGCATCTTTCTCTGTTAACGGGTCCTATTTCTAGACACGATATTGAC
This sequence comes from Cryptoprocta ferox, assembly GCA_028646485.1. Lineage (NCBI taxonomy): Eukaryota > Metazoa > Chordata > Mammalia > Carnivora > Eupleridae > Cryptoprocta > Cryptoprocta ferox. The sequence goes on along the minus strand of CM053576.1, from coordinate 127,804,314 downwards.
CAGGTGAAAGAAAGGACTTCACATGGTAGTTCTCTATAAGTGCCCTTTGAAACACCAAATGAGCCTGCTCACTGGCCTCAGGTCACCCTAGGCTCACCTTGATGTTGTCCCGGGTTGGCCACCATCCATCCCCTCCCGACACCAACCCTGTAACCTTTGGAGACTTTCTATTCTAGTTGTTTTTCCCATAATGCTTTTTAAAATGACTTGTTAATCATACAGGCTCATTGTAAGAAATTCAAAAATTGAGAAATATGCAAGGAAGAGAATGGAAATGCCACCGGGTCTCATAATCCTAAGACTTTATTAACATCGTGGTACCGTTATCCCAGATACAGAGTCTCTAAGATTCTGCCGTTTGCATTTCCCGTCACATGACATTTTAGCAATTTCTCGAATTTCCACCGGATTGTTTACAATAAAGTTTAAATAGTCTGTGCTTCTGTGAATGTGCCATGACCTGTTTGATGGGCCCTCTATTGATGATTGGGCGTGGGCTTCGTTATTTTACCACACACCCCACTTAGTGATTATCTTTGCAACCTAGAACACACGCGTTTGCCAATATTGCATTCCACTGTCATTGACTACCAGCGGTGGAATTAGTGGGCTGCAATACGTAAATTCTCAAAATACGCACACATGCGCGCACACACGCGCCTACTCCACTTGTTTTCCAGCAAATGTTTATTCCCTTCTGATGTGTATGAAGGTGCTAATTTCACTCCACCTTTCCAACCTTGAGTAGGATAATTTTAAAACCCTTTTCTATCTTCAAAGACCCCAAATGGTATTTAATTGCTTAAATGTGAACCTTTATTTCTCGTGTGCAAGTCTTGGCCTAGATAATGCACGAGGACCGAATGGTGAACAAAAGCATCTCAAAGGGGAAACACCAACGGGGACAGCCTTAGTGACCCCTGTGCCCGCGCCCTCTCGCACCTGCCACAGGCTTTCTGCTGAGGGGCAGGGTGGCCTCCAGGGCAACATGCTTCTCCAGGAAGAGAAGTTTTTCCAGAACCCCAGGGAAGGGAAAGCCGTGTGGCTTTAGAAAAGAGCCCAGAGGTTCACTTGTTCAAGGCTAGTATAGGCTCCAGAAAAGCTTCAGGCGCCTGTGAAGACCAGGAGAGCCACGCACCTGTTAGGCAGAGAAGGTGCTCGTGGCCAGGGACTACGACTTTTTGCCTGGTGCCACCACCCCTCCCCTTCCAGCGGCCGCAGCTAGATTCTAACCCGGCGGTGGTGGGGGGGAGACTTGGGAGGGGAAAGGTAAGCTTGGGTCAGAGCTTCCCGTCCCCTTCCTGTGGATCATGGCTCGGGACGTCCTCTGTCCGGGCTTCCCTTTTGAGTAGACACACCCTCCGGGTGTCCCTGGCGTTGCCTCCTTATCCCCACCTGTCACATCACGCTGAGACTCCGGCTTAATTATCCTTCTTTTCCAAGTGTCTCTACATCCTTTTGGGGGGGGAGGGTACCATATCTCAGTCATTTCCCAGTTACTGTACCCGGTGTCTGACATACAGTGTAAGGTGAATCAATGAACGGGGCTAGAATTTTCGGAGCCCCACACGGATGGCCTCGCCACCCCCCCCCCCGCCCCGGGTTTGTCCTGCTCACCATCTTTCCAGGAGCTGGTGTCCTGCTGCTCAGAAGGAAGGAACTTTCCGGGTGCAGGCTGTGCGCGGGGTGGCCTTGTTTCCCTAGGCAACCTGCCTTCTCCTTCAGAACGCACCTCTCCTTTGCGGCTCCCCGACCTGCAACTTTTGCCATATGTCAGTTGTCCCTGCCTCCGTGGTCCCAGTCATATTATTGTTATAATTAGAGCCAGGATTGATACAGACTTTCTTCCGAGCAGGTCCTGGGCTTTGCAGAAGTGGTTTACTTTATCTTCTCCGTGTTGCTGCTCTAGAGATGTTAATGCCACTTTATATTTAGGGACAGACCGGGGGAGAGAAGGGAAAGGGACAGAACCACGGTGGAAACAGAAAAATAAAAGGAGCAGTTATCCGCCGGGAAGGGGGCCTCTCGCTCCGTGATCCCAGAGTGTCTCTCACCTCCTGGGCCATTGCCTCCGGGGCGGTGAGGTTGCCTGCGACGTTCGGGCGTGGGATGCGCACGACACTCATTTATTATAACGGGTGCATCCTCCTGGGCCTCCACTTCTACTGTGTTGTGGGACAACATTAATAAAAGGATCTGAAAGACCTCGATCTCGATATGTTGTGGTTTGGCGAGTTTCACGGACAAACAACCCTCTCCTGATGCGTCCGTTACTTGCACCTGCTGGGCTCCTTTCTAGGTCAAGTTCCACACTGTCTCCTCCCTCCGGGTCCATCTGGGCTCTGCGGTCCTGCTCGGTGTCACACTCTCAAATCTGCCTGTGCATGAGAAGCGGAAGACAGAAAACAGCCAGGGCTCATGCATCTGTTGGAGACTGGGACACATCACGGTTCCCCCTGCCCGACCCTTGTCGGGGGTGGGGATGCACCTCCCTCAGGGGAGACACCGTGAGCCACACGGCGATGGGCAGGGACGAATATCCCTTTCAGGGGACCGACACCAAATGATAGGGGCCAACAAGGACACCTTCCCCAGTGCTTTCTCTATCAGTTCCTTTGAATTGTTTCCATCCTTTGTACCAATTCTGTTTTTCCTCTTTTACTCGTGGGGACTTCCTGTCTCTGTGTCATCCTGGAACTCCATACACTGTCTCGCACCCAGAAACCCCCTCCTTCTGAACCCAGGGCTTTATCCGAATTTGCCTCCTTTGTAGATTCTTTACGTTTCAATTTTTACATTGCTCCTACGACAGTAAAGCACCCCACTTGCAAATATTCTTTTTTCTAATCATATGAAATTAAAAGTAGCAGAAACACTCTTGTCTTCATCTGCTTTTCATACTCAACTCGCTGCACCACCCTGCAGGTCGCCTAGTGTTGATGTTTTGGGGGGGGCGGGCACTGAGAGGGCGCCTGACATTGTCAGCAGCTCCCTGCCCCACCTGAGTCCCAGCCCCAGCTGTCAGAATCCCCATCATCAACAGAAAAGCATTACTAACTACTCCACAGGCCTGTGGCTGCTCTAGAAAGACAAAGAGAAGAGGAAGTTCAGTACTGAATTCTCACATGAATGTGGTGATTGGGTCTGGTGACAAGAATGCCAAGCCAGGTGTCAGAAAACTTGCCAGGAAAACTTTCATACCTCTGTGCTCAAGCCTCTCCCTTCTGAGCCCTGGTTTCCTCAACGGTCAAATTGTGTGACCTCGAGGCTTCTTGGAGCACGAAGGTTTTTTTCAGAACTATAAAACATAGAGAAATGGAAGAAATGCATTAGTGTAGCAGGTTCTAGAATCAATCAGTTACACGTGTGATCACTCCTGACAAACTGTCTTAAATATGTATGCAGATTATCCTCCACACTTAGCGCAAAGTCTAAAGGTAGATAAGATTCATGGTATCAAAGATCTCACAGTGAACTATCCAACAACAAAATGACGGTTTCCAAGTTTCTTACTCTTGTGAGTAAGTAAGATGGCTGCCCTATCTCCAGGCATCAGGAGGCGGAAAAGGAATGTTTTAAAAACCTTCGTTTTGCAAGACTTTGCGTTTTGTTTAGGAAAGGGGAGACTTTCCCAGCAGATATCCACATACAGTTCCCTGGACACAGATGTCTTCCACAGGTCCTTCAGCTTGAAACCAGGTGTAAAAATTAAACAGCAGGCTTCCTTCTGTCTATAAAAAAAAGGACGGCAAGGGGGGATGAATAGGAATGGATGCTGAGTGAGTCACCCTACGGTATCTGCCGCCCATGTTGGTTTAAAGTTTTCATCTAGAACTTTTCTCATTAAAAAATTAACAAGAAAACCCTCAAGTTATTATAAAACTTAGAAGTACTAGTTAAATGACAATCAGAAGTGTTAGGGCAGCGCACTGTTGTTTGAAGGTCGTGAAGGATGTTTTAAAACAGACCTGTTAAGGCAATGCCTGCAATTTTAGTTTTGGGCTTTAAAACCCTGGACAAAGTGTTAAAGTCATTGGGCTTACAATTCTCCAAAACCCTGGACAAAGTGTTAAAGTCATTGGGCTTACAATTCTCCCACCTCTGAAAACCAGCGGTTGTGAGTTACACTTCGTTCCTGAGCGGAATGTACACACGTGGGAGCACTCTCTCTCTTTCTCTATGATGTGTGAGCAAAATCCAGTGTCCAAATGATCAGATTCTACCTCCAAGGTGCATATGCTACATTATGAGATCCTCACACAGCTCCTCGATTCCCACCTGATGTGTAAACCTCAGTGGCCCACAGGATGTCCCCAGAGCGTAGTGCATAGAGCCTTGCACACACGATGCACGTGTGCTGATTTGAATGCGTGAATGTCTTCAAAGCAGACCCAAACGCAAGGCTCAGCAACTCTTTCAGAAGACATTTGAGACCCCACAGGGTCTCCCCACCCACACTGCCCTCACCCTGCTGCCAGTCAGGCTTACCGGGGGTGTGGTGAGGAGCTCCTTGCCACCTCCTCCCATCAGCCGTCCTGGGCCTCCTTCCCATGGCAGTGAGCCAACAGCCAGAAGAACCATTTATAACATAATTAGATCCATTCTTCTCTCATTGAAGACCCCCGATGGCCTCCTCTGTCACAGAAAATCCAGAGTCTCCATCAAGAAGACGTGTCCGCCAGTTAAACCTCAAGCTGGCCCCTGGTGCTACTTGGAGGCTCCTGACCCCCTCTATCGTGCTTCCGGTGTGTGCCCCGCCCACCATTCCCAGGCCAGGAGGCATTTTCAAGGCCACAGCCTTGAGAGAGCAAGTGGTGTTGAGACCATCCCATAGTAGTCGTGTCGGAGCCACGTTGAGGCCTCTCTGTGAACTCGTGAGATTCTGGGGAGTCCACAGATCTTGTCTTTGGAGCCCGGAACAAGTCTGTAAGTGAGTTCCCTTGCTTATGACACCCCCCAGGGAACGGTCTGTAGTGGCCTGCCTCCTCCACCAGCCTCTCCCTGCCCTCCTGGTGAAGGGGCTGGTTTGTGAAGGAACAAGTACATGCTCAAGAAAGGTTTACGAAGAAAGAGTCAGTGGATAAATAAAGGGATGAATGGATGGATCCAGGAGCGTTCCCAATTTCGATGTCCTCTCATTCCTGCTGATTCAGTTTCTTTTGCTTGATTCCAAAGAGGTGGAGACCTAATGGCTTCTGGTTGTGTCACACAGCAGCAAACAGGCTGGTTTGCATCTGCTCCCACGGTGGGTTCTCTGAGTGCCTCAGTCTTGCCAGGGCGGCAAGGTGGGCGCATTCTAGTCTCAAGATCCGGGCTGGGTCTCAGGCATTTCCCAATGTACACAGAAGCGCTAGGACTGTTGCAGACAGCCTACATCTATTGTTTACAGATGGCTTCAGCACTCCATCCCATCCCTTCTCTGAGTAATGGCCTCTCAGACTAGGCTCCTCTGTGTCTGTCCCAACCTTCCCCCCTGATAAGACCTAACATATGTTAATAGGAATATCAGTATTCCTGCTTTTTGCTGAAAGTATATGCAAATAATATTTTAACTCCCAATTTTCCCTGCTGCAGTTGCTGCTTCCTTTGTCCTAAGGAGAGGGGACTGTTTTTCCTGCCTTTGAAGTATTCAGGTTAGCGGTTACCATTAAGTGTGTCATGTGAGATCTGACCCACATGATGGGTCAAGGTTATCAAATGCTTTGTGATCTTCCTTTACATGATGCTGTGAATCTCTGGGTCTCCCATCAAGCACAGGTTGAACTCTTTCATTCACCTGAGGTCCCCAGTGGCACCTCTCAGATTTGGGTCCCTTATACTCAATGCCGAACCCAGTCCTTACCACCTTCCAACAGGAGACTAATTCAGGTCCCTCTCTCCTGAGGGGATTAAGACAACACTTACAGGCGTAACAGAGATTTTGCAGGAGAAGAGCTTGTAAAATCCATAAAAGCACTCAAAAGCATTATCTGTTTCTTATAATCACATACTATGAATAAAAGAAGAAAGAACTAGCTTAGACTATTTACTAGCAAACTATTGCTGTTTTCATCAAGTCCAAACTTGGTGCCCTTGAATTTTGTTTAGCTTATGAAAAAAAACCACCCTTAAAAATCCATATTTTGTCTCATCAGATCATGTTAAGCAATATGGGATTGATCTGTTTTAAGAACTCTGCCTTGATTGATGTCTCTTAATTATGTATTTTATGACTTAAAGCAACATTAAGGGCACAGTGATAAATATGATAACTTCGGCTAAATAATGCATCCAATGGGTTATTTTTTTCTAAGGATCCTGTACTCTTCATTAATTCAGCTAGCAAATACCACCCCATCTGAAACCAGGTATATCTGGCAGATGGAATCAAAGTAGTAAACGAAATATATCAATAGTGCAGGCGAGCGGGGAAATGTTCGCCGCCTGAGTTATTTTTGGGAGGTTCACAGATTTCTTCTTTCCATAATAAGTGAATTTTCTCCACAGAATTTTAAATTTAACTGATTTTTCCTCAACAAAATAAAGTTACTCCAAAAAGGAATGTCTATTAACTCTTTACCATAAGTTACTTTATGTTCAAACCTCAAAAAGAGAAAAAGATCAAGGTATGGTTTTGGAGTATATCTAATATTCTGGAGTCTGCCATATGATCATCTTTGTCTTACAATTAAAAATTTACCTAATCGGGGGCGCCTGGGGGGCTCAGTCGGTTAAGCGTCCGACTTCGGCTCAGGTCATGATCTCATGGTTCATGGGTTCGAGCCCCGCGTCGGGCTCTGTGCTGACAGCTCGGAGCCTGGAGCCTGCTTCGGATTCTGTGTCTCCCTCTCTCTCTGCCCCTCCCCCGCTCCGCTCGCAGTCTCTCTCTGTCTCTCAAAACATGACTAAAAAACGTTCATTTTTTTTAATTTCCCTAATCGATGTAGAAAAAGATTAGAAAGTGGCTGAGCTGATTTCAGCCTAAATCAACAAGAAGAGCGCTGTCACCAAAGGGGAAACATCAGTATCATTTTATAGAGTAGCATCAGTATTAACAGGCAAAGAATGATGCTCTTCCTACATCACTGTTTAAAAATTGGTTATTAAGGGTCTATGAATTCAAAATAACTGGTTTGGCTGTATGTGCTGGCCACGGTCTGGGAATGAACTCTGGGAATCAGCGGTCACCCCACCCCAACCCCCAGCTCTGTGATCTCGGGCAGAGATCTGTGAAATGGGAATAAAAAACCTCTTTGTATTTGCATGGTTGTTGTAAGAGGACGGATCTCCCCCAAACAGACATCTAATCAGTTTCACACCCTCCCCACCCCGGCCTTGTTAAAATAGGCTAATTGTGTTTTCGTTGTCCTTCTCCTAAGTGATGTGACTTGCTCTCTCTGGCAGGCGCCCCACCACCACGTCGCCCCTCTCTCTTCCTGCTACACTGACGAGTTCCAGTCCTGGGAGTGTCCAAGCTCTGCTGAGCCTTGGTGCTCATGCTGTTGGTTTTGGATGGTTTGGGGGGTGGACTTTCTCCCGGGGGTTTCCTTCCTACCACTGCTCCCCATCACCATCTACAGAGAGCGTGTGGCCCTGCTTTCCCCCCAGGAATACTGTGAGAACCGTGCTGAGGGACACTCGGGGTCCGAGGGGAGCCGGTGAAGCAGCATGTTTCATGTATAGTTAGCACATCTAAGCAGGACAAGTTCACGGTGATAAAACACCTAATAATCAGAGCAAAGTGTTGGCTCAGATTGTTGAATTGGATGTGGACGTTTTGCTTGGAGGAAAATCCCCTCTAATATGACAAGTGAGTTGTCTCTCAAGATTGGGGTCTAGCCCCACTTCCAAACAAAAATGAGTGGATGTCTTTGTGGAGGGTAGACATGGCAGTGGGAACCAGATCCTTACCTGGGCTGAGGGTTCAACTGTCCGCCGGCTGGTCCAGACGCCTGGGGGCCCGTCCCACACTGAGAGGACACAGAGCTAAATGGATAAGGGGGAGGTCAAGGGAGGACAGAGCGATTCCTTCCACACAATTTCTGGACGGACGCTCTGCAGGATTTCAGCACTGGGGCACAGAGCAGCCCAGGACGGTCTTGCTCCTTGAAGGAAGTCCTTCCTTCCCCTGGAGCCAATAAGGTGTGAGCAAGCCCCACGCTGTGGCCAGATAGCCCTCTCTCCTCCAGCACACAGAGGGACAGAAGAAGGAGGGAGACTCAATGAAGTGGTGCCTCAGAGAAGCCACCAGCCTCTGCCACGGTTTCCACTCCCCTCTGCCTGACCCCGAGGAAACTGTGGTAGAGGAGAGATTAGGAACTCGAGTCCAGCTACCTTCCACCCGTGACCCCACTCATGCTTCTGCTCTGCCTCCAGGACCCCGTCAAGGGTACCTGTCTTGTGTCCCCGCAGCGTAAGTCCCCAAACATACCATTCATCACTCTTTAGTGTAATTGCTTGTTTGGCTTTCGCCTTAAATCATATGCTCCCTGAGAGGAGTGCACACCTGTCTTGTTTACTACTGCAGGTGGATATAGCATTGACTTGTAGGTCATTAACAAAGTGAACGAAGAAATGAATTTTAGATAAACATAAGCAGCGTTAATCCTTCAGAAGACTTATCCTGCTCGGAAGCTGTCCTTCTCTGACCTGGGAGAGAAACAAGATAATGACTGCTATGTAAGAATTTTCGATACTTCAGCTGTCTGTTCTCCAGGATTGAAAGTACTGTGATTTTTGTCTTTGCTAGTTAGTGGCTATCCTGAACGGATTTGGCTTGATGATGAGATGGCCATCTTTCTTTTGAGCAGGTGACATAGGTTAATTTGCACAAACTCCAGGTGGTCCTATACGCAAACTTAGTGCCAGAAACTATTGAGTACATGGTGGCTCCACACTGGCCAAACCACCGGTCCCCCTGAGAATCAAAATTCTGTTGTCTAAGCTTTGCACCCGATACGATTTCATGACCCCCAATTTTTTTTTAAAGGAATGAGGTTTTGTACTTTTTAGCTTTGCTGTGGCAAAACAGATGAGGCATCTTCAGCACAACAGGGCCACGAACGGCTCTCTACCATAAGAAGGGACTATTTGGTGGTGACATTTTGAGAGCGCACTATCCAAATTGCCTTTGAAAAATAAGTAAAATAGCCATCAAATCAGTCATTATACTGAAACCCAAAAATCTGTGGCTCCTGGCATCTGTCTTGCCCATTCGCCTCTCCCTTGCGAGTGCATGCACAGCTCTGGGCTGTTCCAGGAGGCACCGAAGCATGTCTTTTGCAGAGTTCCAGGCAGCCCATCTTATAGCAAGTCATCTCCCATTGCAGCCCTAACCCAGATATTTCCAGCACTGCTTGAGTGACTAAATTGGCCATAGATTTTCCACACACCCCTAATATTATTGCAGGGTTCCATTATCATGTGGGCAATCGCTGGTGGGGAAGCTACAGTTAGAGCCTGGCCAGAAAATGTTATATGCACAATCCTTTATGCCTTTCGTATAGTGGGTTGGAGGGAGGGAAAAAAAAGAAAGAAAGCTCATCTCTGAGTTATTGGCACTCCAGTCAAAGCAAAACATGGCCCCACCGCTGTGTAATGCATTCTGTATCGTCACACTGATGTTGCGGCTTCAGCAATATGTTGGCTCACTGCACCCTTTTGTGAACATTTGAAGGCTGACTCCAGCACAGAGTTTGAATGTGCGCGTTCTGGAAGAGAGACAATGCCGGACGGGAAACAGGAGAGTCAGTGGTGCTGTGAGAGTGCATTGCTCCTCTGCAGTTACAGAACAGAAATATGCACGTTATGCCCTTCCAATTGCTCTGGGTCACCCGAGGCAGAGGAATTTTCTAGCAGAGTGAAGGAGAGAATGCAGAGGACGCTGGGCTCAAAGAGAGGAATCGGGGGTCGCTGAGGTTATTGTATCTTACTAGAGAAACATTTGCAGAGATGGGAATATCGTTTGAGTATATTCTTTTGGGGGTAACTTGTGTATCAGTTCCCTTCATCATGCACCTACTACATAACAGAAGACCATTTGTGGAACTCCAGTGACGCTTGGCAGAAATGAGTCGATCAGAAAATATCTTTGCTTGAAAGGAAAAGAAGAAAACAGAAAACAAGACAGGTCTCAGAAGGACGGAGCATTTTAGGACTGATGATACCTGTCTGGTATCTTTATTTCTCAATTAACATGACGACAGAAATGTTATTAAAATATGGTCATCCCCATATTCACCAGGCCACCAAGAACCTTAATAGTGATGCCCCTGGCCTTTGAAGAGTAACTCAATTCAGAGGCATTGAGAAGCACCATTTCTTAATTCTTAGAGTCATGTGCATAGTGTACAATCATTTCTACATATCAGCTTTCATTCAGGAAGCAAACATAGGGCACTTGTAAAGCCGCATGAAGTGATAAGGTGGTAGGCATGTAAAATTGGCGCTCATATGGTATTCTTATAGATCTTTTCTTAGCATATACTTTATGATGTGTTACCTCAATTTATAGTGTATTTTGGAATATCAATATTACACTAAGTGTTATGCAAAGACAGAGTACTGATCCCTGTGCAATAGTTAGATATTTAAATAAAGAAAAAACTAGGGGCGCCAGGGTGGCTCAGTCAGTCAAGCATCCAAATCTTGATTTGGGCTCAGGTCATGGTCTCACAGTTTGTGGGTTCAAGCCCTGCATTGGGCTCTGCACTCACAGTGCAGAGCCTGGTTGGAGTTCTCTCTCTCCCTCTATTTCTCACTGCCCCTTCCCTGTATGCACACATACTCTCTCTCTAAATATAAATTTAAAAAAATGAAAAAAAGAAATATGAATTGATTTAACAAAACTCACTGGTAGAATACCCCAGTGAAAAACATTTTTAATAAATGAATAGATTATTAGAGTTGGTCACTAAAGTCCCATCTTACCATGAATTCTCTTTTCTTATTATTTTCAGCTGATGAATGGTCTAAACTCTCAGAGAGAATATGAATTAAAGAAATATTAAAAATTTAAAAATATTATTATTAACTAGCATTACAAATGAACTATGGTTATGGTATAATGCTATATGTTCTTTTTATAGCACATACAATTATAATTAACAAGTTATGGGATTGGCTATTTGTTACATGACTTGTACACTAAAATCTAAGCTCAGGGGTGCCTGGGTGGCTCAGTCCGTTAAGTGTCCGACTTCGGCTCAGGTCATGATCTCATGGTTTGTAGGTTTGAGCCCTGTGTCGAGCTCTGTGCTGACAGCTCAGAGTCTGGAGCCTGCTTCGGATTCTGTGTCTCCCTCTTTCTCTGCCCCTCCCCGACTCGTGCTCTCTCTCTCTCCCTCTCTTAAAATAAATAAATATTAAAAAACTTAAAAAAAATCTAAGCTCAGTCAGAGCAAAGATAATGTTTGCTGTGTTCACTCCACTCTTCCTAGTACTTGACACATAATCAGTGTTACTCATATATTCTTATTCATTTCATTATCTATCATCTGCTATGCTTGGTACCACTTAGATTATGTTGAATATACCTCTCTTTGGACAGTGAAATATCTCTGAGAATTTTACTATGTACATATTTAAATTGCATATGAGTAGAGAAGTTCAGAGATAATTGTGACTCATTTCTCTCTCCCTATTTCCTCCAATCTCATTTTCAATATGGTGGACAGATTGATTCACAAAACAAATATATAGATAAACCTCTTTGCTCATCTATATTTCCTAAATACTTACAGTCAGACAGAGCCATGTGATTTAGTTTGGGCTAATTACATTCCATCAAAATAACATGTGTCACTTTAGCAGCGAGGGACTGCAAAGCCACCTGTGATTGCCAGCATCTCTTTTCCTGCCATAGTGACTAAGGGAGTCAAGCATTCTAGATGATGCAGTCACAGAGATTGGAGCTGCCATCAGCCTGGGTTCCTGAGTGACTATGTGGCGCAGAACTATCTGCTGTCCACATACAATGTTTCATGTAAAAACAAAACAAAACAAAACAAAACAAAAAAACTCTTCATTCTTGTATAAAACCATAGAGATGGCTGAAGTTGTTTGTGAGCTCGATGTAATATAGACTCTTCTGGCTAACATGGGCACCAAACTTTATTGATTCTTCCTAGTCAAAGTCAGTTCAGTCCCTTGTCATCTTGTGTCTTTATAGTGACCATAACCTCCGAGCTGGTATTCTTGACCTCAGACCCTTCTGTCACGACACTCTGCTCATGCTGATGGAAGAATCATTTCAAGCTAGATGTTTAATCATGTCCCTTTGCATTTCAAAAACTTTCAATGACTTTCATATGACTTTTAAGCTATGAAGATAAAATCCTTATTTAATTATGTGAGTCCTTTTAACTTCTGGATCAAATGATAGATTCAGCTTCATCTCATTTTTCAAGGCGGGGGGAGGGGGATGGAGAAAGGAAGAGAGAGGATCCCAAGCAAGCTCCATGCTGTCAGCGCAGAGCCAGACAAGGGGCTCGATCCCACGAACCATGAGATCATGATCTGAGCTGAAAGCAAGAATCAGATGCTTAACTGTCTGAGCCACCCAGGCGCCCCATTTCATCCCACATGATGCATTTGCTCTAGAAACCTAGTCCATTTATTCCATCAACACATATCCACTGTGGGATATAGAATAAGGTCCCTAGACCCTGAAGAGCTTACATTCAAGAGCAGTAGTGTCCAAAAGAACTTTTTACAGTGATGGAAGTGTTTTATTTCTGCATTTTTCATTATCATAATCACTAAACAAATGTGACTCTTGAGTACCTGAAAGATGGCTTTTAGAACTGAGGACTAGAATGTTTTAAATTTTATTCAAGTCTAATTCATTTAAATTTAACAATAAATAGCCAGGTTTGGCTACTGTTTACTGTACTGGGCAGAGCAGCGCTACAGGGAGGGAACAGCTGTTCAGTCAATGAATCAAACAAGGCAAAGAAGGTAAAACTATCAGACTGTGATCAGTACTATGAATCAAATTAAATTAGTAATAGAAGGCAGGTTGAAACATGAAAGCCATTGAGGGAATAGCTATTTCAAATTGTTGGGTCAGAGAAGGTCTTTCTGATGAACTGATACGTAATTGAGACAGAGTTGCTTATGAAAACAGCAGACAGGAGGGTTTTCCGGACAAAGGGCATGGTGCAAAGCAGGAATGCATGTGATATGTTAGAACGGCAGTGTTGCTGAGCAGAATACACGAACGAGAGAGGTACTAAATGACATCTACACTTGAAGGTCTACGTATCCCATCGTAAAGATCAGTCCTTCCTAGTTACTTACTATTCCCTACAGTCTTTGAC
>CM053576.1:127517581-127790516 GCA_028646485.1 Cryptoprocta ferox | reverse complement strand
ATACAGTGTTGTGACAAAGCCACAAATAACGACCAGTTGGCATGTAGTAAACTTCCATATAGATATGAGTGGTGGTAGTGTCTTCTAAAGTGTGTTCTATAATGGTTAGTTCTAGAAATGTTAACAGGCATTATCAGCAATAGAAGATTCCATAGTAAAATAGGATGGAAGAACCTTGGGATGAACGATACCAGGAAATTTCTCCAGTGAGGAGCTCTGACAGCCTATGATGCCTACATACACATGCAAGACCCCAAGAAGGAGCCAAATAAGCAGGGTTTTCCAAATTTGTTTAACAATAAAAACACATATTCTGTAGAGCATGTCATGCTTTGGGCTACTTTAAATCATGGTGTATTTTGTTTGTTGGTTTGTTTTGTTTTGTTTTGATGAGGACACTGGCTTGGAATAGATGCTATAGACAACTATGGTGTTCCTTCCATCTAGACCTTGAGAAGGAGATGAAACCTGTATCACTGGTGAGAGAGAGGTTTGCAGGGTGGTTTGTGGCAGGGAGGGCGGAGGGGCTGTTGGCCCTGCCCTAGTTAGAGTGGTCTGCTTGTGCCTCCAAGAAAAGAGGAAAGGGGCTCCTGGGAGTACATGGTGGTTGGCAACATGGCTCTCACTCTTGAGTTATCCTTTCCCAGTGAACATGTCCATGTTCCCATCTAGTCCCATTGGCTCCAGGTAGAACAGCCCAGATTCCCTGTTTGATTTAATAGATAGTTAAAAATCAACTCTAAATATAGTGGAGTGTAACTGTGTAATGATATGTTTATGTTCAGTGAGGGGGAAAAAAAGGAAGTGAAAAGAGTAACAGTTAACAGTGTCACCTCCTGTTGTGCCCAAACTGCGAGATGCAGAAATTTGATACAGGATGAATAAAATTAAATCACTGGTCCTTTTCAGCAAATTTGTTTCTCCAGTCCTTAGCTGTTCTACAGGGGAACTCAAGATATCACTTGCCAGTGCTTCTGAGAAGAAAATAGAAAGTTGGATCCCTGCAGAAAACTTGTCCCTGAACCCCCCACCCCCCGACCCCACCTCCACGTGTAATCATCTGCTGTCCCACTATGGCAATGCTCAGAGGCCCACTGGAACAGAAGTTCCAGCAAAGCAACTCTTAAGCTTATTGCTTTGGCCCATCAGTTTTATGTTGATGATCAGAGACACTTTTACTTATTTTTTTAAAGTTTATTTATTTTTTTAAAGAGAGAGAGAATGTGAGCAGGGAGGGGCACAGAGAGAATGGGAACAGAGGATCAAAAGTGGGCTCTGCACTGACATCAGCGAGCCCGATGCGGGGGCTTGAACTCACGAATTGTGAGATCATGATCTGAGCTGAAGTTAGATGCTCAACCAACAGAGCCACCCAGGCGTCCCTCAGAGATGCTTTTAAATCTAGAAGCAGGGAATCCTCAGAGTTGTCACATTCAAGTTTGTGATGCCTTATGACATCCCCACTCTCTTGAACAGGTCTGTCAGAATAATCGGGGTTTTTGAACTGTCTCCAGGCCAAGAGGATAGGGAAGAAACCTCTGTTATACTTAAAACACGATAATAACAGTTTTGCTTCCAGCCAAATCCACGTCCTCAGCATGGAAGACATGGCTTTCCTAAGATGGTCTCAATCTCTTCCATCGGCTTTGTCTTCTGCCTCTTTCTTAACTGTGCCCCCGCCCCATGGAACATCTATCTGTTCTGTCTACAGCTGCTTGCTGGTCACTGATTCTCATGTCTGGTACCCATTCCCTTTCATTTACTGTTGCAATGTCCCAGGTCCACCCTTGGATCTCTCAGATTTATTAACGCTCCCTGTCTTGTAATTTCTACCATGGTATTGAGTGCCATCCATATGCAGTGTCTCCCAAATATAACAGCAGATTGAAAACCTTTCCTGAAGTCCATATTCACATAGTCTACTTCCTACTGAACGTCCTCTTGGCTGTTTAACAAGCTTCTCAAAGTTAATGTGTACATAACTGAGCTCCTAACTGTTCCTTCCAAACCACTCTTCTTTGTCATCTTCCCTTTTCTTGGTAATTGGTGACTCTACCTTTCTAAATGTGGAAGCTGAAACTTTTCATCATCAATGAGACCTTCCTCTATTGCACTCATTCTCACCTTTGAGTCATTACCTTTAAATTATATCCAAAATTTGGTAACTTCCATCACCTCCCCTGCTGCTATCCTTTGGAAACCACTCTCATCTTTCACCTGGATACTGCAACAGCCTCCCCTT
Organism: Cryptoprocta ferox; assembly: GCA_028646485.1. Taxonomy (NCBI): domain Eukaryota; kingdom Metazoa; phylum Chordata; class Mammalia; order Carnivora; family Eupleridae; genus Cryptoprocta; species Cryptoprocta ferox. The sequence continues at coordinate 127,788,274 of CM053576.1, read as the reverse complement.
TAGAGGATTACTAAAGTGGCCACCATGTTCAACCCCCCTGGCATCCACAACATTTGCAATATGTCTTTGCATTTGCTCCAACTACTTAAAAAAAAGGAATCCTTAATCCTTAAATCCCCTAAATCCTTAAAACATTTGATGCCTATTTAAATCAATATCTTACCTAATCATCTGTTTTCTCAGTGGGTCACTTCCAGTTGTGCTAAACTTGTTTCATCAATTAGAACTTAAGCTCTTTGTGTGTTTTTATATCTCCAAGGTGTGTTGAACAGTGTTAACTGGTACACATCTCTTTTATTTTATGAGTTCGAAGGACTCATTCCTGAATGTTTACTACTTTATGCAGAATTTTGTTAAAGACACAGGAGACATGTTCATTAGATATGCAAATATTAATGGAATTAATGGAAGTTAATTTATGGAAGTTCAGAGAGTTCAATGGATCGAATTATGGGGCAAAACTAGAGAGAAAAATCCAATGAGGACAAATTTGAAATCCTACACTTGAGTCCAGGCAACCAGTACAGGGACCCAGAGAGGAGAAAACTGGGGCTGTTCAATCCATGCAGGGAAAGGGTCCCTGGCTTTAGGGGGTTTCAGGATCAGAAGTATCTCCAGTATGAAATAATAATTACGGAAAAAGCAGTAAACAACATTAGGAAACAACATAGTCCAGAACAAAAGAGGAAGTAATTTTGTGCCAATCAAACCACATCTGGAGCATTCTGTTTAATTATGGGTGTCGCATTTAAAGTGTTGAAAAACTGGAGTGCACAGAGAGGAGGAGACTCTCTGAGGTGGTTTGAGAACTGGGCCACAGGCGCATGGGTAAATATTTGGGGAAACACTGTCTGGAGAAGAAAGGCAAAGGCAAGTTTTCAAATACCTGAAGTAGAGAAAGACAATCTGGGGAGGTACCAGGGAATGATCTAGAGCCCTCAGGAGAAGGTAGAAGAGACAGCTTTTCATTGTCATATAGAGGAACTGCTGGTTTGCCATGAAATGGCAGGAGCCTTGACTGCAGGGGTGTAGACCTGAGCCCATGGTGAGCTGCGGTGGGGATTTCTGGAGTGAAGGAGTCCTGGGTCAGGTGAATCATCACAATTGCCCCCAACTCTGAGATCCTATAATTTTGGGTATTCTACCGGGACTGGTTTAGAACGAGCCAAATTTCTACTGATTTAGAACACGCCACTGGAAAAAGTGGGAAGGGGTGTCTTCCTTGTCTTTATGGCATTGCTGTGGATTCCAGGGAAGATCATATGTGTTTATGCACCTTAACAGTCAACATAATGCACAGAGACTATGTTTTCCATATGTGGGTAATAATTACTGTGTTTCTTTTTTTAATTTTTTTAAATGTTTATTTATATTTGAGAGAGAAAGGGACAGAGCAGGAGTGGTGAAGAAGCAGGGAGAGAGGGAGATACAGAATCGGAAGCAGGATCCAGGCTCGGAGCTGTCAGCACAGAGCCCAACACAGGGCTGGAACTCGGGAGCTGTGAGATCATGACCTGAGCCAAAGTCGAATGCTCAACCAACTGAACCACCCGGGTGTCCCTAATTATTGTATTTCTGATTTTGCCAGAGATTTATTTTATTTTATTATTTATTTGTTTATTTATTTATTTATTTATTTATAATGTTTATTTATTTTGAAAGAGAGAGAGCATGCCCACAGGATGGGGAGTGACAGAGAGACAGGGGTGTCAAGCTTGATGAGGGGCTTGATCTCACAAAGCCATGAGATAATAACCTAAGCCAAAACCAAGAGTCTGATGCTTAACACACTGGACCACCAGGTGCACCATATTTTGCCAGAGTTTTAGACAGCCATTTCGGGGAAAAGGCAATAGATCAGAGCATCGGCAAAGCATTTTGCAAGATCTCTAGTGTTATTATGGTCTAAATACAGTGACTCATCTGGGTGATGGTAAACTTAAAAGGATTTATCACTGGATGAGAGGCTCTGCCCCAAAAGAAGCAGATTAATAGGTCAGTGTCAACCTAGATAAAGTTGTGTAGTGAGAGGGCTGTGTCTTCAAGCCCTGCTCTGGGTCACAAAAAGATCCAAATAGATAGAAGTAAATATAACAAAGTTAAGTTTAGTGTGTGTGGGGGTGTCTTATACTTGCTTTGAAGAAAGCACCTCAATCTCCGAAAGACAAGGATTATATTTCACAGTTTCCGCTATCTTAAATCTAATTGACTGTGAGTCATCATTGAAATGTGGTACCCAAGAAAGGTAACGTACTCTTCAGCTACATTCATAGTGGTATAATTTCTAAAAATTTCCAAAAGGCTACCATTGAGTTCTACTTTGTATTAGTTGGGCTGCCCATTCACTTCTGGGCATCCCAATTTAAAAGGTTTTTGACCAACAGGAGCCCACTTTGAGAAAAGCAGTGTAATAGAAACCTGACACCAAGTGCATGAAGGAAGGGGCGAGGAAGATATTTACCCCCAAAGAACTGCAGGCCTAGAAGTAGCCTGAACACTATAGAACTGTCTCCAAGTCTAGACTGAGTAGTGCCCATCCATGCTCAGTCTCTTTCCAAGTCATTCCCTTTGGCTGTGCATATCTTTTAGGCACTGTTTGGGGGGTCACTACTCTTGATTTTCTAAGGGCAAATATTTGAACATGAACACACACACAAAACCTCTGTCTCTACACACACACACACACACACACACACCATCTCCTCTATAAATTAATAATAATTTTCAATTTAACGTCTATTGTCTTAACCTGGCTTTGGGAAAGAAGTATTCTTTTAAAGAGCCTGTAATCCTAGGAAATGTAGCTCTGTACCCTGTAAACAGAACCTGCCACATTGTTATTCAGAGCAGTTTAAATCCATTCCAGAAAAGGATCTTTGATCTACATTTGCATATCTAAAGGTCCTTGGGGTGGTTTTCCCAGAAGAAAAGAACAGTCTACATCAAAGGTAAATCCTGGCCTGCACCTGGTAGAAAGCACAGAACTGCTTGCAAATTAGAGTTTCTCTCTGTTTTTTCATCTGGGGTTCAAAAATCTTGAGGGCCATTCTCAGCCAGGGTCACCTTGTCCTCTGTAAACAATGTGGAAGAAAAAGTGAGTGGTCCCACAGGCTGCAAATTCAGCACTCTGAGAGCAGGTGACCCATGGCCATGGCTCTGTGCATTACTGCCCCAACCTCTGCTCCCCCTTGTCATCTGACCATTAGGACTATGAAGAAAAGGAGGTACATGGTGGATTTGAACATGGACAAACTGGAAGATCACCACACAAACTGAGGTCTGGGGAAAAGAGGAAGGTACCTGTCGAAGTAGAGAATGGCCCGAAACGAAAGTGACCTGTACAGATCTGGAGGGGATAGCATCTAGGAGAAAAGATGGGGAAATGTTGAGGTGAGGGTAAAACACCCAGGTGGAAATGTGGTCTTGATACTTCACACATCCTGCTTCAAACTTTGGAGTGAATGGCGGGCAGCATAGTTGGCCTCCTTAGCACCAGCGCGCTCCCAATTCAGCCCTGCCTCAAAGAGGCCCATTTTCCTGATAACATAATTGGTAACAACCACATGAAGTCATCTTTCTGGGGGAGGGAGGGGATTCTGGGGTTGAGACAGGGAAACTGAAGAACTCCATAAAAAAATCTGCTTTTTGCTCCCTCTCCTGTTTCTATTTTTGCTAGCATCTGTACCACTGCCCTGTACATGCCTTCATGCATGTCCTCCTTGTAAGGGACAAGGAGTTAATGATTTCTTTAGACTCTTCCAGCATTATAGATAATATCTAAAGAAAGACCAGGCAAGGCCATTACATACATATTCCAGATCATTGACGCTAGACATCTTGATGCCAAGACCCTTTGGCTCCACGGAATAAGTGACTTATAATGGACACCTGGACCATGTCCTTGTTCTGATCAGTTCCTGTATATCTGAGAGGACATGTGTAGCAGACCATGATCATCACTAAAAACTCCAGACTCCAAGCAAAGAGTCTTCCAGACACTCCGTCTGTATCTGCTCTATGTCTTCGGCAAGCTCTGCTCTCACTTCCTGTCTGCTCACATTTGATTTCCATCCTACTCGAAGCCAAAGACCCCTTTGGCTGGTCCTGCAGAACTGCTGGGGGTCCCGAGACCCGGCCTGCCAGCATCAGTGTCTCTAGACCTCCCTTCTGGAATCTTATAGGGATAGCTCTGGTTATGAAACAGGAGACAATCCCACATTGACAGCTGTTGAAGGCAAAGTCTTCCAAAGCAGCAACTGACAGTTAAACCTCTGCTATTCTCTTAGACTGATTCCCTGTCCTTTGGGCTACAGCTATGTGACCATTTTAGAGAGAACTCTAAAACTCTTCAGATTGGAGTTTGCTATTGGATTCTTCTATTTGGGTTTGGAGAGCCATTCCTTTGGGCTGGGGTCATGCTATGTTTTGGGTCTTTGATGGATGAATTCAGTATCCTCTACTTCATTCTCTTCTTGATCACTGACCCCAGGGCTCACTTAACATCTGCTGGATTCCCCTAATGATGCATGGGGTGATCGTGAGGGCTGATGGAGAAACTGATCCAGATGTCAACAGTATGCTGGGATACCAAAGGAACAGCTACCATTTAATTGCTGTGTGTGTGTGTGTGTGTGTGAGAGAGAGAGAGAGAGGGAGGGAGGGAGGGAGGGAGGGAGGGAGAGAGAGATCAGCTCCCTTCAGTCCCTCATTCCTCTCATAATACAAAATGCTTTGACATCTAGCATCTAATTTTATCCTTGTAAGAACCAGTGAGGTAGAATATTGTCCCCATTGGACAGATGAGGACACTAAAGGTCAGAGAGGCCAAGGTAACCAAGTGAAGCCAGATGTCTAGGAAGTACTGGATTTGGATATTGCATGTTCTCTGGGGTCTCACTTATGGGCTCCCTTTTTTTTCCACCTCGTGGTCTAACATATTCAGTGTAAGGGACAACGATGTTGGGAATGTTCATATTTCCACATCACCAGCTTTGTGCAAAACACTCTCCTGGGCCCTTTCCCAATGCAGGGTCAGTCAATCCCCACCAAACCTAGGTAATTCTATCCCCATTTTACAGACGTGGGGAATTAAGAGTCAAGAGATAAAAGCAATTCTTCCCAGGGTTGTTGTAGGTTTAGGGTCAAGATTCAGCCCCGGCCTTGCCTCACACTTGGCCCTAGACCACGTGTCCCTGAGTCTGTCAAGTTCAATGTCCCAAGGGGTAGTTGCAAGTGGAAGGGCTCTGGAGTCTGAGGATCCCCACCCCTCCCAGGGGCAGACTGGGCAGACGTCCCAGAGAAAATGGGGTTGACCCTGGCCGCTATCCAGCCCCGACAAGCACATATCCTGGGGAGTCGGTGTTGAGGATAATAAACACAATTGCTCTTTATTTCCCCTGTTGGATGATTGTATGAACAAGGTCTCATAAATAGGTTTCATCTAGAGCCTCAAGCTGGGCAATGACTGGTAACTCCGCAGGGGTGTGCCCGCCACGGCCCTCACGCTCCTCGAGGCAGGGGTGCAGACTCTGCCCTCCCCTCACCCCTTTCAAAGGCAGCCCAGTCCTGGAATTGGCTGCGAGTTCCCAAAGCAAGCAGCGCTCCTAGTATGAAAGGTACTGTTAATTAAGTGAAAAGGAGTCTTAATGAACTCCCCCTACTTTTTCCTCTTCCCTCCCCGCTCCCATCACTGGAACATGCCATTTGCTTCCTAGTGGCTTTGAGTTGCCACCACACCAAGTCTGTGATTCACAAAAATCTTGCATTTAATACAGCGGCGGGCGATACCTATAATGGGAAAGGGGGTGGGGGTGGGGAGACACTGCGCATTTCACCATTTCCATCTAGATGAGGAGCAAACAAAGAGATAATTATAAACTGTTTCTCTTATTGTTGCACCCGCATTAGACACGTGCATCTCTCTCTCCCTCTCCCTCTCTCTCCTTTTTTTTTTTTTTTCCTTCCACAGAAAAGTAATTCTGTTTTAGAGATGATACCAGGTGCACGGGGTGACCTCACACACACCAAATCGGGAGCTGACATCCATCACACTTTGAAATTTTGGATTTCATCATTTCCTGATCTTTCTAAAGGGATCACAGCACCTGGCCCTCACAGCTGTAGTTCATTTAGAAAGCAATTTAAAAACCGAGAAAAAAGCAAATGACATCTTGCTGTCTCAGCCTTGTCATTAAGTATAGCAGAATGGCCTTCATTTATGAGGCACATGGCTAAGAATTAATATCTTTCAGGGCTTTCTCGAGTAGAGATTACAAAAGGTTTGAAAGACCACTAAATAATTAGTGGTATGACTGAGGCAAGCAAAAAAAAAAAAAAAAAAAAAAAGAAAAGAAAGAAATCCCTCTTTTTCGTTCTACGGAAGAAAATCAGAGATTATACTGACTTTAGTGTACCCTCAATGTTGGGAGTCATCATTACACCCTTTATTAGCCATATTCTGGGTTTTGCGTTGCTTCTTTTTCCCAAACAAGCATATTCAACAGTCCCCAGGGATGTTAAGATTTATGTCTCCAGATACCTTATGTTAGTCGGAAGTAAAATATAATTTTTTTTCAAATGTTTTGCTGTGATGTCTGTGTATGCCCTGAGTGAAGACTGCTTTCACCATCTTAAAGTCGTCCCCAGACTTCTCTACTCCTTCCCAGATCCCAAGCACCCTTACAACAGCATCAAAGGGGAACATACACCCTCTGGACAACCACGGGAAAGTAGAAAAACACGAGGTCACGATGCAGATAGCTTAGTTTTTCCAAACTTTTTTCACTCTGTAGTCACATGAAATTTAGGAAATGACTTCTCCTGGTTAAGTTTAGTTTTCTTAGATTCTGCAAAATGAGTGGGTTGAAGTGGAATCCCCTAGAGCGCCAATCTAGAGTGGAATCTAAAACACTGAGCAGGATTCCCGAGAACCATCCAGAAATCAGCCAAAAGCTTCCTCCAGTACAAACCTGGGCAGAAGTTTTGGTCCCAGACCTCAGAAACAATGAGCAGCAAGTGCAAATTAGCTCTCAGACTGGGTTCTTATTTTTAACAATAATTATTCGTTGACTACTACGGTATGGTAGGTGATGTACTTGTATTATCTTGTTTTCCTTATCGCAAGGTGGGCTCTTCCCCTTTTATGGCTGAAGGCACTAAAGTCCACCTTGCATCAACACTGTGCCCAAAGAGGAGGAAACAGAACTCCAGCAGAATGTTCGGGTTCCCCTGTGGGAGCAGTGTTTTAGGAGCTCTGTGGGAATCACTCTAGCTGGATTTCTAGGGTAGAGGCAATGTGGTCTGCCCCAAGTCCTGGGGCAGGGAAGACGCCCTCCTCACCCTCAGCCCACATTCACTGGTCCCTTTTTTATGTAACTGGCATTTTGCTCACCAATGTTGAATTGTCCTACCAACTAGATGTTTCCCAACATTCATTAAAACTTATGGGTGCCTAAATATTTCATAACCTGCTGGAAGAGAGAGAGAATACATTTTGAACACCATTCTAGGAACCCACATGCTCCTAGATGCCATGCATGCATTATGCAACTTAATTCTCACAACAGCCTTATGAAGTGGGTTTTACAACCCATCATTTATTAGCATTGCCCTCCCAAACTGAAGTAAGTTAAATAGCCGTCTGTGAAAGATGGGACGATCGCTTCTGGCTGTCCACTTGCCCTTCCGATGAGAAGGGTTTGGGTCCCTGCTCATCGTCACATGGCTGCCAACACCTCCTGTGTCGGGAGGACACACTGCTGCCCTGCTAATGTTGAACATGCCCACGTGACTCTCTCTGGCTAAGGGACCGCAAGCAGTTTTAAACCTATTTTGTGTTTGCCCCAGTTTTCTTGTACTTTCTCTCTGCCAAGAGACGGCATGCCCTTTGAGCTTGGGTGCCTAACCCGATGTGTGGAGCAGAACCGCAGGCAAACCAGAGGTCAGCAAGCAATATCAGCATGAAATAATTATTTTCTGGTACGGCACGGACCGTATTCGTTATTTCTGTTACTCTAACCCAACCCGGTGAAAGCTGGCAGCACGCTTGCCCAACATCAAGGCTGTGGCTACTTCTGCACTGACACCATTCAAAAATATGCAGTAAGTTCGATTTATTTATTTATTTATTTATTTATTTATTTATCTGAGAGAGACAGCGCGCACATAAGTGTGTGTCGAGGAGGGACAGAGACAGAGAGAGAAAGAGAATCCCAAGCAGGATATACACCATCAGCACAGAGCTCGCCACGGGTCTCGATCCCATGAACTGTAAGATCATGACCTGAGCCAAAATCAAGAGTCCAATGCTCAACCGGCTGAGCCACCGAGGCGCCCCCAAAATATACATTAAGTTCTAATTGGCCCCTGATTCTGTACAAAAATAGAGCCAGGTATTGTCAGCAAATTAAAACAAGGAGGACCAAATGAGGGATAAGGATTGTGAGAGCACACAGGAGATAACCCCTTGGTCTACATACAAGGCATAGCAAGATTTACTGAGAAAACAGATTTCTCTTAACCTTGGTGTAAAAAAAAGAGGCATAGGCATGATTGTAAGAGGTAAACAAATATATGATAGCTTTCTTAGGTGCCATCACAGGGAAGATACTGATACTAATTCATCCCCATCTTAGAAGCGGTAATCAACTCAGACTTTAAATCCTTACTACACAAACAGCATGTGTTCTTTCTTATTTATTTATCTAAGTATTTATTTATGTTTAAGGAATTAGTTGGTTAGTTTTAAAATAACCGTAAAGACTCTTGAACAAAAAGGCAACTGCTTACAAGGATATTTCTCATTGCTTCTATGCATGCAGCAGTTCAATCAAAAGTGATACCATTTACAAAGATAAAATTTTATATAGAGAATGATTGACCAGTTTACTTTTCCAAGGAGACTTTCCATGATAAAACCAGGAATGTCCCAGGCACATAGGATGCCTCGCGTCATCCTGTGTATGACATACAGCTCTTTATTTGGGCATATTCTCATTAGCCGTATCACTGAATCTTTGTCTACTGTAAAGTACACACACCTCCTCTTCCAGGAAGACTTCTTTCCTTTGACCATATCCCAAAATTATAATGGATTTGGCCTCAGAATGGAGTAAAGCCCTCAATGTCTTTTATCCAAAGGTTAGCGTTTACATTCTATTTTAGTTTTTCTATGGTAACGTTTATTATTATTGATAGAAATCCCCTTAGTGATAATAGAATAAGAGGATTCAGAATTATTAGCTCGGTGGCTGGACATCAGAATCTCCTGGTGAACTTTAAAAAACCCGTCAACCAAATCAGGATCTCTCGGGTTACAACTGGGCCCCGACTTTATGGTTTTGTTGTTGTTAGTGGCTTTGTTTTCAGCTTTGCAGGTAATTCTGCTGTGTAGCTAGAGTAGCAAATTAATAATAAAGCTCAACTCTCTAATTAAAAACAACAATAACAAACAAATAAATTTCATTTAATAAAAGTTAACTATCACGGGGGTGCCTGGGTGGCTCAGTCAGTTAAGCACCAGACTCTTAATTTTGGCTCAGGTCATGATCTCACTGTTTGTGAATTTGAGCCCCACATCAGGCTCTGCACTGACAGCAAGGAGCCTGCTTTGGATTCTCTGCCTCTCTAATTCTCTCTGCTCCTCCCCCGCTTATGCTCTCTCTCTCAAAAAAAAAAAATAAAAATAAATGTTAAAAGAATGAAAAAAAAAGAAACATTTTTTTAAAAAGTTAACTATCTCATGCTGGGTTTTTTACAAATTGCCAGCAGCATTTTCTAGAAGAGAAGAAAGTTAGGAAATTAAAATACCCCTAATCTTTCCTACCAGTTTCTAAATAGGTCCATCCATTTCAATCATGTCTGGACTGTGTCTCAATTTCCCCTTTCTATTCCCTTCTGTTTAAGTGAATGAGGGGGTGTCAAGGAGCAGAGCTGGCTTGTCATGAAGGGATGACTGAGAGTCAAGGAGTCAAACAGGGTGTGTGTACAATGGCAGAGTCTCTGTCTACTTCCTCAGCTGTCATTGCCCTATTGTTACCATGGCATGTCATCACAGTTCAGGCCCAACGTGTCTGTAACATCAGACAGAAACTCACCATGTTTGCCATGACTGGTCACAGAGAGGCCACGATGAGGGTTCCCGCACCCCTCCAGCAGGTCAGGAAGGGACTGAAGGTAGCCACAACTTGTGGCCCTCTGTCCTGTTCCACCAGTAGGCTCTCCTTTCTCCAGTGTGCCATCTCCAGATGACCACTTTCTACACCTGCCATGAGGTGGAAAGATTTGCAACACGCTGAAATGTTTTCAATCCATTCTTTCCTCAGTCTTTCTCTTCCTGCCAGTTATGTTGCCCTACAATATTAATACTTTTTGGAGAATCCAGCCTTCCAACTGCTGAAAATAGTGCTTTCTCTTACATTACTTAATTCTCAGAATAGTCTTCTTGGATTTAGTGTATAGATGAGAAAAGAGAAGAAGGGGGAACATGAGTATTTGCTCCAAATCACACAATTAGGAAGGTAAAAATGTCATTTAAAATGGTCTGTTTTTATTTTTTAACTATCACATTACATCTAAATTTGCCTTGCTATATTTTCACAGTCAAACCAAAGAGCAAAGTGACATTGATTTGAAAGAGATGTGGTTTCTCTGGACTTGGGATTAATTTTTTGTTTTTTTTGGTTTATATTTTTCTCCTGAAAGGCAGAATTTTATCTAGAGAAGAGGATTTAAAGCATCAAATATCTAATGTGCAGGAGGGGTATTCTGCCAGGCCTAGGTTACCCAAACCTTGCGCATTCCAAAGATGTCCAGCACTGACCCTTGACCAGTTCCCGGGATATTTCTAAGCCCTTGGAATATCAGCCTGATAAGAGCGTCTTTGAATACCTGAAGTGTGGACCACGACAAATAGTTTACTCCAACAGGGGGCTTTCGGGTGGATGTCTGTTTTTATCTGCCTGGAATCGGGCGCCATGTTCTGTCACTCTGATCTCTGAGGGAGCTGAGGTCTGAGTAGCTGAGACCAGATTGTATGACACTGCAGCCTATGTGATGGAACCTTAATAAAAAGTCTGGACAACAAGGCTTGGGTCAGCTCCCCTGTTTGGGGACACTTGGCAAGTACTGCCTCGCACATTTGCTGGAGAATTAAGCTCTGCCCCTGCTACTTCACTGGGAAAGCACAACTGGATCACGTGTGTCTTTTCCCTTCACCAATATTAATCTGGATCCCATTGGGGAGCCTGGGCGGCTCAGTCCTTTAAGCGTCTGACTCTTGATTTCAGCTCAGGTCATGCTCTCACAGTTGTGAGATTGAGCTCCGTGTCAGGCTCTGGGTGTGGAGCCTGATTAAGATTCTCTCTGACTCTCTCTCTCTCTCTCTCTCTTTCTAAAAAAAAAAAAAAAATCTGTATCCTATCACTGTAATAAACCATTGCCGTAAGAATGATGCCTTTTCTGAGATCTGTAAATCTTTTTAGCAAGTCATCCAACCTGACGGTAGTCTCGGAGACCCCCAACATGTAGTGCTATTTAGACACATAGATGGAGAAAGCAGAGAGAGTACATATGTCAGCCACTGCCTGTCGTGCTAAGAGGAGGGTCAGAGACCAGCTTCTCCATTAAGAACATTATAATTTTACTCCTTCAAGTGGGGAGGGGGAGACATTCTATAGACAAACCAGAAGAAAACACTGAGTGTATCATCAAGTGCTTAATTGTGTGGCAGTACTATCACTGCTGCTCCATTTCAAGGAAATACTGAGAAATATAGAGGTCAGGTTGTTTTTCTTTTACTGTTAATGCCCTTGAAATAATACAATCTCGTCAAGGGCATTTGCTCAGGAGTAGATTAATGTTCACATGCTAGGAAGATAAATTGGGCTACTGACATTCTCTTATTAGTTTTTTTTTTTTTTTCCTTAACAGCCACAAAAAGCTGCCAGTTTCGTAGAACTAAGAGATTTTTCTTAGGAAAGATAGATCTTAAAATCATTGAAAAATCAAACCATTCTTGCTAATCAGTCTTTTCCCTTTTTTTTTCATGCACTTTGTTTAAAGAAGGAAGATGTGTCATAAAAATGTACATCTCTTTTTCTCTTTACGAAGCAGTGCATTTCATGGGCAGGCGACACCCCAATCGAGCTTTTTCAAGTTTACATCTCAGGATGAATTTTTACAATCTATTTTACAGTGATCTTCAAAAATAAATGAGATGTGTAACATCATAAAGGAAGGCACCAAATGGCTGAACTAACAATCTTAAAGATGATTTTTAAAAAGAAGAAATGTGTCCATTTTATTTTATTCTCCTCAAAAGAAGGATGTAAATCTAAGACTTATTTCAGAATTTGAACACTGTCCTTTTATTCTGAACCTCAAACTGTGTTTGTCATGAAAATAAACATCGCCCTAGGTTCACAAATACTTTAAATGAAAATATAGCAGACAGGAAATTAGGGAGTGGGCCTGCAGAGAAATGAAGCTTTTGCTCATTTCTGATTTTGTTTGCTTTTCAGGGAGGTCTTTCTTGAAAGGGCAAAGTGAAAAATCTTTCCAGTAATGCGCATACCCAGAGATACATCACAAAGAAATAATACTCCAAATAAGGTCTGGGGAGATCCAGTGAAAGTGACACCATTTATGAGTGGGTGGCAGCTGGACCCTGTGTATATTTTCAAACAGATTGTCTCCACACACTGAGAGAGCAGCTAGAGTCAAGAGAAGGTTGTACTGACAGAGGGGCGAAAGACTTGAAGGGCGCTGGGGCACCGGAAGACATCCGAAACGCATGGACCACAGGCTGGCAGCCTTATCAAGATCCACACGGGGAGAGAGGGTGACGTTTGACATTCACCAAGGCAACTTTCTGGAAACAGCTCGGTCAATCGCTTCTTAACATCTTAACGAGCAGAAACGTATTTACTTTAAATGGGGAGTGTGCTGATTTTACGCTCATTCCTGGGGATGTTGTGTTGTCTTGATGAGGTGGTCGACGTCCCCTGATGGTCAATAGTGGGGGACCCACATCACCGTGGTAACCTCCTTTCTCGTCTTTCAAAAAAAAAGTCGCTACACCCTTGAAAATCTCATATGAGTCTAACTAAGGAGGGGAAATGAAATAGAGAATTTTTAACTTAAAATAGACTCCATCTCCAGTTGGAAAGTGCATGCTTTCAAATACAACTTGGAAAATGGTCTTATATGATGACTTGGAATTGAGTTGAACTGTAACATTTGAGAGAGGGAAATGCTAAATGTTTGGATAGGTGCTTTTATTGTCTACACTTTCTTATTTCCATCTTCCCATTGGCATTAACCTTTGATGCTAGGGCTTATTCAAAGTGAGATCTAAGGACTCTTCAAATGTCTCTAGGAGAGTAGGAGTTGCTGTGGTTATGTCTTCTCTTTTCTACTTTAGTGACCTTTGATGGGAAGACTGTGGTGTCAATTATGTGTTTGTATCCCCAGCCTGTATAACACAGTGCCTTTTACATAGTGGACATCCACTAATTATTTTAGACTGAATAATTTAAAAAATAATATCAAAGATGTCATCAGTGAATAGAAAGGCATAATCCATTATCTTTGATATATTTCAGCAAGGTATTCATTTTTATATTTGCTGAGACAAACACAAAAGCAGTTGATAGCCATGTGCTACATGGAAGGGTTTATTCTAGTGACTTTTTAAAATGGAAATTTTCGAAGTGCCAAAACCCAGCATTTACATTATTTGTTGGGCTGTACAATTTCAGCATGACAATAAAATATTGTTTCGATATAAAAAAGATCAGACTAAACTAGCCTGGGTGATGTCCAAGCCATCTGTTTAGGTCCAGAAAACACTTATAGGGAATAAATAGATCTATAATGAGCTTGTGACTTTCATATTTGAAACCTTAAGTGTAGGACTCAATAACAGTCCTCAGAAGGAAGTTCTCAGAGACATCTATCAAGGAAGAAAACAGGCAAGTTATCGTTGCTAGTCAGATGTGTTTGCCAAGAAAACTAAAACACTGAAATGTAGGTCACAGATGGAATCCCATTCTTTCATGGTTACGATATCCCAACCACAAATCTGAGGTCCATACCTGGTTGAGTTCCTGATAAGACTAAACCCCGAACTCCCTCTTCATGGGGTTTCATCTGCCCTTTCTCCTTTCAAGGGTGAGCAGGGAAGATTTTCTTAATCCCCACTTAGTCAGACATTTTTGGCATCTCCCAGTAAAAGGTAGGTGATAAAGCAGTGAGTCAGACAAATTTGATTTTCTCTTTGTAGTTTGAACACAGTCCTTGGAATCAAATCTAGAATTGGATTTAACAATGTCCACCCAAGAGCTAGGCAAGATCTTGGAGAAATCATTAAAATCCTTACAGGAAGAAAGAGTGATGTAATAGGAACAGCTGACTTTGCATAATCCCTGCTGAAAGGATACTGTTAGGACACAGGAAAGATAAGGAATATGTGTGGTCAAGGAGGAGAGAGACATGTGGCAGAGATCAGAGCCATGTGAATGGCGAAGAACTGTAATTACTCAATGAAACAAAATTTGCTGAAGTCCCCTGAAGACTGAAGATAGCTCTTCACCTGCTCAAAGACAAGGAGAAAGATGATCTCTGCTCTGTTACAATAAATACAAGAAAAATGTCAACCATTTCTAAAGACTTCTTTTGTGGCACAGAAAATTAACCCCCAATTCAGCACCTACCAGCTATATCCAGATGAACTATAGCCTAAATGTTATTTTAAAAATCACGACACAAATGAAAGCTTTAAAAAAATGTTGCTATGAGATCAGATTGAAAAACATGGTTTTTCTTGTGAATTTCACTTTCTTTGCTCTCAAACATTTCTGAGAGCGGAGTCTAGAGGGCAAGCCGTGACAACCCAGATTTACTCTTCTCACTAAGAGGAATCAGACGAGAGTCATTCTAGTCAGGTTACAGATGACCACATTATCAAACTGGTGTCAGGCAAGTTTTTTCAAACCAGCTGACATGCTCTTTGAAGTTTTCCCTGGACAGAAATTGAATAATTATTACAGAGTACCTACAATGTGCAAGTAAGTGAGGTCTGCTACCCAGAGAGCACCAGACAGAATGAGGTGCATATGGCCCTGTCCTCAGGGGGCTTCGAGTCAAGAGGGGCAAAGAGGGTAAGCAAACAATTAATAGGATTATATGTTAGTTTATAGGAACTAAATGGGTGATGTGAGAGCTGGAACTAAATGGGTGATGTGAGAGCTGGAAATAGGGACTGAAATCTGTAGAGAGAGGGTCAGCCTCTCTGAGGATGTCATTTGGGCAGAAACCAAAGTTTGAGGAAGAGACTGTCACGCCAAGGTGCCCTGGTGGGGATGGTAGGGATTATTTCCTGCAGGAGAAAATGCATATGTAAATTCCCCAAGTGTCTGATGCAGGATATGAAAAACACATCAAGTAGAAGACAAATGAGAGCGAAACACCAATGTATCCCAACAAGATTCGCTCGCCCTGTTCAACCCGGACATTCAGAGTGCTCAGTAAGGCTGTAGAGGAATGTTTGGCAACAATGGCCTTGCAGGTACGTGTGAACGGAAACTTTCCTAATCCACTTGCTACCATAGAAGCATGAAAAAATAGTCAAAACAAAACCAAAAAACAAAACCCAGAACAAATAAAGACACACCAGGGGTGCCTGGGTGGCTCGGTCAGTTAAGCATCTGAATCTTGATCTCAGCTCAGGTCATTATCTCAGTGTCCTGAGTGTAAGCCCGCACTGGGCTCCATGCTAGGCATAAAACCTACTTAAAAAACAAAAAAACAAAGACAAACCAAAACACGCTATAATCTTCTGACACGACAATAATGAAAACATTATTATATAAATTCGTGCATACAGCAAAAATAATATATGGCCAAGGAAAACCTTTGTGTTTGTCATTCCTCTACACGCACCCAAGCCAGCCTTGATCAGGACCTGTTGGGGATCTGCATGCAACATTCCGCCCCCATTCCCAACACCCCATGCGTTTCCCTCTCCTTCCATCTTAGTATACAAGTTGTAGCCATCTTGGCATCCCAGAACTCCAATGTCTACGTTTTCCACTCAGTGAGACCGCTGCTCTTGTGGGATCCACATGTCCACACCTTTACAAGAAGAGGGTCCCGATCAGAGTGTCTGATAAATGTGGAGCCATGATCCCCCTGTTATTTAGTTCTTGGAAACAATAGTATGACATTTGCCTCACAAAGTTTGTGCAGCAATAGAGCTATTTACAAAGAGGGTAATTCCAGGACTTGTGAAACTACCTTGGAATATCCTTCTGTTCATGACCCTTCTTCACTCTTCTTTATAAAATTCAGAATCATGTTAACAAGCGCCATGAAAACATGTTTGGTATCTTCATTGGAATTGCACTGAATCTGTCAAACAATTTGGAGATAATGACATTTCCGCAGGATTAAGTCTAGGGTCTATCTCGACTTACTGAGATTCCAACGAATAGTTCTCATCTTTACATCTCATTTCTAAACTTTGGAATGTGTTTGCTTTGCTATTATAACACACCTATTATTTAAAAGGTCTTTATGTGGATTAATGACACATAGATCAAATCAACGGTTCCCAAATAGTTATCTTTATTTAATGCTGTCAGTGACAGAGAAGTCACTGTAACTGATTTTCTTGTTAAGCAGCTAAGGTTGTCATTAGGTTTCTCCTTATGATGAATGGAAATTCCCCTTCGTACAACTCTGTGTCCTAATTTTACTCTCCGACTTTAAATAGATCAATCTAATCTCTAACATTATTACTTAGTTTCTACCATTTAAAAATCACTTTTACAGACTTTTTAACCGTGGACAATTGATCTTCATTAAATGCTCCAGACAGAACGAAAAATTGGTATTATGTACCCCATTTATGAATGGACAACCTGGAAAGCAAAGAGTTAAAGAAATGTTCCAGTTTTCACAGCTACTAAGTTGGACCTTTTGGCCCTCAATTCAGTGTTATTTCCATCAACACCAAGTTTAGATGATTTCAATCTATTCTATGGAGCAAGGGGCAAGGTCGCAGAGGATAAGAAGCTGACATTGAGTGTAGAATTTTCTGAAATGCATTTCTAGTTTCCAAGTTGTCTCATTCCTAAACTCCCTGGATACAGTCGAACTTGGCCTGATGGTCTTTTAAATGGAGCACAGTGTCTTGTAGATACCTGCTTATCTACCTACTCAACAAAAGATGTAGAAGGTCTCTAAATATTGTTTCTTTACATGCTTGATGACGTTGGATGCAATCAATTATTTGCAGCCCCCTCAAGTTATTGGTCTTTTTCTTCAAATGAATTTTACATCAGAGGGTGGACTGAAAGAATGACTGAAGAAGGGAAGTACATTGACATCCATGAGTAGTCAGGTGCCTTGTACGCATTAAACTAACTCATCCACCAGCGTTATGCGGCAGTTCATACTATCTTCATTTTACAGTTGAACATCCAATGTTTCAAAAGGGGTAGACCAATGATGTAATACCTAGACACATTGACACTACATTTGGATTCCACTTTTCTTAGATTTGTGTGCCATGAGGCAGCACAGAGCTTTTTAAATGAAATATTTAATAAATAACAAACATATTGGAAGCTTCCACCAAATTCTACTCCTTTAGCACCACACTCAATAATGACCTGTTGAACAAGAAGAAAAAGTAGAAGTATCTGAAATTCAGCTATTTATAATGTGTCAGGAACTTTGCTGGAAGTTGTGCACATATTTATCACTGACTCTCTACTCAACTTTATGAGAAAGGTACCGATTTTATTGCCATCTTACAAATTAGAAAACTGAGCTTGAGTGCTTAAATAATTTTTCCAAGGTTGCACAGCCAGCTGTAACAGGGGTGGATTCTAACCTAAGACAGGGCTGACTCGGAAGACTTTGGTTTTCACAGATGCATGTAGAAGGCTGCACTGTGTGTGTGTGTGTGTGTGTGTGTGTGTGTGTGTGTGTGTGTGAAATAGTCCTCTGTGTGGAGGCTTCTCACAATAGTTTGAAGTAGCTCTACTTCAACACGTGGCAATCCAGAGCACCAAGTTTGCTTAGACTTCTGTTCTAGTGCAGCTTATATTTTAGAGCAGGAGAGATGGAAAAATAAAGAAATAATGGAATACAATTTTTCAGATAGTGATAACTGCTATTAATATGTAGCATGGTCATGTGCTAGCCAGTGAGTGACTGTAGTCCTGACATTTAAGCTTGGGACCAGAAGGACACAAAGGAGTCAGCTATGTGAAGATCTGAGGACAAAGAGAGAAATACAGAATAGCATGCATTGAAATCCAGTGATGGATCGATCACCTGAGTTTGGTGATGATGAAGGAAACCATGATAGCCAAGTCAGCTGGAATCCAGGAAACAACCTGCATGGTGAATTGTGTGGAGGGCGGAGAGACAGTCTATGAAGCCTCCTTTAGCCATGATCAGAGACTCAAAATTTATTTTAATAGGAAGCCTTTAGAAGGCTGAAGTGGGAAGTATGTGCAAAATATAATTTTCTGTTTAAAAATATCAGTTTGCAGGCAGGATGGAGTATAGATTGTAGAGGGGACGCACATGGATTCAGAAAGACGAGTTCATTGAATGTATCATGAATTGGAGCAAGATATGATCGTGTCTTGGATCAAGGTGGTACAAGTGAAGAAAGGGAGAGGTGGATAGATTAGGAAAATACTTTTCCTTAATAAGTAGACCTTACTGATAGATTGGATTTGGGTGGGTGGGGGGAGGAATTGATTTCTCTTAGAGTTTTCTTTGGCCAGTTGGATATTTGTGCTGTTTACTGGGCTGGGGAAATATTAAACACTGAGGCAAGGAGAGATGTGGAGAAGGGAGAGAAAGAGTCAAGCGTTGTGTTTTGGGGGAGATTTCTGGCCACATGAAATGTGAGACACCTCTGACACATCCTAGTAAAGATAGAAAATATTTACTAGACCTCTGCCACAACTCTTTGAGAGGGACGGAACTGTGTCTCTATTTTACTGAATGTTCAGTGAGGACTGGAGAGGGTGTATAACTTTCCAAGACCACTAGGGTCGAACCCAGGTCTGAGGAACCCTAGTGACTTGGCAGTTTCTCATCCTGATGTACCTTCCTTCTCTCTAAAGGTCCAGGCCGTGGTGCAGACACGCCAGACTGTTGTGCAAGGGGAAACAGTGGAGTTCAGTGTGATTGCT
Source organism: Cryptoprocta ferox (assembly GCA_028646485.1). NCBI lineage: Eukaryota > Metazoa > Chordata > Mammalia > Carnivora > Eupleridae > Cryptoprocta > Cryptoprocta ferox. Next base: position 127,769,057 of record CM053576.1, on the reverse strand, counting down.
GACATGAGTTAGTCCCTTGTAAAACATACAGTTGGAAGATTCACGGACACGCCTGCAGAGTAATCATTCCACAGATAAAACACACAGGTGCATGGGGACCAGCTCATATCTGCACTGATTTCCCAGAGGAGCTCTCACTCATTATTTGAGCAGAAAAAGAGGACTTTAAGAGGGCTTCATTTCACATCTGGAGTAGCCAAAAGCACTTCCCAGGCACACAAGCCAACAGCTCTTTATTTAGGGCTTTGTCTACTCAAAACACCTCGGACAGCAGCCAATTCATGGGTCTTCGTTCTTGGTGTATAGCTTCTACGCCAGAGGAAGAGACTTTGGGAGATGAGGATAGCAAGTGTTAGTGAAGAGAATTAGTGCAATATCTTCCTTTTTAAAAATGCACTGTTGGGGCACCTGAGTGGCTCAGGTGGTTAAGAAACTGGCTCCTGATCATGGCTTAGGTCATGAGCTCATGATTCGTGGGATCCTAGCCCTGCGTCAGGCTCTGTGCTGATGGCGTGGAGCCCGCTTGGGATTCTCTCTCTCTCTCTGTCCCTCACCCACTTGATCTCTATCTCTCAAAACAAATTAAAAAAAATAATTTAAAAAATGCACTGTAAAATAGGTTCCCTGACTGTTTAAGGACTGAGAATGAGTAAGTTATTGTAGAGCCAAGAATCCAAGGTCTCGGATTCCTGTCCAGCTCTGCTCCTTCATCAGAATGCTTTTCTGTTGTTGTAGCTTTAAATTTATTTATTTATTTTGAGAAAGACTGAGTACGGGAGGAACAGAGAGAGTGGGAGAGAGACAGAGAATCCCAAGCAGCCTCTGTGTGGAGCCTGACATGGGGCTCAAACTCATGAACCTTGAGATCATGACCTGAGCTGAAATGGAGAGTTGGACGCTTAACTGACTGAGCTACCCAGGTGTCCTTGCTTTTCTGTTGTTTTAAAGACGTATTTACCATTTCCCAAATTGAATACCAGATTTCTCTCTTTTGTACAAAACATGCCCCGGTTTACAACTGCATCCTGCTTCCTTGTTGACCTCCCTGTGCACCCCCCTCGCCCCCCAGTGGCTGGGCTCCCATCGGTTGTAAACCCTGACTGCTGCCACAGCCTGGTAAGCTGATGCATACACTCTCCAAGTCAAGTTGCCTCCAGGGCACTTGGGGAGCTCTGGGAAGGGGACTGATGTGCACACAACGGGGGAGGCTCTCAGAGGAGATTGGCAGCATTCCGTTGCCAACCAGCTGTGGAAAGCTTTAAAGGACAGTGTCGCATAAAAAATGAAAAATGTTGATTGAGGACATATTGCCCTTGATTGAATGCTGAAGGGAACCTGCTGGCAGAAAAAAAAAATAGATATGAGAAAGAGAATGGTTAGGAGAGGAGAGGGAGCCAATCCTATCCACTATAGAGAACATTCTATTTGTCAATTCACAGCAAACATCCTTGAGAGTGAGATTTTGGGTTGTGTGCTAGAAATCCAGTCCTAGGAATCCATGGAGATCTTGCCCAATTTTGCTTTAGGATTGTTCCAAGCTAAGGACACTTCATGCGTCTCCAGAAAATGCCTGTATAATGGGTTCCCATTATATTCCATTCTTGCTTCTTTGTCTAAAGGCCCCAGAAGGGTGAGGCAGGAAGAGGATGTATATTTACAGCGTTTGGAGCCAGGCTTTGGGGCTTTATAATCCGTTGACCCCCCAAAGATGTAATTTGGTTATATTCTCAGAGCCACTAGCAGCTATTTCATTATTATCCCTGTGGGAGATCTGGCTCACTACCAGCCAGCAACGAAGCTTTCTCTTACTTCCAACTAGCTGTTTGGCCAGTGGTTTAAATGTGCCTGTTCTGAGGATTCCCCTTTCCAAAGTTCACTCGCTCCCCGGGTTCGATGCCTAGGGAGGATATATTTCTGAGGAATGTTCTGGATTTATGGTTGTGGGAGGCTATACTGTGATCTAAGCAAAAGATAATTTTTACCTACGATGACTCATACCCACCATCCAGCACAACGGCACTCCTCACCAGAATTCCTGGCTATGCGCTCGACAACTGACCTCATTTCCATCACGTCACATAGCATGGTCACAAGAGGGAAGTAGGGCATCTGCCGTGTCCCAAATCAAGATGATTTTCGCACCAGGCAGGCACTATTGGGAGGGGACACATGTCAGGGATGCTAAGAAACTACTGTTTCAGAGCGAGATGTGGGTAGAATTTTCCAGCTTTGAGGACGGGAGGCAAAACATCTGCTTACGTATATCCTTTTGCCTTACTGAGGGATCTTGAAGACTGAAGGATATATTACTGGGTCAAAGTCTTTTGACCTAACAATTTTACTTTGAGGCATATAAGACATGTTAGCTGATTTTTAAAATGTTTAGATGTAGTTAAAAATGCTACATTTTTCATAGCAAGAAGAGACATTTAAAGGGGCGCCTGGGTGGCTCAGTCGGTTGAGTGTCTGACTTCGGCTCAGGTCATGATCTAGCAGTTAGTGAGTTCGAGCCCTGCATCAGGCTCTGTGCTGACAGCTCAGAGCCTGGAGCCTGCTTCAGATTCAGTGTCTCCCTCTCTCTCTGCCCCTCCCCCGCTCATGCTCTGTCTCTCTGTCTCTCAAAAATAAATAAACGTTAAAAAATTTAAAAAGAAGAGACATTTTAACAACCCGAAGGCTTAGTGACAAAAACTTAATTAAATAAATTTTGATCAACTATACAGCGCAACACTATATAGATGTAAAAAGTGATGTTTTATTCATATAAAAGAGAATTTGTCCATATAGAAGCCATTTAAAAATAGTTGGCGAGAAAAGTAAAACAAACATCTAAGTTGAACGTGCAATATTTCAGGCAATTAAAAAATACACAAACTTGCCTGGAAATACGGCAAACGTAAAACACATTAACATCAGGGTGCTTTTTTATTATTAAGACAAGAGGTCCTCTTATTTTCTAATTTATTCTCATTTAAATTTTGAACTATTCTGAAATGCACACAAAATTACTTATGCAATGCAAAAGCAATGAAAAATGTTAATAAAGAAACAAAAAACCCTGGCATGAATTAAATATAATTTGGTGAAGAGAAACCACAGAGCTACTGCCCACCAGGCACTGTGTGGGCACCGAGAAGAAGTCAGTTCTCCTCTCCAAAGACTGATAGTCTGGGGGACAGAACAGCGTCAGAAGCTGCAAAGGATAAGGCCCCCACATTCCCTGAGGGCATCGGTTTTCCGAAGGTGACACTGCAGTGATGTCTCTGGGGCCTTGTGCCATTTTCTTTGTGTTTAATAGTTTCAGAATAGATCAAGGTAGAAACTCACCAGCTGTCATCCGCATATTGAGAAAGGCAGCTTGAAGGTGGTAGTTTATCTTTACAAGGATCTGCTAAGGTCCTTCCAGACTTGAGCATTTGGATCCTCCTGCCTGGACTACCCTTCCTTCTCCTGATACTCGGTAACTGGCTCCCGTAACCTCTCACATAGGTCTCAGATCAAGTGTGTCCTGTCAGAAACACGTTCCCCGATCACTTTGCCTAAAGTAGCTGCAACTGGCCCCAGCCACACTAACATTTTTCACAGTTGCTTTGTTTTTCTTCATAACATCTATCATCATCTGAAGTGGAGGGTGTGTGTGTGTGTGTGTGTGTGTGTGTGTGTGTGTATCTAAAGGCTTTGTCTGTTTTGGGTTTGTTATAGCACAGCCGTCTACAACAGTGGTGGCCATGCGACAGGGACTTATGTCAACTTTTGGTAAGTTAATAAATAATTCTGACACCCCAAAGGTAAAGTGAGGTATCTATCCTAACACCAAAAGTCTTTTAGGTTCACATCTATGGTGTGGAGAAAGGCATGGAGAGATGAAAACCATGAAGTAGTCCAACCCCATCCCTCAGGAGGGTGGAATCTCTTTCGACGTTAACAGTGCAGTTGACCAGATAACTTACAGCACTGTGTTCACTAAGTTAGTACTGTAGGTGTAATTCTAATCTGGCGTATTTGCATTTAAAGCTAGTCTGGAGGGGGTGGGGCAGGGAGGGCAGCACCTGGCTGGCTCAGTCAGCAGAGCATGTGACTCTTAATCTTGTGGTTGTAAGTTTGAGCCACATGTTGGGTGCAGAGATGACTTAAGACTAGTCTAGATCTGTTCTGTGGAATGGAGACCCAGGGCCTCTCCATATTTTGTGCAGAACTCCAGGAGGTGCCATTTCCAGTAGCTTCTAAGTGAATGCCTTTCTCTTCTCCCCAGATCAGCACTGACATGTTTGCCAGTAGACTCAAGTGATAAGTGTGAAAATGTGGGAGAGTTTGAGTGGTCAACAAAAGTCAACCATCAAAATAATTTAAATTCTCATCTTAACACCCCAAAGGTAAAGTGAGGAATTATTTATTAACTTACCAAAAGTTGACATAAGTCCCTGTCACATGGCCACCACTGTTGTAGACAGCTGTGCTATAACATGATGATAGCATGTTAACAGAGTTATCATCTTAATACATGGGGTGGGGGGAGGCCATATGGGATCATTGGTTTCAGCCATCCAGCAGCCCTAGACCTGATATGACTCTTTCTAACCTTGAGTACTGGATCATGACATAGACCTTCGAATTATGGGGATCTTCGTGTTGAAGTTGAGTCTTTCACTTTCCAGCAAGTAACCTGTAAGTGACTCTCCCCAGAGAAATTATGGTCTTATTGACTGATTCTGTGACTAAGTAGTGTGGCTGTTTAGAGACTTTGCAGACATTCACAGCAGGAATGATTTCCTCTGGAGGAACAATATTTAGGATGAGATCTTTAAGAACAGAAACTCTTTCATTAATCTCTGCATCCCCTGTATGTAGTATAGTATTTGCCACATAAGATTGCACTCAATAAGGTCGGCTGCTCTGTTAAATGACTGAATACCTGAGAGAAGGTTCTAGCCATGTGGTTTGTCTCTTAAATCTACAGTGTTGTGATGCTCTTCAGTTTTTTACTTGGCCAGGATGTTGTCTTACTTCAGAGTTCTTTTTAATGACTCTTTAAATTGTTTTATTGGTATAACCTACAAGTCATGAGTAATACTGAATGAGCTACTGGAACATAGCCTGAGATCCAGGTTCCTTAAGTGATGGTTTTCAATACAACCCAAGCCTGATGGACTGAACAAGGGAAGCAGAAGTGAGAGCCATGTTCTGAGCAGCTACGGTGGGTGCAAAATACCGAATGCATGTCATGCACTGCTACACATATTCGAAGGCAACTTCAAATACTTTCGTTGAGAGGTGCCTGGGTGTCTCAGTCGGTTAAGCATCTGACTTCGGTCAGGTCATGATCTCATGGTTCGTGGGTTCGAACCCCGCATCCGGCTCTGTGCTGACAGCTAGCTCAGAGCCTGGAGCCTGTCTTCAGATTCTGTATCTCTCTCTCTCTGACCCTCCCCTGCTCGCACTGTCTCTCTCTGTCTCTCAAAAATAAATAAAAACCATAAAAAAAATTAATTCAAATACTGTCGTTGAGATGAGGTAACAAGGGGAGGTTGAGGCCAAAGTGCAGCAAGGTAATACAGCACAAAACAGAAATGGGGAAACAAAGAAATGTACTGATATGGTGGCTGCTCAGCTCTATGTCCCAGATCAGTAGGTATCTATTTAGAAGTATATTCTTATATTAACACTTAGATACTTAGTTCATATCTCCTACTTACTAAACGATAAGCCTATGGCATGCCAGTTAACCTCAATTTCTGCCTAGACTGATTGAGTGAATTGAGGAATATGAATGGATTTTATAGGCTATAATATGCTACACGAATATGAGTTACTATGCTTTTGGTATGTGAACAGTGACTGTATTGAATCAAACAGACCATCTTCACCAGCATAACCAAAACTGGTGTTACCAATCCTTTCTACAGGAGGCATACAGGGATAGAATCGGTGGTGTGTTGGAACGAGTCCCCACTGGCTTCCAAGAGCTTACATGAATCTATTCGCAAATCTCAATATGGCTAATTTGAAATCAGCCGCAGTAGGAGTATTTACACCATGGAATTTGATCAGGGCCTCTCTATTCCCTCCCCCGAGAGACAGTTATTAAACCTTTACTGGCACACAACTGGATAAACCCTGTGTGATTTTTTACATTTAAAGTAATTTTTATGTGTCTCATATTTAGGAAAGATGTGATTTTTCTATTTGTTTTGCACTACCCCTTTCAGACATCGGCATTCCTGTAGATCAGCAAAACTAATCAGCATTCACAGGAGAGGGAGGGAGAAAATAAATGTTCTAAACATGATTCCTGTGTCCACCTTTCTCAGATGAATTTAAATTCCAAGGTCTATATATTTTTTGATTCCATATGGTACCATGAGGTCTCAGTAAATATCATTCAATGGCTCTGATTTAGTAACTTTAACACACACACACACACACACATACACACACACACACAAACACACACACACATTCAAGTCATCTGCCATCTGGGGGACTCTACATGAGTCAGGAGTCCCAGTCAAAGGAATGGTGGTAATAGATTCTAAGCTCCAACCTGACTCAGATGATTTAGGTCAACTGTTTCTCCCCGATGGTTGAAAGATTAATAACATACATATTCTTAAAAGTGGCCTTAACCTATAGAATGATAGGGAGATCAAGGTTTCTGTCTGCTGCCCCCTCTCAAAGATGGGTTCCCCTGTGGAAGAAGTTTATCTACTTCCTAAGAATATGGGGTGGTGGGGGGATTAGAGATGTTCTGCCCATTCATCCTGCCCCAAGTACACACTAACCCGATCATGAACTAGACTCCCATTTCTAGATTTGGTACCTAAACCACTAGCATTCTCTTCAACGAAGGTCCTAAGACTAGTAAGTATGGTTGATGCCCCAAGTCCCAAAGCATGGGTTTTCATGACAAGAAAGATTTGCATTAGAAAACAGTAGGACAAAACCAAAACAGAAGGCGAAGACATTACAAGAACTTTGGGGTGATTTCTGATCTGCTCACTTTCTGCCAGGGCACCCTCGGGTTGTTGTTTTTTCTTTTCTTTTCTTTTTTTTTTTTTTTGTCTCCTTGATTTTGAATAGCCTAGCATTTAAAGGATCATTTTGTTTCCCCACCCCCACTGCTCCCCAATCTAAACGACAAAAGGAGGAATTTAACCTCATATCCTCGCTCTGAAATTAGCTCTATTGTCAAAAGATGACAGCTGTATCCTGATTTCAAGAATTTCATGTTGGAATAAAACAGCATTTTTTGAAGCCATTGTGTTACTTCAAACAGATCTGTAATGGTCCCTCAGCAAACCATTTTCAGAAGGCTTGGGTAAGTAAGATAAAAAGACACCATTTCTAAAGAGTTGCTTTTATGGGCTAGGTCAGAGTGCTCTTTCCATGTTGTTCATTCCCAGTCGAATTCCCTAATAGTCCGTCTCCTCAGCTAACAGATGCCCGGCCTCATGTCGGAACCAGATCGCGCCACCGCTGAGATGCTATCCAGCTCCTTTCTTATTGAGCCGTTTCCCTAGCAGATGGTGCAATGCTGCAGGCATACTCCTTCCTGTTAATTACCAGCCTTCGCTACAGATGGAAATGTCAGTCAGCCTCACAGGTCCTAGTTGCTGCCATTGCCTCAGTCCATAGCCCTCTACCTAGGCAAGATGCTGCCAACACACACCATGTGTTTTGTGACTGCTGACTAGGCAGGCAACAAAAAACAACTTACTTCATGAATATTCATGGCGGAATGTTTAAAGTTCTGTTCATCTGCGATGCTTCTAGATCTGCTTAAAGGGGGTTGCACCTTCCGAAGAACACTCTGCCCCTTGTTTTCTTACACTGAGGATATGTGAGGTACCAAAGTGAGTTGCCATGGCAACGTAGAGAGGACCATTAAACGTCGGCCATTTGGAGCCTTCTGGAAGCACATCAATTTCTGACTAGCGTTCTTCCCATACCTTTAAGTGTCACTTAATTATTCTTGTCCTGCCATAACAGACCAATCGTCACCGAGCTGAACTGATTAGCTAATAACCGAAGGTTTTCATTAAGCCACGATTACCTCGTCGGCACATATGTAACCAAAGAGGGGTACCTTGAAATTCCCTGGTAGTTGAACATACTAAATGCAGATAAATGGATTCCAGAAGTCATTCTCCATTCCTTAAATCGAATTATTTTATTCTTTGTGGAAAACCTTTTAGGAACCAAGAATGGTCATCTTTTCAGGTTCATCAGAGAAAATTAAAATTAGGGCTCAGGTTTTGAGAGTATGGAAAGGGAGAGGAGGCCTGAACCCAGCATTTTCTTGAAGGCAATCTAGGGAAGACTCCCTCGGCTGGCGCTGTGTTACGGGGAAGTCGCGCAGGGTGACGGGGGACGTCACTGCAACTCAGCACGGTGTGCTCCCAGCAGGCCTTCCTCTCCGTGATTTAACCCAGAGAAACCCACACTGAATGCCCCACACATAGACAAGAAAGCTTCAAGCTGAAGAGAATCGTCTTCCTGTGGACACCATCATCAACACACCGGCAGGGCAAACAGGTGACGTGATGGGCGTGTAAAGCTGAGAGGCAATCTTCTTGAGTCTCGAAGGATGTGTGTCCTTTTTTACAACATGTGAATTAATTCTTCCTAGGTATCTCTTGTTCTAGAATGAGGCTCCACCCTATGGGATTTCTCACAGGAGGAGAACTCCTGAGCTGGAGAACGAACCGTGTGCGGAAAGGCAATTCGGAAGATGCTATCTAGAGGCTCTCGGTGATACTTAGGAAGCTTTCGTCTTCCTTCCAGGTTCCTTTTTAAAGAAGCTTTTATTTATATGCTTTTCCTGTTTAGAAAAAAAAGAAACCATGTTTAGGTATTTTACAGGCAGAATAAAAATGAGATTCTTCTAAGGGGCCCCTGGAAAAAAAAACCCTACGCTACATATATTTGATAAATTCCATATTTCATAGTAGGAAAGGGCGCATCTCCAGGGGGTATGGAGATGATGCTAGGAGTAAGGCCAGAGTTCTCCATTTTCTGGGTCAAAATTCACGATGATTGCATCTTGCAGTGAAGAATACATGAGGTGGTATGCAGATAAATGTTTAACAAGCTCACCAAATAATAATTAATAATGTTGGTATATATACACATGTATATAACTTCATTATGAATTTGACCCTATAAAGGATGTGCAGCACATAATTTACACATAACGATAAAATATACAATACTCTCCATTGTACCCTCTACATAAACAACTGATTCCTACAGAATGCTTTCACTGATTTTTGCCGGGCTCTTGTATCTGCAGCCAATCTATAGTTGCAATTCAACCATGATATGAAAATTGCATCGCATCCCTTTCTGAAAGCTCTTTTCTCATTAAGTTTATTGTCGTTAAGTCTGATATGTGACCTATCGCTAAACTATTTTTCACTCTCACGCAAACCGTATTCACGATGTATGTCAGAACGTTACACATCATTCAATGACATGACTGGTTTCTTGGCTTAGCTGGATAACAGGATTCAAATCCTGGAAGAATTATTTCTTCAAACCGTTCGTGCTCTTCACAAGATAGTGACGATACGCACAACACACTTTTAACTTTAATCCGCATCACTAACATTGCCTCCGCTACCGTCTTAAGCCTTGTCAATCCACAAAGCAATAATCAAGCTTTGATTTATAGTGTTTGCCGATTTCGGCGCTATAAATACTCCCGCCATGGCCAGGATCTAGCTACCAAAATGATGTCACTGAACGCAAATCTGGGGAGAGACCTACAGTAGCACACTTGAGTTTTAATAATGGCCAGGTGTGACAGCCAGCTTACAATAGTTCCCAGAAGTCAGCAATGGGCTCCCACAGACTAGTGATGAGTCAGCTCAAACACACTACTGTGTGGTCCAGTCTCTAGGCTTTCCGCGTCTTTCCCCGGAATAGTATCATGTTACAAGTGTGTGTGTTTACAAATATGTAAAATTACATAAATTTGCAAAGTCTTACTTAGGAGGAGCTTAATAAATCACTGAATAAATCGAATTGAATGGATGCACACTTAATGAAGCTTGTTGAAAAGATAAAATGCAGACACGTGGGAAGTTTAATGACATCTGGCTGGGTTTTGCTTTGTGCCAAGGGAGACTGAACAGGAAAATAAAACTTCAGAGAGGGCAAGAACTTTCTGTGTCATCTGGTCAGGGCCAGGCCAGGGGCTTGGCCTGAGGTTAGAAAATGGTTAAGATTTGGATGGTTGGAGAGGAGGGTAGGATATTTCAGAAATTAATCCAAGGAATACTTACTGATTGATTACTAGTCACCATAAATGTTAAATTTTATACTGTTAACAATCCTCAAAAGACACAAAATTATTTTAAAGAGTATTTCGTCTTTTAAGCAACTGGAGGGACCCAAAATAAATCTCAAAATTTAATTAAGTTTACTTAGATTACCCAGTACACCTAAAATGTCTCCTAAAAATTAAGTATTATAGCTAAAGGAAAGAAAAAGAGCCTTCTTTATATATACAATATCTTGGAAGTTTCCATAGAAGTAACAGCAATAAAAGACTCATCAGTAAACCAAAATTTGCTTGCAAGATTTTGTAGACATATGCAAAGTTTGATTTGGTCTTGAGAATGGGAAGGGAGAGGAGCAGGTATGCAATGACAGGTCAAAATGATAAAAGCTTTGGCAACTATTAGGACCCAAGGGAATTTGCTACTTAACCAAAGTCTACCCTGAAAAAGGGGGTTTGGCACTGGTGCTGGGGGTGACCATGAAAGGGAAAGTCAGCTCTTTCATTGCTGACAGTGGGAAGGAAGAAATTATAGATCTATAGGGGAAAATATAGACTTTTTACCATAAAATGAGGAAAGAGACCTACAGTTCCAAATATAGAAATATCTAAACCCTTAAGAGAGAATATGAATGAAAATAGAAATTCATAGAAAAGTAAATATTGAAAAAATGACCGAAAATGATAAAAACTGAAAATTATTTGATCTTGTTAGGAATACAACTAAAAAATAAGGTGCTGTTTCCTTCTTAAAAAAAGTAAGCAAAACCGTAGAAATTACTACATTGTTACCTCTTCCAGTATGAGAGAAATATACACTGCTAGGAATTGCTGCTAATTTGTTCTTAGAATCAGTTTGACATAGGTATCTAGAACCGTAAATGCATGCAGACTCTGAGCTAGCATTTCTGTGTCCCAAAGAAAAAATCTAAGAATTGTTGTTTGTGGAAGAAACTCAGCCCCTAAATTTCTAAAAGAAAAATAATTAAATATGTTATGATCTATCCATCTGTCTTTCTGTCTGTCTGCCTGTCTATCTATCCCTTTCTATCTAACTAACGAAAAAACTAATTATCTAGGGAAATTGTCAGAGGAAGGAAATATACCAAAGTGTAAATAGTGGCTATTACTAAGTAATAGATGAAAGGTGATTTGGGGATTTTGTTTACATTTTTGAAATTGTCTACATAAAGCACGTTTTGCTTCTAAAACTAAAAAAAGAAATCAAAGTTAATTTAGAAAAGAAATATTCCACTTTCTAGGAGAGTAAGGTTTGAATCCAAACAGACCTAGAATTATTTCCTGATCTGAATCTCTATTATCTGTGCAACATTAGTTAAGCATCCATACTCTTGGATCTCAGGTTTCATGCCTTTCAAAACGGATAATAATAGGATACTTGCAAAGTTATTGTGTGGGTAACATACGCACACCTTATAGGGTGCTTGATATATGCATTGCAGGTGGTCTGATTGTGCTAGTTTCCTTCCCGGAATTCAACACGCTCCTGAATGATACCGACTAATGAAATCAGAAGATCAAAACAAGATCTTTTTCAGTCTTGTTAATTCTATCAAAGAGCCTCCTCCACATCCTCCCAACCTAGTGAGGGTCAGGCCCAAGGAATGCTAATAAGCCTCTTGAACACAAAGCCATCCTTCATGAGCTTTTGTTACTCTCCTAAGCATCTGTCAGGAAGGATCATGCTCTTAAGTTTGCCAAAAATTATATAGTTCATACCGTCTGCTCAAGATGTTTGGGCAAACCTTAAAATAGAAAGATCATATTCTGGACCACCATTCTCCAGAACTATTACCCCCAAGGGATGGTGCTTGGGAACCTGGAACTTAGAAGGAAAAGAAGACTGCATCATTCGAAAGCTCGGTAACACCTCTGCCTGAAAATGAGCTAGGAACTGAAGATGTGTCTCTGAGACAGAAAGCAAAAATCAGAAGGCAGCAAAAATGTGAAAGAGGAAAAACCAGTGAAATCTGCTTCTGGCCATCAGAGGAGGCTGATGTAATCCGGACTGACTCCGGGGACAGCCATGGTGCCAGCTTTGGAGGCCACATGGCTTCTAATGAGGCCAGAGTCAGTTGCGGCTCAGAAAAGAGGGTGAGCGGCCAAGTTTCACCCAAGGACAGAACAGCCTTAACAGCTGGTGAGTGAATTAACTCAGGCCGACCAAAGGGACCCAGGTGGAGGGACATTGGAATCTTTCCCTTATGGGTAAAAAAAGGAGAAAACATCCTAGGGAACGGAGCCACCATAGCCTATTATTTTCTCTCCGTTTCTTCTGGCAGGCTCCATTGGGCACAAGGCGGAAAGGAGAGAACAGAGCAGCTTTGGGGCTTGAGGAATGCAGATTAGTGACACATTGGACCATGGAGAGCCCATCAGGGGTCTGCGGGTTTTTCAAGGTAGAATTCGACTTTGGTAAAAGGAAAACTTATTAGGTGATGTGCAGTCCTAAGAGGAGAGCACTTTATATCTCCAGCTCTTGTAAAAATGCTGGATCCCTTGTATCTGCCCAGATAATATTGTTGAGTTGTTACACACTGCCCCTACTTATGAGATTCACTTGAATAGAGAGCGGGCTGCCAGCATGGCATCTGGTCCCTGTAAGCACCCAAGCAGAGGCTGCAGGCTGATCCTGGAGGGTGGAAGGGTTGGGGTGGGGGTGGGGGTGGGGGTGGTGGTAGGAAGGGGTGTTGCATCCAGTGGAAAACAGCAGGGCATCCTGGGGAAATGCAAGGAAAGCCAGTGCCTTGCAGTTTGAACCCTGTCCTGCCACCTGGTGGCTGAATCGCTAAATTGCAAGAGCAGTTCTTCGCTCCCTGTGAGCCTCTAATTAAGCGAAATTTGCAAAATCGTCCAGAGGTGAAGCCATTTTGACAAATGTCAAAGAGAGATGTGAGCATTTCAGAAGGATGGGTAGAATAAAAAACAAGCATATGTTGTGAGAGAAAATAGCTTCACTGATGAGAAAGAGGCCAAATCGCATGTGAGTGGGTAGGCAGGAAACAGAGAAAGCAAACACAGAGCACCCCGGCTGTGGGCAAGAGACTGCGTCTCCAAGGAGGAGCTGGTTAGTCCAAGACCTACCTTATCTCCAGGCAGAGGTTCACTGTTCCTACGCAGCCAAGGAGAGAGGTCTGGTAGCGTTCTGGTCCCCTCTCTCTAGGACATTCTAAAACTCATATTTCAAAACCTTCCCAAGATGATGCAAAGTCCTTTGCTGTCATAACAGCATGCCTTATTTCCCTGTTTATTCCTTTCCACCCCTTTCTTTACTGAACAGGTGTTGGCCACCTTTTCCTGCGTGGCTGGCTGTGCTGTGTGTTTGGAACAATAGAGACAGCCCAGGGACACAGAGACAATTGAAGGGGGAATGGAAAATGCAGGGAGAGCTGCACGCAGCTCCGGGGGCCAGCCGTAAGCACTGTGAGGACATGGAGGATGGCACTGCACCCAGGAGGGGCGATGCTGCGAGGCATCTGGATGCAGGTGACATCCAGGTGATCTCCGAGGACATGCAGGGGCTGACCAGACAGAGAGAGGTATTCCTGGGGGAGGTGGTGCAGGAGACGTGTCAAATTGAAGGAGCAGTAGGCAAAGAGAGGTTAGAGCAGAAAGACAGGTCTGTGGAAATGCTGGAGTGCCTATTCCGCACGGAACAGGGACCAGGGATAAGTTTAGAAGATGCAAACTAAGTTGGTGGCTTTGAATGTTACCCTGACAATCTGGACTCCTGATGAGGAAGTTGAAGCAGGGGAGGAGAGGCCACCTGACAGAAACAGATGCACCTTCTGGAGAGATCACTCACACAGCAGGAGGAGAGGAACGATTCTGGAGGCTGGGGATGCGCAGGCCAAGGAGGCTCTTGGGAGTGAAGCCACAGGGGTCAATGTGGATGAAGGCAGATGCAAGAGATGTTTAGAAGGCAAGACTGACTGACCTTGGCGTTCCTACTTGATGTGCAGGCCCATGAGGGGCCGAGATTGACATGTAGGTTGGGGCTACCAGATGGCCATCTTGGCATTCTCAGATTGAAAATGAGGATGTGGGCCACACGGGGGAGATGATCACTGTGTCCCTGGGCACCCGGACATGCAAGGCTGGGGCCAGGAGCTGGAGCTCAGCCTTCCCTGGCTTCCCTTCTCCTCTTGTCCTTTCTGGTCTTTGCCTCCTGTAATGTCTCAACTCTAACTTCTCTGCCTCCTGTCCTTCCTCTCAGATTGTTCTTTAGAGAGACTCGGACTCCAAGAAAGGAAGTTTTTGAGGGAGACCCTGAACTGGTGTTTGAAGACGTCAACCACAGGACCCCATCCCTGGACCCCACCACTCACCCTGGTATTTTCATTGTTTGCTCTTGGAACAGACTGGTTGGCCCACACAGTCTCCTTCCTCCTTTCCTTTTTCTTCGTCTTCTGTTAAACCTATGAAATCCTGATGCTGAAGAAGATTTTTTTAAAGGTGGCTTTCCTGGAAAAGACAATTCTTTAAAGAAAAACCCAGACTTTACCCCAATGACAGACATGTAGGTGGCAGAAACATTAAAGGCATCTGATTTTCCAACATGGTCCAGGGAACGCACGTCAGCTGGGCTGCAGATGCGCCAGGTGGCACATCTGTCCCTGGAACGAATCAGCTCCCACACCACTCTTCTGTGGGCCGAGATGGTCAGTTCTGGCTAATGAACCCATCCTGTCACCACCACTTGGGTCCTGGAAACAGGCTGAGCTCTTTCGTGGTTCCCTGTAAATTTCAAAGTGTGCCTTCAGCTGCAAAAGGTCAAGTTCTGCCAGTCCTGTTGGCTTTAATTAGTCTCCTGCCTTGGGTTTGGAGAGGGAAGTGGGAAAATGTGAGCTCTCCCATCCAGGTCAGGCTGTCCCAAGCTCCCTTTCCCATGGAGCTTTGCTGGACAATTTCTTGTGGGGAAAGGGGTTTCATTGGCCTAATGGAAAACTCATCGTGGAAACTGGAAATCTACTTGTTCTTCTCTTTTCTCCCTCTTGCTTTCTTCCTTCCTTGGATTAATGTCAAAATCATTTGCCCATTTCTCCTTTACAATGACAGGATGGATGTAACATGTTTTTCAGTGTTATCTGAGCCATCATGTTCAAATAGAAAGGAAAGCTTACCAAGTCTTTGAAAATGACAGACACGATGTCCACAGAAGGCACAAAGACACGTAGATCCTGCTGGACGCTGTAAACTTTATGGCATCAAAGAAAGAGTCCAAACTCTGTGGTCAAAGGAATTCATATCCAAACTCCATTTCTACGTTTCCCAAGTTATTGATTCTTTTGAGTACTGATTTTCTCATTGGCCAATTGGGAATAAAAATATCTACCTGTATTAGTCAGGTTTCTCCAGAGAAACAGAACTAGTAGGGTATCTATTGATATATATGAGAGAAACTTTCTCATAGGAATTGGCTCATACAATGATGGAGGTCAAGATGTCCCATGATGTGCCATTTGCAAGCTGGAGTGTCATTCCGTTGAGCCCAAGGCCTGAGAATCAGGAAGCCAAAGGTGTAAGTCTCATTCTGGGTTAAAAGAAAATATAGATGTCCCAGGGCAAGCAGAGAGAGAGAGAGAGAGAGAGAGAGAGGGAGAATGAGAGAGAAAGAATTGATCCTTTCTCTGCTTTTTTGTCCTATTGGACCGCTCAGTGTATTGCATGATGCCCACCAATGGCAAAGGTCATTTTTTATTCAATCTACTGATTCAAATACTAATCTCTTCCAGAGACATCCTTATAGACACACCCAGAAATAATGTTTACCAGCTATCTGGGCATCTCTTCACCCAGTTAATTGACACGTAAAATTAACCTACCTCAGAGAATTTTCATGAAGATTCAGTGAGATGACGAGAACTGAAAGAATCTTACCTTTTATGAATCCCCTTCCTTCTCTTGCTTCAGCTTTTTTTTTTTACTTTTCTTTTTCCAATGTGCCATATTGTTCTCCCAACATAAGGCCTCCACAATATACTATATTTGACTAGTGTATTCTCTGGTCCCCACTCTTCCACGGGACCTCACATATTTGTGAGGTCTTAAATACAGATCCTCTGAGAAGTCTTCTGAGACTTTACCGAATGAGAGGCGCCTTCCAGTCATCCACACGCGTGGTGTCCTGGGGTTCACTTTCTACTACTGGATGCGACCAACAGTCTTAGCGTGGCTGGCCCTTGTTGTGACCCTCCTGACACCTCTCAGCCCGTCTCTTATGGCTCCTTGGTCTTCTCAAATGTGCACCTTCTCTGAGGACGACTTAGGTCGCACTGTTCCCGAATTCCAACGCTTCCCATGGGATTGAAGTCAGCTGTTTCCTTCAATGGAGACTTTTCCACTCCCCCAGCTTGGGTTTCCCACAGCCTCTGCGTCTCCTCCTGTCATGGCACTTTTACTTTGCTGGGTACAAATCACACATTCTCACCTCTATCTCACCGGGCTGTGGACTCCCAGAGGACAGAGGCCCATCTCCATGAACTTATGTTCTGTCACAGTGTTTAATACACAACAGTATTAATGTCAAGATAAATAAACATGGCATATGTCCTGCCAGGCTGATGCATGGTTTTACAATCTCCTTATTCATTTTCTTCTGTGGCTGGTTACTGCCCTGACAACATCTCAGCTTCTCAGTCTCAACAGGTGCATCAGAGGCTGACTTCTTTTTTTTTTCAAAAATTCAATACACACACACACACACACGCATATTTATAAGAGAATCCCAAGCAGGCTCCCCACAGTCAGCACAGAGCCCGATGTGGGGCTTGAACTCCTGAACCGTGAAATCATGACCTGAGCCGAAACCGAGTTAGACGCTTAACCAACTGAGCCACCCAGGCAACTCATGGCTGATTTATTTTCATCTGAAACAGCACTCTTCATTTTTGAATGGGAATATCTTCAAACCAAAGAAAGGTTTTTTTTTTTTTTTTTTTTTTTTTTTTTAATAAGAGCAAATACATGATTCAGCTAGGTTAGAAGTAAGGAAGAATTTTGGATTGTCTGCTTTTGATGGGTTTGCTTAGGAAAGTATTTCTTTAATTGAGTTGTTTGAATCACTTGTGAAAGTCACACACTTAGGAATCTGAGGTTCTTTTCCAAACCTACACAATCAGAGTCTCTGGAAGTGGGATGATCTGCACTTTTAGTAGTCTCTCTGCAAAATCCCTACCTATCTAGTCGCTAGGCAGGAAGCAGAAGTGCCCAGCTGGACAGAAGCAGAAAATGCAAATTGCCTTGTCCTTTTGGACTTGCCTGGGATTCAACAGATAGTCTTTTGCTAGCAGGAGATGCAATTACCCCAGAGTTTAATGTGTGCTGATGATATTTCAAGGGGGCATAGTGGAAAGAGCACAGATTTAGGAGTGAGAAATATTTACCTTTGAATCCTGGCTCTGGCACCGACTTTGGGCAAAATACTTCATCTCTCTGGGCCTCTGTTCTTTTTGCTTTGTTTTATTTTGTTTGTTTGTTTCTTTGTGTATGCGTGTGTGTGTGTGTGTGTACAAGTCTTTGTGTGTTTTATTGACAAAGTATCAATCTTAGAGCATCTATGAGATCTCAATAAAACTATATATGAATTATATACAAATAATATTTATGTATACATATAATAATATAGAATAATATACTATATAATGTTATATATAATGCATAGCTTAGCATCTGGGAAACAGTAGACATTTCATACATTTTATTTTTTTCCTTGTATCCCTTCAATCTGAAGCAAAGAACGCAATTACTCATCAACACAAGAGTCAAGGGAATTGAGGCCACTATTCAAACATGGTTAGATGAGAGGCATTCACTTTCCCAGCCCCCAACATTCAGTGAGATGGAGTAGAAGCAAATGCAGGTTTCCATCTTGAACTTGGAGACATCTGAAGCATCTTGAACTTAAAGACACTAGATACTGATTGTGAGCAAATATTTGCCATATGTTCTTTCTAGAATGATTCCGACTTCTTCAACTACCTGCACATATGTTTCTAAGCTGATTTGGTATTAAGACTCGAATAGAGAGCAAGACATGGGTCATGCAACATACTGAGTTGGAAAGAAGGCTGTAATACAAATTCAGAGCTGCCAAAATCAGGCTCCAGAATCGCCTGTTCCAACCTTCCCCCATGCCCTGTCACCATCTTGGGAAAATAGTCCATGTCCTTTGCACTTTAGCTTAGGACATGTTGCCTTCACAAACCATTTTGTTCTCAGGTTTATTAATTTTGTGAAGACTCATAGCATCAACAGCCAACAACAAAGAGAAAGAAAGAATGGAAGGAATAAAAAAAGAAAGAAAAAAAGGACAGAACTTCTATTTATCCCCAGTAGTCATCATTTTTCTTGCTAAGTTTCTAAATTCAAAGAGTTTTTCAAAATTTCATGTTAGGTAACTTTTTAGTTGGGAATATTAGTCCTTTTTTATTCTCAGATCATCACTCTCATTCATCTGTTAATTCTCACACTCATTCATTCAACAAACATTGGAGATCAATTAATTGATTTTGATTGCTTACCTGTTTTATAAGACGAGGTGGCTGAGCTAACTGATCACAGGTATGCTGACTTCTAGTCTTCCTCCTCCAATGTAGAGTTAAAAAAAAAGTATTTTCTTCAAGTGGCAGCAAGGTGGAGGTGTGAAGATAAATAAAACTTTAGAGTCATAAAAATTGTATCCAAAAATCATAAATTGTTACACTTTAAATGGGTAGCAGACATCTTTCAAGAGTAAATATTGTCAGTGAGATGATTATTTGCTCTTCTGTAAAATATCAGTCATTAACTCATATACAATTAGGTAACAATGCTCACTGAGAACCAACTGCGACAGAAAGTACCGAAAGGTCAGTATGATTCTTTTAAGGTTTACTTTGTCTGACGTGAAATTGCAGCTAAAATCACACAAGGCACTAACATGTCTATCAAATGAGTGAGGGAAGTTAGATATGTTCAGAAATTTAAGAAAGAAATTGATACTTGTATAGTCTGCGCCAAGAGGTTGTACTGGATTGAAAGCCACTTCAGAAACATACCTGGATGGGGGCTGGAAGGAACATCAGAACTCTGGTCTCAGGAGAATTGGCCAATGTCGAATCCTGAAGCAAGGACTCAAGAACCAAGACCAGGAAACAGAATAGGGATGAGTTCAGGGAATGAGACCTCAACCCAGTTACTCACTAGGATACTGATTTGATGGGAACTGGAAAGCCGCCATGGGGGAAGGACGAGGCATTTGCTTTGAGTACAAATTCCAGGGCACTGAAATCTCTCAATAGCCAAGAGAAATACTGTTTTAATGCAATAGGTATAAAAATAAAAAATTAATGCAAAAAAGTCCATGCTGAACCAAATATCAAACATTTTAATAAAGACATTGCTGGTATTACAGATTCTTCCTACTGCCTGAGGCTCCTATTGGGCTTTGCACAGAGATCTTCCTGATCTGATCTTCATCCAAGGCCCAGCCCTGCGGGAGGGGAGCAAGCCTTTGTCTAGACTGCCAGCCACTGGATGCCACAGCTAAAATCATTCCAAGTCAGTGTGGGTTTGAAGCTGAGCATGGAGGCAGAGTAAGGGGGCTCCAGCAAGGAGAGAGGAGAGAAAGGTCATAGTAGGACCAAGCAAAGCTGATGTTCTACTGGCTAAAGAGTGACACTTGTTTTTCTCTGTGCTTCCAAATGATCAAGTTTATTGTCCATCTCTTACTTTGGCTAAGACTCACTGACTCACTTCCTGATCAATATGATCAAATCTCAACTTTTTCTTCTTTTTAAAATTTATAGGGGCACCTAGTGGTTCAATCGGTTGAGCATCTAATTCTTGATTTTGGCTCAGGTCATGATCTCATGATGCGTGAGATCGAGCAGCACATCTGCATTGCTAGCACAGAGCCCACTTGGAATTCTCTCTCTCTCTCTCTCTCTCTCTCTCTCTCTCTCTCTCTCCCTGCCTCTCCCCTGCTCACGTGTGCTCTCTTTTTCTCTCTCTCAAAAAAATAAACTTAAAAAAATAAGTAAAATTTATAAATGAAAAGAGAAGAAAGCTCTCTCTAGTTCTGCTCATCTGTACCTGCCTCTTCAATGGTCTCTGTTCCTTTAAGAATGTCTTCTTTCAATTTTTGTACTAGTGAATGTTTTCATCCCCTGAGTCTTAAACTCACATAAAACATGTTCTGCATGTTTTCTTTGTTCCTCATTTAGCCTGTATTTCATAAATATTCCTAGGTAACTTCTTCTTTTTTGAATGTCATATTTCTCAACAGAAAAGAAGGAAATTAAAAGATAAGAAATTATATGGTTATGGCTGGGGATAGCTAAAATGTTTCTGCATAACCCAGGCAGTGCGTTTGTATATATTTATGTGTCTATATGCAAATATCTTGTCAGCATATTTCTTTTAATTTTGTAACACTTTGAAAAAAAATGATATGATGTTAGTGAAAAGAACATTTAAAGAAGAAAAACACATGGACAAAATGAGATTGGGTTTCAGTGATGTGGTCATTGTTGAAGAGGTTATCAAACCAATAAACTTGATAGGTACATAGATTCATGGATACGGACATAGATATACAGACATAGATTCATGACGAATAAACCAAAGCAGGTGGAATTGAGAGACTCTTACTCCTTAGAAGATATGAAGCTCACTGGGTGAGAATTTTGTGTAGAAGGTGTAGTCATGGTCCTCCCACCCCACAGAACACTGTGTCCTGCCCAGGACACTCCCAGTGTGCCTACCGCAGGAGCCAGGACTCAGGACTCAAGTACAAAGAAGCATGTCTTTCTGACTCCAGGTGCCTGAGGAATGGAGTTTGGTGCTGCCAGACAGGTTAGAAATCAAATATATACCAAAAATCTGTGCATTTCACTATTTGGACATTATTCCTCAATTAAAAATAAAAAGTGAAGATTTACATCTGGATCTGTTTGTTATTATATGACATACATAAGTCATACGGTCTCTCTGTGCCTTAGCTTCCTCATCTGAGAAGCATAACGGACACTATTTATTGAAAATTTGCCTTGTGTCAGACTCTTTCATATCAGCTATGCAAACGTTAATACTAAACCTCACAATAGTCCTGTAAGGAAAGTTAAATCACTTGGCTTGACCAGTACCAGCCTGATTGCATGGTTCACATGGGCATTATTATAGGGGTTATCTCATTCTCTCCAAAATTGTTGGGAAGATCAGATTTCATGGTGTGTTAAAACTCAGTGAGGTGTTCTAAGGTACTATGTTCCTATTACTACCCACAGGGACTTGGCTGATTCTTGAGCACGAAAAGGAAGCACTCACCCCAATGTTGAGAAACTTAGGGCATCAACAAAGGCAGCAAAGGCCAACCATCTGGGTTGTGTCTCTTCAGTGTCCAAAGCTTTCCCCTTGATGAGGTCTCTCGTCCCTTGTCTTTGAACGTGTGTGATCAGGTGACAACTCTGGGAACTTTCCACTTTTCTGCCCTTGTTTCAAGAGTTTGACACTCTGAAAACTCAAAAGAGTGAGGCAAGCAGCTGGAGAGAAGTAAAGACACATTTGCAAGATGCTGTGTGTGGTGCTTTCCTTCCCTCCCTATCCCCCTAAATGCAGAGAGAGTGCAGTGTGACTAATTACACCAGAGAGGAAAGCAGAAGCTCTCAAGTTAAAGTATTTTGGTAATCATGTTTACCGCGGGTAAAGTACGTCTGCATTAAATAAGTCAAAACACAGTGCGCAAAATTTGGAATGATTCCTTGAACACTGCAAGGACTGAGTTAGATGTAGAAATGATATAATGTCCAAGTCGAAACACTATAAGAGAAGATAAACCATCTGCTTCAACTAACTCAGATCCACTTGAAAATGCTAATCGTATGGCAGTAGGGATGATTAAACTACATTAAAAAAAACACAACACTTTTTCGGTGATGCACTGCATTGTTCAATGAGATTGGGCTGCCCACAGATGGAAGGAACGTTATTACCTAAATTAGGTGACCGTCAGTACCAAAGTGTGGGTCATGGGCTCTAAGAGGCCTTATTGATTGCCCAGGCTCTGCTTTGCCTCTGTGTTGGCAGGTGGTCCAGAGAAGGTAACTAACTTGTCCGAAGGCCCCAAAATATTTAATGAGAGATCCAGACCCACTCTGGATTTGATGCCCTTACGTGGCCTCGTTTAGTGAAGAATTGAGTCTTACACTTATGGGAAAATACTACCCAACCCTACCAATCATGGCTACCTTGATGCTAGGCCAAGAGAGACCTGCACAAGATGCAGATGTAGAGTCCCAAATCCTCCAAAGGAGGATGGGTAATGATGGGTGAGAGAGGTAAAGAGTCACCATTTACACTACCACAAATCTATGAAATGAAATGATGCATCTCTCTCCCTCCTCTCTCTCTCTCTCTCTCTCTCTATCTCTCACACACACACAACACACACACACACACACACACACACACACACACACATCCTGCTCTTAAATAGAGACAGATGAAGTTCTTGGCCTGGGCTTTCACTTACGGCACAACTTTCCTTTCCAATATCAATGGTGTCATGTCACCAATGATATGATGAATACAGTAATTATGATAATGCATTTTGAGGGCTCATTGTACAGCTGTAGAGCACGTCACATTTATGATTTCTTTTAATCCTACAAAAATGCGAAGGCTCTGCGTTCCTTTACTAGGGCAGCTGTAACAAAGCACCACCTACTGAACGACAGCACAAATCTATTAGTTCACAGTTCCAGGGACCAGAGGTCCAAGATCAAGTTGTCCCAGGGTTAGTTCCGTCTGAAGGCTATGAGGGAAGAAGGTTCCAGGCCCCTTTTCTTGGCTTGTAAATCATTATCTTCATCCTGTGTCTTTACATGCTCTTCTCTTCCCTGTATGTCAAAACTTCTACTTTTCTTAGTTTATTGTTTTTAAGTTTATTTATTTCTGAGAGAGAGAGAGCGAGCGAGCTTGAGCTTGAGTAGAGAGAGAGGGCTAAGAAGAATCCCAAGCAGGTTCTGCATTATCAGTGTGGAGCCCAATTTGAGGCCCAAACCTATGAACTGCAAGATCATGACTGGAGCTGAAATCCAGAGTTGGATGCTCAACCAACTGAGCCACCCAGGTGCCTCCAAATTTCCCCTTCTTATAAGGACATGAGTCGTATACATTTAGGGCCCACCCTAATGACTTCATTTTGACTTGATTACCTCTGTAAAGGCTCAATCTCCAAAAAAGGTCACACTCTAAGGTACTGGGTTGGGGCGTTATAACTTCAGCATATGAATTTTGTGTGGGTATAATTCCACCCGTACCAGGGAAGTATTGTTATTATTGCCATCCTAGAGGTGAGGTAGCTGAGGCTCTGACAATGTAACTAATGAGCTCATGGTCGCAAAGCCAGAAGGAAGCAGAACTTGTACAAAGCCTCTGGACTCAATGAAAAATCTTTGTTTTTCTTCCTAAAAATACTGTTTTATTCTGTGTAAGTGAAGCCCAGGTCAGGCTGACAGAAAAGGTCTCTACCCATTCCTGGAAACAGTGTCTCCTAGATGACTCGGTTAGGAATCTCTTCCCTGAAGAAAACAAGAAGCAGATTTTGGACTCTCCACCCAGTAGTTGGAGCCCCGCTGTACACTTCCTTGGAACCCCTGAGCTGCCTCCTGAATCTGGTGGGGCCAAGTGCGGACTGATGTTCTGAGGCTCAGCCCTTACCTCCTCATCGGTGTCAGAACAGAAAGCTGGGCGCAGCCCGCTGAGAGGCCAAGAGAATATTCTGTCTTCAACTAGGGGGGAAACTGATGACCACGACTATCCATCATTCAGTCAGGCAAGGGATTCCACTGGGCAAGAAATTCCTCCAAGAGAAATTCCTCCAAGAGGAAATGACAGTATCCTGGGACTCCCTTCTGAGGAGGGAGGAAATCTAAGGAAAGAAGAGCAGAAGTCAGCAAGAGAGACTTTAGTCTGAAATACTTGAAAGTGATAAAATGGAAGAAAAACATGAGAGCCAACGTTGCCAGTTAGGAAGAAAACAAAGAGCTGAAGGGCAGTATGATCCACTAAAGCAAAACACGTGTGGTTATAGCATCATTTTTTTAAAAAGATTTCAGTGCAATTAGTCCTAAGTTTAAATTACTTCCATGTGAATCATTTTCATATAAATTCCATTGGGAATTTAAGGCCAGGTGAAGTGGACGGGTAAACCAAGATATGAATCATGGAAGGAGTATGGCTTGCTGTACATAAGGTAGCCAGAATTACCAGGGCTAGATTTGCATGCTGCAATTCTGGGCTTACTGGTTCTGAGGCCCTGTGGAAGCAAATGAACTCCTCAAGTGTTGCTCTCCGCATCACAATGTGCATACACCATGTTGTCTTGATGAGTTGTGATAATTCAATGAAATAGGGCATGTGAAAGTCCTGGCTTTGCACTTATGAGGTGCTCAGTGCATATTTTTGAATAATATTAAGAATTGCATCATAAGGCAGAGACGACTGAGAAACAGGGCTCCTGTCTGTAATTCAGTCCTTCTTCTGGATCACAAAGAGAGAAGTATGGATTCATCCCAAAAGATATCTTAAGAAGGGGCTGTGTCATGAGACTGAGAAATACCTCCCCCCAAATCATAACATTGTAGGAAAAAAATTTTGAAGAGCAGAGTTCAAATGAGATTGGTTCACATGGACAGCACTCTATTGTGCAGAGTGACCACTTGGCCTGGGGAACATCCTTGGCCTCCTGTAGGAAAAATAGTGAGCCCCTGAGATGACTGAGGGGAAAAATAAAATGGGAAACGTTGGTGGCCATGACTTTTATTTACTCTTAAAATGGGGGTATTCCTGGGATCACTTTGCCTGGGCACCATTTTCCCTTCAGTTTCTTTTCCTGAAGCACATCCTTCAAAAATGCCTCTGATTGCTGCAAAACTCTTGTCTTTCATCCCTGCCTGCTAGATGTGGGGGCTGCGGTCAGACACAGTGAATGTTTACCAAGTCACATTCCCCATGTCCTATATACACTGCACTCAAGGGGCATCCACATGAGCTACTGTTCCCCTATTTTTCCAATGAGAAGAGTTTCTCCAAGGAGGTTGCCTGCAGAGGTGTAGCTCCTTAGTAGCAGAGTTAGGATTTAAACGTTGGTCTGTCTAAGCCGGTGTCCATGCCGTTCACATTACATTTATATTAATAAAAAAACAAAACCTAACACTTACGTAGAATTGGCTGTATGCCTGCTGTGGTTTAGATACCTTAACTCGGTCTTCACATAACTCTGTACAGTGGGGAGGGGTGGGTGCTGTTATCTCTAATTCACAGATGAGGGACCGGAGCAATGGATGACATGAGTGAGGCACAGAGCTGTTAAGGATGGAGCTGGGATTTTGCCCCACGTACTGTGCCTCCCCAGCACGTCAACACTGTATTAAGTTGCTCAGGCTGCCAATAAGTAAGTACGACAGACAGAGGAGCTTAGACAACAGACATTTATTTCTTCACAGTTCTGGAAGCTGGAGGTCTAAGATCAAGGTGTTAACAGGATTGGTTCCTCCTATGGCCTCTCTCCCTGACTTACAGGCAGCCGGTTTCTCTTTACGTCTTGACTCCCTATGTCACAGGGTCTTTCTTCTGTGTGTGTCTGTATCCTAATCTCCTTTTCTTATAAGGACACCAGCTACATTGGACTAGGCTCACCCCAATGACCTTATTTAGCCATAATCACCTCCTTAAAGACCCTGTCTCCAAATACAGTCACATTCCAAGGTACCAGAGATTAGGACTTTGACATATGATTTGGGGGTGACACAATTCACCCCTCAACATCCACTGCACCAGCCAGTCTCCTTCCGGTTGTACTCTCTCCAATTACAGTCTTGGGGGCATTGCTTTTCTGTTCTTCTTTCCCCAGGTTCTTGGCCCTGTAGTTGAGATGCCTGCCACTGATCTATGGATGGTGAATTTATCAGACAATGAGGTTTACTACTTTGGATGATATTAAATACCTACTGAATGATCTTAAAAGTGTTCTTTTTCCAAAAGTCACCATTCCTTATTTATTAACTTAAAAAAAATTATGTGAACAGATCGAGACAGCTGGTCTAGGGCAAAGGTAGAAATGGAAGTCAGATAACGTTGCCTCTGGGGAAAATAAAACAGCTTGCTGGGTACTCTTGAAGTTGCAGTTATAAAAATCTATGGTTTGACATGAGGAAACATTTGTTTTAACATTAAGACAAAATAGCGAAATAAGAATTATTTGCAAACATGGCCATGATTAACTATAAAACTATAAACAAGAAATAAAAGACAAGAAGGAAGTTAATCAAATTGTTCACATGGGTTTTCTTTCAGCCATGGTGGTAAGAGTGATTTTTCTCTTTTCATTTCTCTCTCTCTCTCTCTCTCTCTCTCTCTCTCCCTATATAGATATCTAGCTAGCTAGCTATAGATATAGATAGTTATATATTCATAAGTGCATAATACTTTGTAGTGAAATGAATAATAACATTTTTAAATTATCCAAAGTTTCTTAAGATTGATTACCTTATAATTAGACTTCTTTTTGGACTAAAGAGTCTGTATGAGAAAGGCATCTACCTCCTACAACAAGCATAGAATGCCTTAGATCTTGTTCCTGAGGGAAATCATATGTCTTTAATATTCATAGAGAACTTGAATGCTCAAAGCATTCTCCTCAAACTCAGTTATTTATTTATTCAAGCCACCATGTTCAGTAAATAAAGCAATTATTAATATTAAAATAGGGCATAAGAAGACTCAGGATCAAGAGAATCTGGGAGCTGGTAGTCAGGAAGCAGCAAGTCAATGCTGGCCACAAGGTCTGCTTCCTTCTGGTTTCCTCTGTGCTTAGATGCTAAGAATATATTTCTAAGTTTCTGCCTAACCATACAGAGTTAATATCAATTAGAAAGGGTTCTTTAAATGCTCTTTTTCCAGTAGCACAAATGGTAGTCCCAAATTTCATTTTGAATATACATAGTTAGCAATTTTTAAGTGGTGTGGTTTATACCAAACTGTAACACAGTGGAGGTGACCAATGTACTCGTTTGTACAACCAGCCTCATCTGTTTTGGAATAGCTCTGAAAATGTTTTGCATCCTGTGAATATATTTAAATTCACACCAGGTATATCGTTACAAATGAAGACTGTAGCTCTATACCAGCCCTCAGAAGATTCAGATCGACATGAGGGTTTGTGCTCATCTCAAGTCCAAATGTGAACTTGCATTCTTATAGCCTAGCACAGCCTTGCTCAGTCGATGCCAGGCAAGGGTCGGGCGCCCCTTGTAAGGTGCACGCTCCCATCCTGGTTTTGTTACCGTCTGTGTGAGGATAGGAATTATGTCTTCCCGTGGATAGTTCACGGGCTTGAGTGATCCCTTTTTTGTTTTATTTGCTTTAGTTTGGTTTCATTTGTTTACGTTTGCTATTTGTCTAGCTTTAAATGTACGACAAACTCTAGGAATAGTTAGATATGGTGGTCTGGTTATAAGCGAAGTTTGGTAATGCTGATGGTTCGTTGAAGTTTAAACCAAGTTTTCCTCATTTTTATAGTAAGCTTTCGCAACAGATTTGTAAATTTAAGTTCCGAGCGTGCAAGGTAAGCTTTTAAGAAAAATCACTGTGTGGTCCTCTCTGTACGAATCGAGATATTTAAGTCTCCATGGCCGTAAGAAAATACCAGAACAAAGTAGATGCTAAAGATGACACTAAGTTCCCATCACTACCCTCAATTTCAAATGCGTATGCCATAAGACAGCTTTGTTTTGTAACCACTTGATATAATAATGAAATATTATAAATTTGAGCTTATACAACACGTTTGTAGTAAGAAAGTACTGATTTCACTTGCTTTGTATTTAGAGATCTACCTAATAGCTCATTTGAAAATGATATTTTCTTTTTTTCAAAGTTTGAAAAACATTAAAGTAGGCCAATACCATACGAATTCTGCTTCTAAAAGCAGAAATTGCTTATACTGTAAGTTTTCATAGTTTCCCAGAATTCATCTTCTGGTTAATCATTGATTATTTTCAGCTTTTCCCAAGCTGCATGAGTTATTTCAAATTGCACCAGGATTTTGGATTTTCCCTGGGAAATAACCACTTGCTCATTGCTTCTATTGTTATTCACAGATTGATGATTAAGCGTGATGGTTGCCCCCAAGACCTGCCTGACCAAGGCAACTTTGAACAAAATTCTCATCTCCTATAAGCCAGTTCAGAGGGCATATTGCCATCTTTTTAGCCTTCACTTTCAAGAGGAGAACTTGAAAGTCAAGTTTCTAGATGGAAGGTTATATGAGTCTTCTACTATCGAGAAAAAGAAATTGGCTTTCCATTATATAGTCATTCTGAATTCTAATGCCTCAACAGGACTCAATGAGGGTAACATTTCCCCAAATTCTTGGAATTTGGGTTCCCCTTCAGTCACAATATTTGGAAGCTTGGAGCTGGTGGTTATTGGCATTTGGTAGGAAGGGCCAGGGATGCCGGATGCACCCCAATTCATGGAACAGTGATTTAGAGATTAAAAAAAAACAATGTACCTCGATGTTGTCAAACTTTCAAAACCTTCACCTGGAATTCAGGCAGGTGAAAACTTTTTTTTAAAGTTTATTTTCAGTTATTTTGATAGAGAGCAAGCATGGGAGGGGCAGAGAGATGGAGAGAGAATACCAAGCAGACTCCACGCTGTCAGCACAGAGCCCAACGTGGGGCTTGAACTTAGGAACCATGAGATCATGACCTGAGCTGAAATCAACAGTCGGAGGTTTAACTGACTGAGCCACCCAGGCGCCCCAAAACTTTTAAAAATTACTTGAACCTAGAATCTAATTTCATTTTATAAATATAAATACACAACTCTCTTTGTACAGCATTCTTATGTACTGAACATTCCAAGAATACACCTACTTTTGTAAGCCAAGGGGAGATTATATTTTGTCTAATGGGCACTTTACCACTAGTTAGTCACATGTCAGAAAACTCTTCACATTCTCTTCACACTGCTGGTGGTATTTGGATGACCACTATGGCTGCGTTAGTCAACTGCAACTATAACAGCAAAACTGTTCTGTGTAGCGTGTGCATACCTCCCAACTTCATTATTTTCCTTTATTATTTCTTCATCATACTACAATAAAGGGAACTATAGAGTTACATATAGTATATTGATTTTTATCTTCAAGCACAGAAATGCAGAGGATAGAGCTGAGCACACGCTTCAGTTCACTGTGCGTCATCGACATTGGTTCACGTGAGCTTCTCTTGGGTTTTAATTTATTATCTTTTATCTCCCTAACACATTCACTCCCCACAAAACCACTTAAGTATTATATAGCAAGTGTCTTTCTGTTAGTTTGAGATTTTTTAACACGGGTGTTACCGACATGACTGCCACCCTGTCGTCCCTCTGCCCTAGTTCTTACATTTCTGTTAAGCACCATATTTTTAAGACGATGTTACGTGTACAGCTAAGCATCTGACCCTTGCTCTAACTACAGTGACTTCCCTATAATGTGCGGCTGTCACCGTGGACATGCCCTTCTTCAGCAGGACACAGGCAGCTTCCAGTCTCTGCCATGAGCACTGGTGACCAATGAGCATCTCTGTCCTTGTCTTCTTATGACTATGTGAGAATTTCTTCCCTGGGACAGCCCCAAGGCAAGGATTGCTGGAGCCACAGGATATGTCGACACTGTAGGTGATTGATGAGTATCATGTCGGTTTTCAGAATGGCTGTGCTACTCTCCCCATCCCCACTAGAAAATGTGTTCCTATAGTCCCCACTGCTTGTCAACCTTTGGCATCCATCCTCTTTTATGGCCTTCTTTGGGCGGGGGGGGGGGGTAATAAGTATGTAGTAATTTTTTGTAATTTTTAAGTAAGTAATTTTTGTATTTCTTGTTTCTCTGGTCACTAATGACCAGAAAATCCCTTTGCGTGACTGTTCAGTGCTCCTTTTACAATTCGGTTATTAATGTCCTTCCTGTTTAAATATCAAAATCATTCCCCCCCATTCACTTTTGGAACAGAAAACTTTAATTTTGAGGCAATCAAATCTTTATCAATTCTTGCCTTGTATTTAATGTTCTGGAAGTTGTTAAAAGTCCTTAACTTCTTTTAATCACAAAGAAGATATTATCTTACATTTTTATTCATTAATTCTTTAAAAGATTTTTTATCTTTTAAAGTTTATTTTGGGAGGGGCAGAGAGAGAGAGAGAGAGAGAGAGAGAGAGAGGGAGACACAGAATCTGAAGCAGGCTCCAGGCTCTGAGCTGTCAGCACAGAGCCCGACACAGGGCTCGAACCCGCGAACCTGATCATGACCTGAGCCGAAGTCGGACGACTGAGCCACCCAGGTGCCCCTTATCTTAAATTTTTAAATTAACATTGTTTTTTGATTCATGCTAAGTTGTCCAACACACAGCTCCGTGTGCTGTGCCAGTCTTGGTGCCCCCACTCCTTTCACACCTTTGCCGCCCTCAGCCCATCTCTCTGCTCCTGCCCCTCCCCCACTGTGCCGGCATCACAGATGCTCTGTGGGATGTGTGAGCGGCTGGCTTGTGATGGGGAGCATTTGCAAAGACCTGACCAGTACAACCGAGGCGGCCTCAAATCCCAGAGAGTGGAGTCCATGTGAATTGTAGGGAGGAAGGTGGTGGGATCCTGTGCCCACTGAGCTCTACCTGAGTTCTACAGAAATTGGTCCTGAGCTGGCACAGTTCAAGTCTAGGTCAGCTGCTGGCCCAAGGCCCAGGGCACAAGAGAGGTCTGCGTGGGGACGTACCCCTGCTCTTTTGCTCTTGTGAAATGCAGAAGAGTGATGGACACCGGTGTTCTCAGCTCCCTCAGGCCACCTCCACAGAGCTCACGGAAGGCCCCATCTTCAGCTTTTGCACTTGCCCTGTCCTGTGATGCCTCTCTGCCCGTGTCACTTCCTCAGTGTGGCTACTGAAACTAGGTGTGCTTAAGGGCACTTTCTGCCACTTCGGGCTTTCAGTTCCAGCATCTCTGTCGCTGTCACGTGGGATTGTAAGGCCACTGCCGAGCCTTCCCAGGCCTGCAACCTTCGATCATCAGAGGCCGCGTGGAAGGTAATTTATAAATACACTACGGCCTCCTCCAGCCCTATGTTGTTCAGGTTCCTCTGAGGTCCTCAGCTGTCTCCACCAGCGGTCAGCTCTCTCTCCTTCCTTGTTTCACTCCTTCCTGCTTCCACCTCCTAAAATACCCCCCTCACCCCTGCATCCATGCCCCTGTCTGAAGCTCTGCTCTGAGGGTCCACTGGCTAAGATCCAGAGGCCGTCCAAAATCGACCCTCACGTTTTATACTTATATTTACATCCTGGCCCCCCACTCATCTGCTGATGGATCCCACAAATCATGTGTAATCAAATCCAGCCAAAGATTCTCCTACTTAGCCTCTGCTACAACCTGTAACTCCTACTGGGTATCCAACAATGCAAACAAAACGTCCTTGGCCCCACTGTGTTCCCGTTTTCATCTAGAAGATGGGCAGGCAGAGAGGTAAGTGCAGTGGAAAACTGCTTTTATAATCCAGCAAACATCATGTTCTTTGATCCTGAGCAGTGGTAACTTCCAGGTGCCTCTGTGTGCAGAGAAGGATTTAGACAAGGCTGCTTGTAATGAGTCAGATGAAACAGAGCAACAGAACACTGGACCGGGTCTGCCCTGAGCAGTACCGTTCAGGCAGACACACAGTGGCTGTCCCCATGGCAGGAGCCACAGATAGACTGCCACGCTCTTGTTCTGTGCAGCTCACAGGCTCATTCAGCATCCTTCTCTTTAGAGTAAAACGAGCAGCCACTGGACCTGGGCACATTTCACGTTCATGATAAAATCTATTTGCCTCATAGAAACGCTGCATTTTACAGGTGAGAAGACAGGAGAGACTTTCCCAAAGGAACCTTGCAAATCGGCACCAGAGTTTAGAGAAGAACCCACAGCTCCCTGTGTGTGGCAACGTATAGCATGAACCCATGGCCATGAAGAACACGTATAGCGCTCCTTCCTCTTCATTCATTCATTCATTCCTTCATGCAATGCGCATTCCCCGTTCATTTTTTGTTCTTACTGGTGCATAGGCAAACCCCATGGCCACTGATATAGTATCTTTCCCTACTGAATAACTGATTGACTCATTCATTCATTCATTCAGTTGAATTTTTAGCAAACAAAACACCTTCATGGACAGTGAGACCAGAGGTTATGTATCGCTCCAACTTAAAAGTGAAAGACACAGAAAACATTAACATTATTCTTGCTAGACTGTGAGTTTCATGCACACAGGAAGCATTTCTTTCTCTTTCTTTCTTTCTTACTTTCTTTCTTTCTTTCTTTCTTTCTTTCTCTCTCTTTACTGAAAAAGGTTTTTTTTAAACATAATTTATTGTCAAATTGGCTAACATACAGTGTGTAGAGTGTGCTCTTGGTTTCAGGGTAGATTGCTGTGGTTCGGCGCTTACATACAACACCCAGTGCTCATCCCAACAAGTGCCCTCTTCCATGCCCATCCCCCATATTCCCCTCTCCCCCAACCCCCCATCCACCCTCAGTTTGCTTTCTGTATTTAAGAGTCTCTTATGCTTTGCCTCCCTCCTTCTCTGTTTGGAACCATTTCTTAATGCCTACCGTTTCTCCACAGCTACTGGGGTCCCATGGCCACTCCCTTCCTATCCTTCCCCCTCCTAAGTCAACAGTGGGCCTTGAGGAGCTCTGCAAAACCTCGTGGTATTGAGAAGAGCTTGCAAACCCCTAGAAAATGCTGTGTCTATCAGTCAGGGTTCAAAGCAGAAAAGAAAGACACATTGTTTCAAAGAACAGGAGATTAGTGTAAAAACTGGATTATATAGATCACAGAAGAGCTGCTGATCCAAGCCAGGCATGAGGGGTAACAGAGCCACTACCTGGCTGACGACGGAGGAGCAAAATAAAGAGGTGACACTGCAGGAACGCAGTGGCGTTCTCTCCAGGGGAGATCCAGCTCATGGAGGACCTCAATGACACCACCACTGTGGGTCCCCCACCCACACAGAGAGAGAGAGTCAAAGAGAGCTGGCTCCTTCCCTTGCCCCAACTTTCAATTTCTCATGAGGGATTCCCATTGACCAAACCCGGCTGGATGCCAACAGCCTGGGGGCCTGTGAAAGGCAGCCCACAGGGGCCAGTCTTCTGGGATCTGGAGAAGAATGGGAAGAGAAAGGAATGGGTCTGCAGGGAGAGTCTCAAGGCTCACATATATCTCATGCTCCCTTCCAGGTCTAACATCTCAAAGTCTCTGAACAGGCCTTGGTCAGACCCATGATTCAGAGCACCGTGCGAGGTTTCAGTAGGAAAAGTGCCTTTCATCTTGGAAGAGATGCCAAGAATATAGGATTCCAGACTCTTTTTTTTTTAATTTGCTAAACAGATGCAAATATGCTATTCTAGACAGTGCTATAATATCAGAGAGGCACGTGCCTACACAATGGAGTAAAATAAATATTTGTGTAAGGAAACAGATTTGGGTTTCTAATCTTAAAAGGAAATTTTCTCATCAAGTTAAAATATAGGCTAACATATGTTATTAGAAAACAATGTACCTTTATTTAGTTCAGTGTCCTCCAGACAAAGTCTGGTTTCTCATGTATGCAACCATCCTAAATCACCAGTCAAGAAGGCAAGGCAGAGGTGGGCAGAATCTCAGGAAGGAGAAGCCATTTCAGACAGGCATCCAAAGTAACACAGTCCATGGTGAAGGAGACAATATTCAATAAATGGAAAGCAGTTAAGATGAAATGAAAGGTTATGCCCTATTCTGGAAGGTAAGCCATTGGAAAAATGGCCACACCAGTTAGATTCACATAGTTTCTGGAGGACAGGGAGAAGGACAAAGCTGCATGAGTGATAAGAAGAACTGAGTCACAGACACACACACTACATTCATACATGTATAATTTATCACGTACACATATACATGGATCTCACATATATCATATATATATATATAATTTATCATATACATATCTATTAAAACCAGCACTTATTATGTGCCTACTACGTAACAGACTCTACATTAAATTTTGTAACTTGAATACTTTCTTCATAAACATGTGGCATACCTTCCTCATGCGACTATTACTGTAAATAACACTTAGCTAAGAGAGACAAATGGCTTATTCAAGGGCGCTCTGCCAATAATTCAAAGACATTTTTGTAGGACTCCAAATTCTGCTCTTATGACTGTACATCACTATGCTATAGGCATACATTAGGAACCGATTTAAATAAGGTTTTAGATTCGCCCAACCTCTTGGCATTTAACTATAACTTAAGCTAATTATACACCACGAAGTAGAAATGCTACATTGATTCTCATAGTAACTGCTCTTGTGATAATCTGTCAAGAAATAAGGAAACTGAAAAGCCCCTTACTTTGGGCCTTTATATTCCACTATTATTGTTTTGTTTTTACTTAAAACTTTATTAAGACTACCCACCAAGCCCTCTGTGACGCGTTCTCACCACCCCCGCCAAATTTTGTTCTCTCAACGACCCTTGAAGGTAAGAACTATTATCTCTCTTTCACAGATAGGAAAGCAAAGAGGGGGATTCTTTGCAGCTTGCCCGAAGGCCCCATGGGCAGACGCCATTGAGCTGGAGTCCGGACCAGCCACTGGACTCCGCGTCTCACGGTCTCCCCACCATCTTCGCTGCCATGTTCGCCATTCAAAGACCTGGTCCCGGTTTGCTGCAGAGCCCATGACGCCAAGTGAACCGCTCATGGCTGCTTCCAGAGGCCAGGTGTTCAACTCCCGGTCTTCCCTTCTCTGGATTACGCTGACTAGAGGCTTTTTAAAAAGGAGATCTCACATAATAACCCTATTATTAGTATTATCATCATTATTATCATAATCCTTTCTCTGAAATAATTTCCGTAAAATATTTTTACTAAAGAAGAAGAGCACTTGAAAAAAAAATGCTAATCCATCCCCTACCACACAAACCCCAGATGGCCTCGTATTAAGTGGAGGAAGACACCATAATAATAACCCCGATTACCATCAATTCCACGCAGCGGCAGATGTGAAAGAGATAAAGATGCTGAGATGCTCCCATAGAAGTTCAGAAAATCCTTCTGTCCTCCACACAACACAAAAGAACGAATCCATGTTTAAAGAATAGGTTCTGTGCAGTCGCATATTCATCTTCCTGCATATCTATGCCCCAGATGGCCCCATGTTTAATGGGAGGAGAATAATCGTCACTTTGTGAGCAATTCAAGGGAAATTACAGAAGTATGGAAACTGCCCTGTGTATCTTTATTCAATTTTCTCTCATTTCCCTAGCAGCATGAACAAAAGGAGGGGGGCGTATTTTTAGCTGAGGGTGCCATTTTGACTTCTGAAAGAGAGGACATCCAAAGTGACTTATGTTAAGACTCTTCTGCTCCACTCTGGTTCATAAACACAGGAGAATAGCGTAAGTCTGTTCCTTGGCTATTATACCTAGATGTCCATTAATCAAAATGGATAGAATCAGAAATTAGTTTCTTCAGTTGCACTAGCCATATTTCAAGTACTCAACAGTCACATGTGGCTAGCGACTGCCATATTGGATGGAACAGATACTGAACTTTTCCATCACTGTAGAAAGTTCTATCAGACAGTGCTGCTCTAAATGCTTAGTGTGCTCATTTTTTGAAAGTAATTTTATTGACACTTAGAATCATAAAGTCTTTAAATGTAAAAGATTTTGGTGCACACGAAGCCCAACAGGTCATTTTACATAAAAGAAAAAAATGAAAAAATTAAAAAAAAACCTAGTGACTTTGCTAGTAAGTGAGGCTGCCCCAGAAAGATGTTATAGGAAAAACATCATGTCAGGATGTGCATTCATTCTCACACACACTGTTTGATTTTGTTCTCTCAATGACCCCCAAAGATAAAAGTTATTATCTTTTTTTCACAATAGGAAAACAAAGAGGGTGATTATTTTTAGCCTGTTCGAAGGCCCACAGGCAGAAGCTGACAGAGCCAGAATCTGAACAAGGCAGATCATACTCTGTAAGATCCTCAAGGACAGAGGTCATTACTATTCCCTTGTTCATCCCAAATGTCCAACGCCATAGCTCACACATAGTAGAGCTCCACGGGAGGTTTGAGTGATTTTGGAAATATCAAGGAGAACACTGTGACCTGCTTTAAGCCATTTATCAAGGTAATAGGGTTAAGAGAAAAGTAGACATTGCCTAGGTAAGTGTGTCTAGAACATCACTTAAGTCATGGCCAGGCTCCACTTGGTTTCCTAGAACAGACAAGGGCAGATTGAGAAAAGGTGCTAGATATGTTCACCTGGGCAGGCGTTGCTGGCACCTGTCACAGCCGAGGGAGAGTTCATTCTGACAAACAAGATACAAATTCAAAGGACTGGGCAAGAACTGCAGAAGTTTAGGCGAGCAGTTGGCAGTGAGATTCCAGGAATCCATATTGGAATGTCTGTTGAAGAGCAGACACTATGGGGAAGGCCACACTCAGGAACTCAGACCAGCAGAGAGAGGTCTCACTTGTCTCAGAAAGCTGGGAGTTTTCAGGAGCAAATTTCCAGTTTCTTGATTAGGAACTCACCAGAGGAAGGCAGGACGGAGGCTTGGGAAGAAACCGGGAACAAAGCAGCTTGCCCCAGGCAGGAACTCAGAGCCAGCAAACTAGGCAGGGGGAGAGAATTTCCAGAATGTTTCTACACCATTATTGGCCTTGTGGAACTAGCCTGACTTAATAAATACGAATTTATGGCTGCATCATCCCTGACCCCCTACCCTCCCGCTTCATTCAGCTCAGAGCAAGGGCAGAGTCATGGGGGACAGGAGGCAGGGCGAGCCAGGGGGCCTCACTGTGGACAGCTCAGGCCAGCACAGGAGCGAGAGATCTGGGTTTGGGGTAGCTATCCATGATTCAGTGGGCATTAACCTTACCTGTTTGTGGCAAAGAACAGAAACAAAAAACAAACAAACAAAAACCTACACGTATATGTTAAAAGGCACTAAAGTAGTTAGCACAGGAAAAGGCAGGACTTCCTGTGATTTCTTGCCAATGCCCTTAACATTTCTATTTAGAATTACATACTGAGGACGGGGCTCCCGCCATTATATTGTCCTCACTGATCTGGTTTTTTGTGGACGGAGTTCACTCCAGAGCAGCCAGGGGGTCAGCAAGTGCAGAAACAGGCCAAGGACCTCCCAGTCATAAAGAAATCAAGACCAGCAGCGGTGTGGGGTCCCCTGTAGTGCAGTCATTCCAGAAATGAGATCCCTCCTCAACCTCCTCTCCCTTCCCTTTAAGCAAGCAGCCCTTAAATGTTTAAACCGAGCTTCAGAGCCATTTCCTCAAAGAGTTAATATAATATAAACCATCATAAAGGAGAGAAAAAAAAAGGGACCCATTTATACTCAAATTACACAGGAGTCGCTTGTCTCTATCAAGGCTCATGAGTATTTGCTCTTAAAAGCTATTTTTTCCTCCGAAACAATAGTGCAGGTGCATTGCCTCCAGTGCACAAGGCATTCATCCTGGGAGGCAGGAAGGTGATTTCACACCTGTTTCTTCTTTTTATTTGCTCCTGGCCTGGCTAATTTGCCCAATGTCAAGAATGGTGTGGCCAGAGTCTGTCAACAGGAATTACTGCCTTGCTACATAGTGTCCTCGTTCTGGGATTTTAGGTGGTGATGTGCTAGACACCCTGTCCTGGATGAATCTCTGTTCCACATTGGATGTAAGTGGAACCGACTGGTCACAATAACTTCTAAGAGACGCTGTGTTTAGTGATATATATACACATACATACAGAGACAGAGAAGATGGGAAGATAGTTGTAACTGGCATGTGGTATACCCTGCTAATGGGGGACAGAAAAAAAAGATTATTCTGTGCTCTGATTGGTTACAGGTGATTTCCTGGAAACGACATCTGATTTTCCCTTCTAGAGGAGAAAGGAGCAGAGCAGAAGTCTCAAATCCCTGAGAGCCTGAGTTATGCCACGTATCCTGGATCAGGAGAGGCGGGTTTTTCACATCTCTGCATAGCAGAACTTGTGCGGGAAACACTGGGCGATTTAGATCACAAGCCGGTGTGCGAAGTTCACGGGAACGAACGCAGTTTTGTTATATGGATGGCAGGCACCCCATACTTTATTTCAGCTCTCTCTGTTCCTCTCACATTTATCTCCTGGTTTGCTCTGGAATAGAATGGCCCCATAAACTAGGAAAACAAAATCACTTGGTTTAATATAAAACTTACGATAAGGAATTATTAGCCATATAAATTTTTAAAAAATCATACTCTGCACCCATTACAAGTTGTTGACATTATCCTAATATTTACATGTTTAGGTATGATTTTTATACTTCTCATGGAAAGCCAGTGTCCTATGAGCTGGCCAATTTATTTTTCTATCAAACTGTTTTTCCTGTGTATTGTAGTCTGATGCCAATGCAGGTTACTTAGGACCAGCTCAAGCAGTACATTTGTCAATGTGTAAGTCAGTGCTTTGAAGGCTCACAAATTCTCTAATCAAACAAAAGGCTCTAAAGAAACATTTGATATTTTTAAATAACGTGCACCAAATTATTGAATATAAACTTATTTTCACATTTTAGGTTGCTTACTTAAATATTTAGGATATGGTTTTAATTACCATGAAATTTCCCTAAACATCCACCTGTCAGTAAAGAAACTGATTATTTTTTTTTATATTTGCATTCTCCTGAAAGGGAAACAGGTGTGAAAACCTGCAGGTATTTATCCACCAACAAAAAATAAAGGATATCTGTGAAATGTGGAGGAAGAAGTAAACATGAATGTAATCTTGAAACTGCACATCATAGGTAAGCGATTCCAAACCCAAAATGCACAGGGAGATTGCAGATGAGCAGGGAAATGCAGTCTCACCTGGGGGTGCATAAGTGGTCCTTGCTGCTGAGGACCTCCTCCCTCCTGAGTGTGTTACGGGGTTCTTAGGATGCTTTAAATGGAAGTTAAGTCCCCAGGGCTTTTGAAATACAAAACGGTGGCCAGAAGCACAGTCAAAATTACTGCCAGTGTAGTGGATGTAAACGTCGGTTGGGAGAGAAGTGGGTGGCTCCGAGCACCAAGCACAGTGACGGGTTTACAGCCTCCATGAATTGGGCTGGGAACCTGGGGGCTGGGAGAGCTGAGCTTCCAGGTTGCTATGCTGTAGGAGAGGCATCAAGGGGTCAGTGCCTTGGACACATGGAATGCTACCGCCATGAATGTTAGCTCTTGGATTAAGGAATGAAGTTTGAATTTAGCTGTGAAGTTTCAGCCCAGACCCCAGACACCATACACAAAGGAAAAATAAACTAGTTGGGACAGCCAACATCCAAATGGGACGTGTCTGCTCTCATATAGCTTGACAAACAGGTTTTACATTTGTAATCAGTGTGGCATGGAAAATAACACCATCAGAATAACTACTGTAACAATACGGGGCTCTAGGGGTAATGATGTATGTGTTACCTTTGTTACAACCAAAGCTGGGTAATGTCACAACTCTGTGCATATAAAGAAATTTGGTTCCCAAACTCGGTGCTCTGCCCTAGGGTCACACGGCAACATAAATGCCAAGCTAATAATGGCCTCTAACATCTTAATCTATGTATGTGCCATTTTGTGGTCAGTCCATTTTCAGAGCCTTCTATTGGGTCTTTCTGCCTCCAGGTCGCTCTTCCATCAAACGTTCCATCTCACTGGGTAAACTTTTTAAAAAATAAATTTCAGACAGGGCACCCGAGTGACTCAGTTGGTTAAGTGTCCGACTTCGGCTTGAGTCATGATCTCAGGGTTCATGAGTTTGAGCCCCGCGTTGGGCTCTGTGCTGACAGCATGGAGCCTGGAGCCTGCCTCGAGTTCTGTGTCTCTCCCTCTCCCTCTGCCCCTCACCTACCCCTGCTCATACACTCTCTTCTCTCTCTCTCGAAAATAAAGAAATTTAAAAAATTTAAATAAATAAAATAAAATAAATTTCAGACAACAACGCCAACTTTCAAAGTCTCATTGTCCTCCCATTGCTGATAGGGTCAAGTCCAGATTCCATATCCGGAGATTCAGGACACATAAAAATGGCCCCAGTGACTCACACTCTTCCTGAACCTTATACTCAAGAGCTGTCCCCCCCCTTCCCGCCTCCCCCCCTGCGTTTCTAATCATCTCTTCTGAGGGTGCTCACCTCATGCTACAAGTGCTCCCTGTGTACTCCTGTCCCAACCCTTCTCTGCATGTCATTGTCCCCTCTTCTCTTCTGTCTCTCATCTGTGTAACCATGGCTCGTAAGCCTCACTTCAGACCCCAGGTCGTCTATGAAGAATTCGTGAATAAGTGTTTCCTTCATCTTCCCAGTCCCTGGAGCTTCCTGGCCTCCTCTGACCTCACTGGCATGGACAGCAACCACACATTTGGCAATTGCCAATTGTGCAGATATTTATAGAACATCTCTCAGATATCAGGTTCCACATTAAGATCTATTTATCCATCTATCTATGTTAATTTAATCCTTGCAACAATCTTCTCATGAAATGAAATCTATCATTTTCATCTTACAGATGTGACAATTAAGGTTATGTAATTTTTCTAAGATCCCAGTGCTTGTTCATGGAATTTCCTGATTTTCTATTTAATGTCTGCAGAGTTGATGCTGATCTCTCTTGTATCAAATCCTCATATTGGTGAATTTATGTCTCTCCCTTTTTCTTTCTCATTCTCACTAGAAGTCTATCAATTTCATTGGCCTTTTCAAAGAACAAGGCTTTTGGTATCGCAGATCTTCTCTATTGCTTTTCTGTTTTTAATTTCATTGATTTATGCTCTTTATTATTTCCTTTATTCTGCTTGCCTCACATTTATTTTGCTCTTTTATTTCTAGTTTCTTAAAGTGGAAGCTTACATCATTGACTTGCAGCCTCATTTTCTTCTAATTCAAGGATTTATTGCTACAGTTTGCCTTTAAGTTTCATTCAGGGGGGAGACAGGATCGAGTGAACCTGCTCCTTCCCACCCAGACTTTTAGTGTAAGACAAGTAAGTGTTCTGGAAAGATCTTAGGCTCGGGGGGCAAATTGTCTTGGGTTCCTTCCCTATGCTTTACAAACTATGTGTCCTTGGGAAAGCTCTTAAGAGGCTTAGTTTCTCAACTATATTTCTCTTGTTACAAAATGGGACATCTTATTTCTGGTGCCCCCATGAGAATTTATATAAGGGGATGTAGAGTGCTCTACCTAGTGTCTTTCTCCTTTCCATACTTCATACCACTGAGTCTTGGCCATCCTCAGATGGTCACGCAATTCACAAGCAACCTGGCATCGTGGGCCTGGCTTTCTGACCTCCGCTATTTACATACTTCTTTAATATTCAGATTTAGTTAGCATTCATTAATCGCCTATCCCATGCCAGGTACGGTGCTATTTTCCCATATGTTGGTTTTTAATACCAAATATATTTGTGGAGAGGAAGTTGTTACTATCCACCTTCTTAGCAATAAATATAGACAAGTTCTTGTCAAGGTCACACAACTGGTATAGTATAAAGCCAAGATTCAAATCCATAATAGCTTGACTCTAATCCCATGCTTTTCTCAATATACAATAGCTGCTCCAAATGTTTTCCATTTTGCCTGCCTGGATTTCTCATCAACAGCCTCTTCATGTCCCCTAATAGATTAAATGTCTCCTCACTTGGAGTGTGGATTCTAGTCTGGGCGTTCTTCTGCCTTGACCACTTGAGATTTGGTTCTGGTGCTCCTATGGCCCAGCCATCCCCAAACCAATGCATCCTCCTGCCCTCCAATGACAGGGCACAGGAAAGTCAAGACAGTGATTAATTAAACACCCCACTCACTACTTAGGAATACATTTTTTTTCCCTAAAAATTCCCCAATGCAAACTGTTTCCAATTTATTACATTAGGGATATATATTCATAGCTGAATGGAGAATTCTTTCTTACTGACTATTACCATTTCAATTTTCCAGTCAAGGACAAATATGCTCTTCCTAATACATAATGCCAATTCTTATAAGTACTATATTCACCATGGGTCTATCACTGATACATATCCTTCATCATAATGCATTTGTAACTAGTGAATCTATAAGCCCCTTGACTGCCCTTCTCCTCAAAGTCTCTCTGAACCAAGGGAGACTTAGGAATTAATGCTGTAAGCCTTCCATTGGCATCTCATTTCCACTCTGGACGATCCTGAAGGTTCTTTATCTT
Organism: Cryptoprocta ferox; assembly: GCA_028646485.1. Classification (NCBI taxonomy): domain Eukaryota; kingdom Metazoa; phylum Chordata; class Mammalia; order Carnivora; family Eupleridae; genus Cryptoprocta; species Cryptoprocta ferox. The sequence continues at coordinate 127,726,461 of CM053576.1, read as the reverse complement.
ATTAAAGTCAACATATCTCAACTAAGAAGAGACGAGTACAGCTAAGGAAAGCTGAGAGCTGCTTCCACTTGAGTCAGAAAAGGGTGTAGAGAGGGAGGATCTAGAGGTAGGGGTGGGGATGGGGGTGGAGATAATACTAAAGGCAGAAAAGGAGGTCAGTTGGGTGGTTAATTTTATGTATGAACCTGACTGAGCCTTGGGGTGCCCAGACATTTGGTCAAACATATTGGGTGTATCTTTGAGGTTATTTCTGAGTGAGATCAACATTTGAATCAGTTGACTGAGTAAAAAAAACTGCCCTTGCTGATGGGGGTGGGCCTCATCCGATTAGTTGAGGACCTAAATAGAACAAAAAAGGCTGAGTAAGAGGGAGCTTTGACTACGTGAGAAGACTTTGGTATTCTCCTGCCTTCAGGCTGAAACTTACACCATTGGCTTTCCTGGTTCTCAGACCTTAGGAGTCAGATTGGAATTCTACTGTTGCCTCTCCTGGGTCTCACGCCTTTGAACTTGGACTGAAACTTACGCCATCCACTAGCCTGGTTCTCTGACCTTTGGACTTGAACTGCAACTACTCCATTGGCTCTACTGGGTCTCCAGGTTGCCTGCTGACTACAGATCTTGGGACTTGTCAGTCTCCATAATCATGTAGCTAAGTCCTTATGATTAACCTCTCTTCCTTCCTCCCTTCCTCTCTTCCTTCCTCCCTTCCTCCCTTCCTTCCTTCCTTCCTTCCTTCCTTCCTTCCTTCCTTCTTTCTTTCTTTCTTTCTCTCTCTCTCTCTCTCTCTCTCTCTCTCACTATCTCTCTCGCTGGCTCTTTTCTAGAGAACCCTGCCTATTATAGGCAAGAAACACTTTAAATTAAAGGAGACAAATTGAAGGACACTGACCAAAGTTTAGGCTCCCTACTCATGAACTAGCAGTATGCCTTACAAGTCACTTACCTTCTCTGTTAGCTCTTTCCTTTTCCTTTCCTTTCCTTTCCTTTCCTTTCCTTTCCTTTCCTTTCCTTTCCTTTTCCTTCCCCTTCCTTTCCTTTCCTTTCCTTTTCCTTCCCCTTCCTTCCTTCCTTCCTTCCTTCCTTCCTTCCTTCCTTCCTTCCTTTCTCTTTTTCTCTCTTTCTCTCTTTCTCTCTGTTAAAAGTTAGGAATGAGATGACCACAGGGTTCCTTGTGGTCCATACATCCCAGGCTATTTTAAAAGTAGCATGAATTTACATACCTGCAAATAATTATTTCAAAGTAAAGAGCTTGCAAGTGTGGTAAGGAGTCTCTCTTTCTACACTGACTATGGTCCAAAAACTGAATTGAAATTTGGTGATTGAGAAGCTAGGTCACATTTATTTGCCAAGTCAGTGTTTTATAAGATGCTTCAGTCCTCAGATCAGTCCACTAAGTGCTACTAACCAATGATGAACTCGTATGGTATAAGATCCGAATCCTAGGAGAAGAAAGGGAGAGAGGGAGCAAATAAGTTTCCCTAAGTGTTGCTGAGCATAGTATACTGCTCCCATGAACCCCACAGTCCACTAATTGCTGTTTAAGTGGGCCTCATTTCCCAAGAAGCTTTAGGTAATAAAATCCCCCCTCCCGACTCATTTCCCAACAAAAATTTTCTAAGAATTCTCTCTTAGACCCACTTTATTTTGCTAAGCAGTAGGAGAAAAATAAGCACAGTAGTTCACTAATTTACAAAAAAAAGTGAAGAGGAGACCTTAATCTTACTTCCCTCCTATTTGCATCTTAAAGAGACTAGTATTGACCTTACATTTAGTGAGATACCAGCTTTGTATTTAAAATAAACAGATTCTTGGGGTGCCTGGGTAGCTCAATAGGTTAAGATTCTGACTCTTAATTTCAGCTCAGGTCATGATCTCATGGTTCATGGGTTTGAGTCCTGCATCAGGCTCCATGCTGACAGTACCAAGCTTGCTTGGGATTCTGTCTGCCTCTCTCTCTGCCTCTCCCCTACTTGCACTCTCTCCCTCTCTCTCAAAATAAATAAAACTTTAAAAAATAAATAAATAAAATAAAAAAAGGAGATTTTTAATTCTGAAAGAATGAAGGTATTTGAAGCAAGTAATTAGTTTTAAGGGCATACCTGGGAGAAGCCCCAGATCAGTTTCCCCATCCCTGGAAGGACACACAAGTTCTTAAAGGCTCTAAATGTCCACCTTCCTGTGGCAGGGAAATAGGAGTTCCAGTAAAAATGACAAGTGAGACAGGATCACTCATGTGCAAGTTCAGAATATTGTATATTCCTGAAGAAACATAAGTTGTAGCTATTCAGCATTACCCTCCGATATCAGAAGCCTTCCTGAGATTCCTTGTGCTTGCTTCTATGTAGCAAGTACCCTTCTTGCTGTAAGTATGGCTTTTTGGGTCTCTTTTTAAGTAGATCATCAAATCCCAGTTTTTTAGCCCGTCAAGTTCCTGACACATCCAAGTCTCTCTATAAATGCTTGCTGAATCATTATTTCAATGAATGACCACATCCACACTTTACCAAGAAGAAAGAATTTATTTCCAGGCCCTTCTTAAGGTACCAATATGGTGTCCAACCTCAAGTCAATCACACTCTAGTAAGTACCACCGAGATGTAGATACATTAGACAAATGTGGGATTTTTATAGCCAGACAGAGCGCTTCATTTTCCTTCACCTCTCAAATCCACCTGAGAGGTGATAAGCCATTTTTTTTTGTTGACCTTACATATACTAAAGAGTAAATCTGGAATTATTGCCATGCTCAATATTTGATGTGCATATTTTATGTTTGCTCACTAATCATTTCACTCAAAAATATCTACAAAGCACAAATAGAGTGGGGATACCAAATAAAGTGCCCATTAAAATTTCAGATAGAGGGGTGACTGGGTGGCTCAGTCGGTTGAGCGTCCGACTTCGGTTCAGGTCATGATCTCACAGTCCGTGGGTTTGAGCCCCACGTTGGGCTCTGTGCTGACAGCTCAGAGACTGGAGCCTGCTTCAGATTCTGTGTCTCCCTCTCTCTCTGCCCCTCCCCCACTTACTCTCTGTCTCTCAAAATAAAATAAAGACAAAAAAATAAAAAGAAAATTTCAGATAGAGTGAGGATAAGGTGGGAAATAAAGACAGCCATGCCCTCCTCTCATGGAATGTTCTGTCTTCTGGAGTAGCAGGCATTAAAGAAGTAACTATGGGACAATGATCCAACTTTAAAATTAATACTAAATTCTAATTCTGCCCTTAGCTGTATGAAAGCTCACGATTTGATGACAATACTTCAATGCAGTGAAGTCACAGCCAAAGGGGTTTTAAAAAATGTCTATTTTCTTCTATAAGGTGATTATATAGTTTTTTATATTGAAAAGCTTGGTGATTATGAATATATTGACCCACGGAACATTAAACTCATGTAGAAAGAAAATACACACTAAGGTGAATGATGCGCAAACATACACACATGCAACGCACACGCACACACAAGTACCTGTGGAATGTGGTGACGTCTGAATAAGGTCTGTAGGTTGTATCACTATCAGTGTCCCAGGGCGGATGTTGTGCTGTAGTTATGTCAGATGTTTTCACTGGGAGGGACAGCAGAGAAGGTGCTGGAAGTCTCTCTGTACTCGTTTGATACGTATTTCACATTGTTTTAAATTGTGTCGTAATTATTTCGAAGTAAAGAGCTCAAAATTAGTATGCCGGATATAAATACTGCAATCTCAGATTGTTTCTTCACATCAAAGCCTGGAGAAAGTTGCCAAAATGAACCTGGTTTTGTTGTAATGCCAGCATTGTGGTTTTCTTCCCTTTGAAAACATACTTGAATGTTTTATACTATGATTTCCACCATATTTAAATACTATTTCAATGCTATTTAAGTAATAGAACATATAGCTTAAAAACATATTTCCCTTAGGAAACAATCAGCTTCGACCAGTTTCTTGCTAAACATTAAGAGAGAATATGAAAGTTTTATGCAAATCTTTCAAAAGCCAACCTATTTCATCAACCTGACTCTGTAAGTCTATCTTTTCTGCCATGACATTTCAAAGAATGACAGAAAACTGTGTTGAAATAAATCCTCATTTCAGGTTTCAAGCTTTATCACAAAAATCTGGGTTCTGCTCGCGGAAATGAAGCCACATGCTTATCCTGAACAAGGCTCAGTTATCACAATGACTTCCCTACCTCTTCCCCAGCTGTGTGTTCCTGGTGCTAGCCGTCAAAATGCATGTCAGTAGCTCACGATCCTTTTGCTATTAATGGGGTTATTTCATTGTGGTGTGTTTTATCAGAATGAGATGAGGTTTTTTTCCTTTTATCTATATATGGAATGTGTACCTTACTGTTATTTTAATAGTAAAAATCTATATAGCCCATGATATCATTGGATTGTCCACATACTAAGTAATCCTTCTGTGGTTTTTTTTTGCATATGAAATCTCTGTTAGTAATATGTAGTACTGACCATTTTCCCACACATTTTATGTACATATTGCTAATCCAAATAAACGTTAGTAAAATATCAAATTTACTTCTCTTAAAAAAAATGCGTGTTTGTTTCCATCATAGCTAGACCCAGCTTTTAGCACACCACATGCTTCTGGCAAAATAAATGTGCAGCTGAGAAAAAGGAGTCGAACACCTTGCCCTGTTTGCTTTCTGTGTACTCTCAGGAGCCTGAAGGTCAAATAAAATAGTAAATAGATAAATACTTTGGGAAATGCATTGAACTTTTTCATCACAATGCTCCTCAAAATTTCATTTGCATCCCGTTTCTTTCAGGACTGAAGAGTATATAACACCCACGACTGTACTTAAGGAGCATTTGCTGTACCCCAAGCACTGTTCTATATGACTTTGCATGATAATAATTTAGCCCCATTTTATAGAGGAGGAAAGCAAGGGTTAAGAAACGTGTCTTGGGCTCGTACAAGTAGTAAACAAATAAGTTTCGGGTCCCTATCATACTCTGGCTCTAGAATTTACACTATTGATAACTACACCACACTGCCTGATGAAAAACATCTCTAGCTTTCATATTTGACTACCATTTCCACTTGGCTATCCAACCTTGCAAACCTCATCTCCCATGACTTTGCATCCCTAGCTAAGTAGAAAACCCATCTCTGTCCAGACATGTCTTTTCAGCTCCCTAAACCTGTCCCTCTGGCTTTTGCTTTGTGTAATGTCCCCTGTCTTTCTTCAACACCTAGACTATCTGCACTGTGCACAAGAACTTCCCGAAGCCAACTGCCACCCAGAAACAGGGCTGCTGGTCTTTACAGGGTTGGTCAGTCCTTGGCAATGTGTGCATCAGCAATGACACTGATGGTTGCAGGCCCCTTCTTGCCTGTTGGTCCCCCCGGGCATCATACATCTTAGATCCTGGTGCAGCCCGGGCTGCCGAGATGGGCACTGATGATGGAAATTGAATCTGAGGAAGGCTCAGACTAGGTTTAATAAAATAAGACTCGCAGAAGATCTACCTTTGTAGATTAACCCAAGTATCATCACAGTATATCATAAAAACAAACAAAAAAACAAGAGACAAACAAACAAAAAACTTCTAGGAAGGAATGTCCAGGCGATTTATGGAATGCAAATGAATGAACTGTCACCCGGATTGTGGAGGGAGAGCACAGCCTGGGAAGACTTCCTGGAAGAGGTGTTATCTGGCCAACGTTTATAAGACAGAAAAGGAATCAGCCATGAAAAAAAAAAATGGAGGTGGGGGTAGTTGTGTGTACGAGAAGTCGCTGCAGGCGGAGAAGAAATCAACCTTTTGTTAACACACAAGAGCAGAAGTAAACACGGATGTAACTGTGTGTAACCTGGATCCATTACATGCGTGTGTATGTCCGCATATTTGTAATATGTACATGTGCGTCTGTGTCCTGATATTGTGACTGACGCTTGGCGCCTCTTCCATACAAGTCCATCTTCCTGCTTTTGCTCCTACACCTCCCCCCTCCTCGCCCCCCTGATGCCTCATACGCACCAGCTTCTGGAACTTAGCACACATTTCATGAATGGGCTTTTGCTCTCTTCATAGACACCTTGAGCACACCTCTGACATCTTCGACGGAGGAAGCCGAATAAATTGGGTTCTTTAGGACATGAGTCCTTGAGATTCTGATTCTCATTAGAAAATGTTATCCAAACTATCCCCAAAGGTTTTCCTGTTTCGGTGAAACAGCATGGCATCACCATACCCCACCTGCACGTTTCCAGGTAAATCCTAAAGGTGGTTTCGGATTTCTGATTGCTGTTATATCTGACTCCCTAATGATACACTCCCCCTCCCCCCTGGGTGTGGTGGTCGGTGTAAGACGTGTTACCACAATTACAAATTAACAAACACATTTTTACAGCAAATAAAATGATTGGGTCGATGCTTCCTCTTGTCCTCGGTGCAGCCGTTTGCAAACTGTATTCCACTGTGTGCTTTTTGAGACAGACATTTTATGAATAGGTACAAAATTCACAGGCCTGCGATGTAAAATTGCTACAATTGATTTGATAAATGGCTGCCATTTTCCTTGGGAAAATATTTGTGTTGCTGTACTCCGCTGATAGCAGAACGCGCTTCCAGAAACACACGCGCTCTGCTCCTCTGGGTCAGCATCTCCAAGCAATTCACAGCAGAATTAATGCAACTGAAGAAGAGACTTGAAAGAAAAGTCAAAACAGCCACCTTCTAAGCAGAAGAGTCACTAATCTGAAACAGAGACAAAAGCCACAATTAAATGCCAAATCAGACCAGCTCATTTTTTTTTTTAAAGGAGAGATTTTCAGCCTTTCGGTGATTTGCTTATTCTTAAGAACAAAGGGAAGGGAGCTGCAGAGTCTGAGAGTTCTGCAGACAAACGGCCCAAACTTCATCTTCTATTTAGCAAAGCGAGCTAGGGAAAGGACTGTCGCTCAGCTAATAGATAGGTATTGTTTCCCTCCACTCCTGCTGGCTTCGGGAAGGAAACAACACACTCAATGCCTTCTTGTGACTTCCTCATCTGGAACCCTCTGCCTGCCCATCGGATTCTTGTCCAAATGCCCCGCTGGCAGCTGTCACCCTCCAGATTTGCAGAGATGAGCTCGGTGACTGCCACCAGTGCGTGTTGGAAGAAAGCTCATTTCCACGGAGGAAGACAGGGAGATGACAGGTTTCTTTTGTTGATGTTTTGTATTTTGTTTTTCCAGGGCAAGACAACTCACTTGGTGGACATAACAGGCAATCTGTCCTCCACACAGACGATCCAGATGGCTGTTAGTAGCTGAGAGGCGCTGGCCATCCCCAAACTCAATCCAGCTCGTTTATTACCGGTGACCTTCTCCCCCTGGCCTGCAGCCACATGGTCTAGTCTAAGGGACTGTGTGTTTTGAACAGAATGGGTGTTTTTCATTTTCTACCTCACATGCACACCTCGGTTCATTTTTAAACGTTATGTGCCATTTGGAGATGCGCTAAATGGAAGACAGTGAAATAGTGTCCTGTTTTGACATCTTCCTAAAGCAAAGTGATCATGAATCTTGAGACATGTCAGGTATTAATTAATGTGGGCATTGATCAATGGAGAGCCAATCCCAGCTCTAACCTAACTCACTGTGGCTTTAGACCAGTGCTCTTGTCTGGGGTTTGTTCATCTCCGAAGATAAAGAGTCACAAGTCCCTTCCAGCTTTGACAGAAAGTGATCAATTTAATTAAACTAAGTCTGATTCAATTCAATAGATTTCAAATATATATCTATACAGTATCAGAACCTCATGGGGATATCGCCCATGTTCTCAGGGAGCTCAGAATAACACTTTATTCATTTAATTTTATTTTTCAGTCTTGACACTAAGTTGTTTTAAAAAGTGTTGACAAAGTTCAAAGAAGAGGACCTGAAATAACATGGATACACTGAGACACTAATTAGAAGACGCAATCACCGCTTATAGAAATCTCTAGAGCACAATGGGACACAAAGCAAACACAGAGTTCTACACCTAGGCCACATCTTCTTGGCCATGAGGGAAGGAATACTCAAAGGCAGTGGAAAGAGTCAGAGAACTTGTGTTTGGAAATTTGAGAATGGAGTCCACCTGAACCTTCTCTTCCAAGAATGAAAGTGGAAGTGTATCCAACACTAAGATGGAGGGAATGGAAATAGTAGAAAGAATAATTCCAAACCAAATACTCTAAGGGACGTGTGAGACACAAACTTAGGGAAACCCAAGAACGAACTAAACATCCAAAGATCTAATCATCTAAAGACAGTAAGTATTGCTCTGTTGTTAATGAGGAAAACCAGCACAGTCTTTCCAACCGTCTCATGGCCTCATGGTCATGGTGACAGTCAGGGGCTTGTGTTTGGGGAGTAGGGGGCTGAGCTGCTTTGAACCACCAACAGCAGAGGAAACAGAGCCCACCCTCTTTCAGCCTGCCAGGGGCTGTGGGGGTGGGGGCTTCCCACTTCTCAGGACCCTGGAAAACTTGCCCAGCCCCTTTGGATGACCCTTGTGGTGGAAGATGAATTTTCTGGTCCATTCCCAGGTTAATGCTGCCCTTTGATATGGCCACAGAGCCCCCAGTGGCTGCTACCTTGACTGCTAATTTGACTGATAAAGGGAGCTCAGGAAGACTGTTCACAAATGTTTGTGCATCCTAATTTCTCTGACATTGTCCCCAGTCACAGTTATTGGAGAGCTATGACAAGTGAATGCATGTTGACAATACAAACACCCTTCTTGGCTAGCTCTTGTGATATGAATCCCCTTCCCACCCACCAACTCAGTTCATGAATCGAAGCCTTAACCTCCAGTATCTCAGAAGGTGATTGTATTTGGAGACGGGCCCTTTAAAGAAGTAATTAAGGTCAAATGAGGTCATGGGGGGAGGCTGAAATCCAATACGACAGATGTCCTTATAAGAAGAGATTAGGACATAAACTGAGAGACAACCACATGAGGACTTAGGGAGAAGACAGCCATCTGCATGTCAAGGAGAGAGGCCTCAGAGAACCCAGCCCTGTCTTGATCTCACACTTCAGCCTCCAGAATTGAGAAAATCCATTTGTGATGTTCAACACACCCAGTCTGTGGCATGTTATTATGGGAGCTCCTGCAAACTAATACGTTGGCCAGTGGTCAAGAAACTGACATGGCCAAGTGCCTGTTTGGGTCACGGGTCCCGGAAGCAGTACCAGAATCACCTCCGGAGATGCGCTCTGGGCACCTGGAAAGACACATCGGAGCAAAACCAGGACCAGCGTGAATGGTGCACGAGTAGATCCTAGGGGGCTGGTTGCCTTTATTAACACAAGTGCGTATGTTTGTCAATTATCCCTCAGTAAAGTTGGGGAGGGACAGTGCATGTGGGTGGTACAGTCGGCTTAAAACAGGGCCCTCAGCGGTGGCTACATATGTGAATCACCTGGAGAACTTTTTAAATCCCTGACACCCAGGTCCAAATCTCTGGAGGGCGAGACCCAGGCGTAAATAATGAGTTCGTTCAAATCCACAGGATTCAAATACATATGCAGCCATGCCTGAGAACAGCTGGTTTAAAGAGATATAAGTCTTGTTACAGTTGTCCTGGCCCGGGCTGTGGTTCAGTGTATCTCTTTGCTATTAGTCTAACCCTCTGAAATGTGTATACCACACAGTGGCCCCATTTCTTGCTCTGAAATGTATATCTCACATAATAGATTCATCGCTAGAATTGTAGAGAGGGCCAAAACTTCTCTTGTGTTCAATGTAAGATGAGAAGAGAAAATGTCTGGGTCAGGGGCGCCTGGGTAGCTCAGTCGGTTAAGCATCCGACTTTGGCTCAGGTCATGATCTCACAGCTCGTGAGTTCGAGCCCCACGTCAGGCTCTGGGCTGACAGCTCAGAGCTTGGAGCCTGCTGCAAATTCTGTGTCTCTCTCTCTCTCTGCCCCTCCCTCACTCACGCTCTGTCTCTCTCTCTTTCAAAAATAAATGAACATTAAAAAAATTTTAAAAAAGGAAAATGTCTGGATCAAAACAAAAATAAAATATAACAACACAAAATAAATAAGGCATGACACGACATTTTGTCAAGATTCTCAATTTCTGACAGTAATACAAACTCATGTTTTTTGGTGACATCAATTTCACCCGTTTCTGCTACCTTAACTCTTTAAGCCCGTGGCAGCTTTAAGCTAACTCTGCAGGTAAGTGTCTCTTAACCCTTTTGCTTTTCAGGCTGTGACAAAACACCTTTGAGTAAAAGAGATGACTGGAGACCTAACTAAAATAATGTCACAGTTGCAGATTTTGCTTTGGCCAGATTTTAACACAATCACATTTTTTCCCCCTGACATGATCAATTCCAAGGATGGCCATAAACAAAGATTTGATGTTAGATCATCTCTTTATAGCATTAAGCAGTTTTCATCTGAAAGAAAAATTTCAAGAGGGGGAGCTAGTTAGCTAATTGATTACAGATTGTGACTGAAATTTTGCAGGAAGGAGACGCTTTCAGAGTTTAAGGAAAACCCTGAGAAAGCAGAGTTCCCATGTCCCATTTCTGCCCCTGCCTTCCCTATAATGCAGGCTGATTGCCGAGGCTCTCGCTCCAGCCCGGCGTGGTCGCTGATTAAGGCTTGATGCGCAAAAAGCAAATCGGATTTTTAATCATGCGTCTCACAGAAATGGAAGTACGGAAACCAAGAGAATTGCTAGAACACTCTGAGTCATGCAATTTAGAGCAACTAAGGGAATAGGTGCTCAGAAACAGGCTCTGTGGTTAGAGCCTTTGGACCTGGTTTGAGCAAAGCCATTCATCATTTGACAATATCAACTGCAACACCAGCCTTCTAACACCTCCCTGCGGCGTAGCTCACGTCTGCTAACGGGTGGTAATTCTAAGGTGGATTCAAAAGCATGCAACAGCCAGGCTCATTTGTTCTGGGGCGGTGAGGATGGGCACGTTACTTTGATCACATTTTCTCTTTTGTCCTCCATTCTTTCCTTCTCTCCCAGCCCATTCCTTAAACCACCCCATCACCTCGCTTCCTCCATCTTCTTTCTGTCTGCGTTTTTTTTTTTCTAAATCGAGATAAGCAACCATAGCTGCTTTTGTGGTTTTTCTGTTCGTTTTGTCATTTTCTCACTTGTTTAGAAAATAAATTCCACCCACTCTCACACCTGTGCCAGGGCCCCCACCCCCGCCCCAAGGAGGCAGGCAGGAACCAGCCTCTGAACAAACATCCCCAAGAGGGAAGGTCATCGTGAGTGTGTGTGAGTAGATGTGCATGTGAGAGTTGGTGTGAGTGTGTTTGTGTGCAGTGTGAACAGGATATACCAATCACTTGTTCACAGGTATCTAGGTCAAGATAGACGCTCCCCAATGCATTCAACAGTTATCAGATATTTCATTTGATCCACACACTGTAAAGTGTGCTTGTATTTAAGTGCATACATACATGAACTATAAGCTTACGTTTTCTCATGTGTCCTGGAACAGAGAATAAAGCAGAATATGTGTCTTACTTCACATGCCCCTCCCCCGCCCCAAGGCTGGTCTCCTGGCAAAGATGGTAGGATAGAGTCCAAGAGTGTATGTTTGTATCTCAGGTTGGCAGAGTTCAAAGCTAAGACTTAGTGTCTGAAAGAGCCAGGTTTGAATCTGGGCTGCACTGGGGGCCGTTGGGTACTCTCCTTAATCTCTCCATGACTCAGTTTTTCCTCATCTCTAAAACAAGGGGCAATATCTGTCTCTTCAGGTTTTTCGTGTGGCTTGAGATCTTATGTGTAAAATGGTAGCCATTCCTATAAGCATGTACCTGTGCCCTGCATAACGTAAACATACTATTGGGAAAGCACTTTTGAGTTTACATTGTCTTGAACTTGTAAGCCATCTAGGCTGTCCCTTGGGATCTCTCAAGAGTCCTTTTCTAGCACTGTTGTACCAGGGAGTTTGGTTAATATGTGGGGGGTGGAATCGTGGTGGTGACTACTGGAGGGCTTTGAGTCTTGGGATCCCACCCAAAACTCATCACACGTGTACTTATCGAGCATCTTTTATAAGTCAGAGGCTACAGAATGACGTGCTTGTAGACAAGAAATGAGAGGAAAGGTAGAAAAGCTAAGTCTAGGTCCAGATTTGGGAGCAGATAGAGTGGCTTGGAGGGCAGGGAAGACACAGGCTTGTGGACCCTGGGAGCTGATGTCAGGGGCACATGGCTGTGTGGCTGTGTCTCTGCCCTCAAGGCCTTACATTCGGACCAACGGCACCGCAGCTCCAGACACAGATTTTAAAGTGGAAGAGACTTGAGACAAAGCACTTATTGTGTTTGCTGCTTCCTCGCTGAGCCCCAGATTCTTTATCTATCAAACAGTAATTAGCCATCTCGTGTTTTCTAAGGGAATGCGGTGGAGATTATATTGAATTTAGGATACACACCACCTACCTCAGTGCCCTACACAATTTGATGTATCCCAAATGTTAGTTTCCTTCTCACCTTCCATTCTCCTTCTTACTTTTTCCTTCTTCCCTCCTTCCCTCCCCTCTGTCCTCTCATAACACAGGACCATCCAAAGCCACAGACCTGGGTTCTCCACAGATGGGTCTGAAAATGATAGTGGTCCCAGGGGAAGTGACTGGGCCACTGAGGCTCATGCAGAAGGTGTTGGTGGCGGGGGGGGGGGCATTATGGACATATGATGCACCAGCCCGATGGTCCTTCAACGAAAGACCCTAGGTTAGAGGCATCGGTGGGCAGCCTTCCAGAGATTGCCTCAGCTGCACAGAGCTGTCCCCAGATGGTGATTCTCTTGATGGGATCCATGAGTTGGTGCATGATGGGTCCATAGCAGGGGCTGGGTATAGGGGTGCGTAAGAAGACTCTCGTCATCTCAACCCAAGTCAGAGACTCTTCTGATGAGCCACTTTAGCTTGTGAGCTTCTCATAAGAGATGTGAGGCTGTCCTGTGCCTCCCCCTGCCCACCCCTGCTCCCATCCTCTCCTTTCCATAGGCTTTGATCCCAAGATTCTCCTTGATACACTCCCCTCATACTAAACTACCAGACTCAGCCTGCAACAGGGTGTCAGAATCTCAGTCTTCTGCACCCACTGTTTCTTAAACACATGTGGTTGCAAGAGATATACCTGGCAGGCATAAGAGTCCAGTCTGAGGACCCTGGATGCCCTACATGGAGAGTGGCTGCTACACACAGAACTTTTTCCAGCAAAAGTGCTCATGCATTCTGAGGCAGAGAGAAGACTTTGACCTGTGGCATGGCAGTCACACATAGGCGACCAGCAGACTATAAATATATTTATTATACTTTTGTGCAATTCTCATTCCTGCCAGTGATGACAAGCTTGAGGGAGGTAGACATGTTATTGTCTGAAGTCTTCATGCCCGTTTCTCTCCCCTTTATCTGAAGGGCAAGGATCCAGGGGCTTTAGCCTAAATGCTTTTAGGGTTCTTGACCTTTGGTTTTGATAGGTTTTCCCAAGGGCAGTACAAAGACAGACATGATGAGCATGGGTTGAGGATCCACCATGGATCTTTATAAGTAGTGATTTCCACGATGGGGAGCTCCTACCTCTTGCCTGGTGATATGTTCAGTGCGCTAGCCCTGGTAACAACCTAAGACGTAGACAATAGCATCCCCCTTTCACAGATGAGAACACTGAGGATGGGAGAGGTTGCCTGACTTGTCCATAGGCACATAGAGGAAGTGCAGCATTGTGATTTGCAGCTAGACAGTCGGCTGGGTCTTTCTCTTAACCTCCAGGGCACAACAGCACCTACTGAACGGGGCACTGGCGAGGACCTAAGGTGCCACATGGCAGACAGCCAGCCGTGTTTGGCACGTAGAAAGTGCCCAGAAAAATGCAGCTATGGGGCGTCCTTTCTGTATTTGGGAAAACACTATTTGAGAACACTGTTTGGCCAATGTGATTAGCCTGGCGCGGGATGTGACTTTGAGAAATGGGTGACGGACGCCCTACTGGCCTGAATCCAGGAAACTGCCACTCAGGGGGACAGTGTAAAAGTTTTGGGTCCCCAAAGTGGAATTACGTGAAAGCTAAATCACCCCAGAACCACATGCAGCTCCCATTAAAATTAACGAGAGTGGCTCATGTGTGAGTGCACGGTGTCACCCTCCGGAGGAGCCTCGCTGTTCCGGGCCACTAAGTCCTCACAGCTGAGCCCCCGCTGGTAACGAACTGGGAGGATGAGAAGATGCTGCTGTCTTAGGGAAATGCACATTACATCAATGTACAGCCCTGCCAGGGATACAGACCCGAGATGTATAAATGCATCAGTGTTCCTCCAACATCTATCCAGCAAACCAAGATGGTATTGAGAAAGGAATGGTCATCACAAGTTACATTTACCTAGAAACACACACTTTAATTTTTTTTATGTGTTTATTTATTGAGAGACAGAGTGAGACAGAGCGCAAGCAGAGGAGGGGCCGAGAGAGAGGAAGACACAGAATCGGAAGCAGGCTCCAGGCTCTGAGCTGTCAGCACAGAGCCCGATGCGGGGCTCGAACTCACAAACCATGAAATCATGCCCTGAGCCGAAGTGGGACGCTCAACCGACTGAGCCACCCAGGTGCCCCCAGAAACACACACTTTAAAAGCACGCTGCTGCCTTTACGGGTGCTCTTCTGGCTAAGTCTCTATTTAGGTATATCGTTTACTATTTAAGCATTGATTAATTTACCTGTTTTTTTCTTTTTCTCTTTGACTCACAATTAGTCCATGGAAAGTCCAACTTAGGAAGATGCAACATTAACTAGATAGGATTGGTGTAAACATAATGAACCCACTAGAGATGGGTTTTACTATTTGCTCAATGAATGGTCTTCAGTGTCTCTAAATTAGATGGAGCCATGACCATGACGTTGGAAAATACTTAGATCAAAGCCACAAATGAGTGTGCTAGTTTTGCTTTGATTCAAACATCCGTCACCACTCTCCCGTAGTCCCTGTTTATCGCTAAATGCAACCAGATCTTCAGAACGTTTTCCCTCTAAAAAACAAAGAAGACAGATGATTTCATGGGCCGTTCTTGTCTGGAACGCACACTATGCAGCACTTCAGGGGGAAGATAAACAAAACAGCCCAGGCAAGCTGTTCCCTCAGTAACTGTTAGTGAGTGCAGGGACTTAGTGGAGAAAGAGAATCAGCAAAGGTGCTTCACAGCTGGTCTCCGTTTAAAAATATGTGGCCTGGGGCGCCTGGGTGGCTCAGTGGGTGAAGCGTTGGACTTCGGCTCAGGTCACAATCTTACGGTCTGTGGGTTCGAGCCCTGCATCAGGCTCTGTGCTGACAGCTCAGAGCCTTCTTCAGATTCTGTGTCTCCCTTTCTCTCTGCTCCTCCTCCATTCATGCTGTCTCTCGAAAATAAATAAAAAAACAAAAGTTAAAAAAAAATTTAAAAATGTGCGGCATGGTTATTATTGAATCCCTATTTTATGAATAAGCAATTTGAGGTTTGGAGAAGTTAAGGGCCTACCATTAGCAACTGCTGCAGAGAGGATCCCAAATCAAAGCAGTCTACGTAGAAAGCCTGTGTCGTCCCCGCCCCGTCCCAGACTCTTTAGTCGACTGGGTAAGACCAGCATAGACAACTGGCTGCTTTGTGCGTGGGAGCAGCTCTGTCACTGTGGCACACATAAACGCAACTTTAATAAGAGATTTTTATTTCCTCTTGTTTGTTTTTAAGTCATTAACATCATTCTAACAGCAGCCTCTCTCTCAAGTTAGGAAGGTGTTTTTCAGTCTGGACTTCCAATGGCAAATATTTTAATTTTCCAGGAAGACATCATTCCGGGATTGAGGTTTCCTGATTATTCCTGATTCTTCTTGCCATGTGAAGGTGGAACCATGCTCCTATTTTTAAAAAAATTTTTAATGTTTATTTATTACTGAGACAGAGAGAAACAGAGCATGAGTGGGGGAGGGGCAGAGAGAGAGGGAGACACAGAATCGGAAGCAG
This sequence comes from Cryptoprocta ferox, assembly GCA_028646485.1. Classification (NCBI taxonomy): domain Eukaryota; kingdom Metazoa; phylum Chordata; class Mammalia; order Carnivora; family Eupleridae; genus Cryptoprocta; species Cryptoprocta ferox. Next base: position 127,710,501 of record CM053576.1, on the reverse strand, counting down.
GCTCCAGGCTCTGAGCTGTCAGCACAGAGCCTGATGCGGGGCTTGAACCCACCAACCATGAGATCATGACCTGAGCCAAAGTTGGACACTCAACTGACTGAGCAACGCCCCACCCCCCCGCCAGCGCCCCACCATACCCCTATTTTAAGGAAGGCCGAGTGCTTCAGAAAAGAACCAAATGCTATTTCCCCACTTTGTGGATGTGTCCCACCTGGAGAGAAGTGTGGCCTGGGGGGTGTGGTTGTAAAGGTGAATGGGTCTAAGGGAACTTAGAGCTCTGTCACCCAGCAGCTGTGCTAACTTATGCAAGCAAGTCCTTGGTCTCTCACTGCAGTTCAGATTCCGATTTACAGAACTTGTCATAACAGCCGACTTACAAGACTCTTGTTAAGCATAAGTGGGATAAAAGTTGTGATGTTACTTTGCAAAGAGAAAAGTCCTTAAAATTGGACTGAACAGAATTCACACACACGCACACATACACACACACACACACACATGCACACACTAGATTTTAGTCATTCACCAAGAATTCAGCGAATTAAAACATATAGCTCACAGTTTCATAGACCTTTATATCTTACTCCGTAGTTTGGCTTCTAATAGCACATTTATTCTTCCGAAAAAGTCGAAAAATTAAGCAGGCTATGTATTACTGACGTTATAAATATTCCTTGTAAATATGAATATAAATACTGTTGCTATAAATATAAATATTGTTGTTCTCAATTGCACAGTGACTATCAAGAAATCTTGAGCAGTGAGGGGAATGGAAATATTAAAGTCTTTTGATTTTTTTTCAATTTAATTACTTAAATGTGACACTATTGAGACAAGGGTGATTTTAGAAGCTTAACCAGGGACACTTTTGTGTGATCTAAATCTACTGAAGTGAAGAAAGTATAAAAATGAGAAAAATATAAGTCAGCAAAGAAACCACGACTAACATTTAGTTTTAACCATAAAACAGCAATGTCATAAAGACAAAGAAAACTTCATGAACTCAATCCTGTGGTAACAAGTATGGATTAAAAAACAAAAAAGTCAGGGGTGCCTGGATGGCTCATCTGGTTAAGCATCTGACTCTTGATTTTGGCTCAGGTCATGATCTTACAGTTCATGAGTTTGAGCCCCACATCAAGCTCTGTGCTGACAGCTCAGAGCCTTGCTTGGGATTCTCTCTCTCTTCTCTTTTTCTCTCTCTCTCTTTCAAAATAAATAAATAAACATTAAAAAAATAAAACTTAACAAAAACAGTCAGTGGTCTATGTAGAACATAACAAAAAGAGAGCTTATAAGCAGTAAGCTTTGTTCCTGACACTTCTCAAGGATTCCAGATATTCAGACAGGACAAGAGAAATGCATATTATTTTGGTGGAAATAATCTGAATTGAAATGAGACAATGTTCACTAACATAGTTGATGGAATTAATCTTTCAGAAGTTTAACTTCTTTATTGAAAGCTGTCTTAAACTCTTTTTATAAGCATGCAGGAAATAAACAATTGTATATACCTCTAACTGCCACCATCCATTCAATCTATAATCCAGCCTCCTAGATTGATTTAAAAACTAAAGTGGAGTTTACCTTCCAATTAATATTCCATTGTAAATTGAATGATCATTTCCTATTCTGGTTAATAAGTTAGTCAGATCTTACCATTCTTCATCCAACATCTATTTTGTATCTAAAATGTCCCTGTTCTAGGCGTTAAGAGTAAAACGTCTTAGGAGAGAGAATCAAGTTTGAGTAAGCACCACAACGCCCCACCAGTGGCCAAGTCAGAAATCTGAATGCCACCCTTGAAGACTCCTTCTCATCTCCACATTACCACGTCTGCTCACAAGCCTCACCCAGTGGTATTTTCTAAACATCTCAAGCCTCTGCTTGCCTCCATTCCCACGTCTACTACTTCGGTTTGGCACCTGCAAATTTTGAGGGAACAGTCCCAAGACCACTCTTGCTTCTGACACCAGTTGCAAATTTAGAGGTTCCCAAGGCCACTCTGAGTTTTATTAACAAGATAGAAGGACTCACAGAACTTAAAGTGTTCACATTCATCCTTATAAGTTAGGATAGCCAGAGGACACGTGTTAACATTGTCCAAGGGAAGAGGGGTGGAGAGGGCAGAGTCCAGGAAGGTTCCAAGCTTGGAGCTTCCGACTGTCCTGTCCCAGTGGGGTTGTGGGAAACATTACAGTCTCAGCAAGGTTGTGATATGTGCACAGAGCACTGCCAGCCAGAGAAACTCACTTGAGCCTCAGTGTCCAGTGTGTTCCCTGGGCTAGATCATGGAAACCTGGTTGGCCATCAACACGGCTGACCTTAGTCTCCAATCCCTTCAGAGGCTGAGCTGACACACTGTGATCTAAAGTCTCCACCTTATATCATTCTGGGTGTGAGCCAAGGCCCCCAGGCAAACAGAAACACCCCTCAGGCATGACATTTCAGAGCTCAGAGCTAACCTCCCAGGATCCAAGGGCAAATGCCAGACTTCTTTTTAGGAAGGGTTCAATTCTTCAAGACGCACCATTCATCTCTCACATGGAGTCAGGCACTATTCTTTTAACAGTTTCCTTGACTCCAGGCTTGCCCCTCTCCAATCCATTCTCCATTTGACATGTTGGTATTTCTAAAGGGAAGATGTGATTAGGATGCTCACCTATTTGCTGAGGGATTCCTCAATACCTTTAGAATAAAGTTCAAACTCTTGAACACGGCTTCAAGGGCCTAAAGGCGAGAGGAGATAAGCCAGCATACCTGATCAAGATGGAGGAACTAGAAACCACTTTATGTCATATCTATTTTTAAAGAGCATTATCTAGAATATTCTAGCAGACAGCATCAACCTAAATAGAAAGAGGCAAACCAAGGCAAGCTCAAAATTGTCAAAAAGAGGAGGGGTTTTTTTTGTTTTGGTTTTGTTTTGGTTTTGTTTTATTTCATTTTGTTTTGTTGAATAGGTGAGGAATTGCAATTCAAGACAAGCAAACTGTGGCATGCTGCAGGCGAGTCTGTTGATGGTTTGAACTGGGCTGTATTTATGGGCTGGGATGGAAAAAGGGGAGACTATTAAAATCAAAACAAATGAAGACCAACTTCGAAAATTCCCAGAGCTGACACAACCAGTCCAAGTCACACAAGGCTCAATTCAGCTTATTTTGTGAGATCAACCTGACCTGGGTTGTTTCTTTTTCATGTCTCTAGAAACCAAAAGTAAAACTTCCCACAGTTGATATGAGGCAATTCTGGACCAGCTCCCTAACATTTAAGGAAATTCCGGCATTATCAGTTTTCTGTAAGTCAGGCATTTATGGGAAATCAGTCTCTCAGTCCTTACTAGAGGGCACGTGTGTGAGATTTTCCATTTTATATGCTCTGGTTTGTCATAGACTGAAATTCTTTCACAACAGAGACTGCCTAGACAAAATACTTGGGTCAGGAAATCCAGCATGGAAGAAGGCTGGGGTCAAATGGAAAGGGTGGGAAAGGGAAAGCAGTGGTGACTAAAATAAGGCCTCGGTCAATGATATGTTTTTCTTTGCCAGGACTGAAGTTGGACCATGTGAAGCCACTCACCAGCATATCCAATGCACTGTGAGTGACAGGCAGAGTGGCACTGGGCAAAGAAGACCGGCTTTGGAATCCAGCAGTCCTTCCCCAGGGCAGCCCAGCGCCCTACACTGCTAACCTTGGGCAGCTCACAGGATTTCCCTACACCTTAGTTTGCAGGTCCTTTGATTCTTGTAGAAATGTTCATCTTACAAATCTGTTGCTGTAGATATATAAGGAATTATTGTACTTTCTAAATGCCATGTTATTTTTGAAACCGTCCTATGTCTTGGGGAAACAGCAGTAGGACAGACCAAATCCTGCTTCTCGCAGAGCTTTAAAAATCTCTTGTCAAAGTACTCGGCAGAGAGTGGGCATTAAAAATAAATGTATTTATTTTGCTCATTCTCGGAGATCCTCCAAATAAAGTCTCACCTCCCATCTGTGGGCCGACCCCTGTTCTTGACATGGAGGTGATGGGGACAACAGACTTTCCTGAGGACTAAAAGGAAGCATGTCTCTGTCAGATGCTCTGAGTAGAAGGAAGCTGCAATCTACAAGGAATCTCTCCAATCATGTGTGTCCTCTGATGCACACTTGAACTCTGTACAGAGCCGACAGGGGAGGGAGATACATTGTTCCCACTGAACGGTGGCTGACTCAGGTGGGCTGGAGCCTCTGGTGTCTTGTGGGCCACCAGGCTGGATCCATCCCGAACCAGAGTGATCTGAGCCTGTCGGGACCATGATAATAGGACATTCATACCCAATACTAGCCATCCTTGGATTGGGGTACTACTGATGATTTTTTCCACTTCTCTGTATTTTCTTTTTTATTCCCTTAAATTTCAGTAAACCTTAATATTGGCAAAGATAGAATAGGCTTCTTTGTTCAAAGTACAAGTGATTATATTGGCATGTTAAGAATACAGCATGGTTTTAAGGAGGTAAGCCAGAGAGATTTGTGAGATATTATCTTTTTTTAAAGTGGTACTTGGCTATATGTGGGGCTGTGCATCTGCTAAGAAATCTCACAGATGACCTTGGCTGGCCCTGTTTTGGTGGCTATGACATTTGAGAGCTGGGGAATCATGGGGGTGCTCAGGCAGAGGAAGGAGGGCCAGGACATATCATGTTTAAGGAGAAAGGGCTTTAGAGCCCCAATCCGGCGAGGCTCTACTGTCCTAGAAGTCGGCTCTGTGAGTGAAGTTGTATTTCTATACCTTCCTGCTCTAGCTTTCCTATATCTTTAAAATGGGGACAATAATAATTACTTTTCCACTCATCATGAGGATTAAATAAAATAATGTAAGTACCTGTATGTCTTACATCTGACTCAGAATAGATACTTGATAACTATGAAGACGAATTTGCCATCACTGATCAAGGAACATTCTGGAAACCTCCTCAGCAGAGAGCAGGTGGAGATGGACTTGGAGTAAGGCATCAGAGAGCCTCTTTTCAGCTCAGAAAGGGTGCAGAGGATCCGATGACAATATGATGTGGATATGAGCTGCTGGGGCCACTGTGGAGAATTGTGTTCAGGTGATCGGTTCAACATAGTTTGAGGAGAAAAGAAAAGCAATCTAGTTTTTGCTTGGGAATGGTCAGGGGGAGCCCAGAACGAACCTGTTTCTGGATTCTCCATGAAGCCGTACAATGGTTGATTTTCTTATCTTTGAGAATGGACTTCAGCTTCCCAAGCAGATGGAAGGAAACAGCCCTTTGTCAGATTATTGTCACTTGTGTCCTAAATACCCTTCATGACTTGAATGTAGCCAGAGCCGCCTCAACTCCTTGTACTTGAGGCCTGAGTCACAGCGGCTGTAGAACAGAGTTTTAACCCTCCGGCTCCTATTCCTCTGGGGGGCTAGATATGGGTGTGGCTTACCCAAGGGCCTGTCAGCCTCATGCTACCCCTTGGTCTGCTGGTTTTGTTGTCTCTGTTTTGTGATGTAAGCAGAAAATACTTAATGGCTTTTGAAATGATGCTTCTTTACAAGATGCATAAGGTGTTTGATACCAGGAATAAAGATGCTGTTGGTTAAACAAGTTAAATCAGCCAAAGCTATCTACTTCTTGGTCCATTTGCTACTTTTCTTCCTTTGTTATTTTTGTGTGTGTTTAAAACTCCAAATTTTGTCAATGATTAAAAATATTTAACTTTAGAGCCACGTGGCTGGCTCAGTCGGTTAAGCGGCCAACTTCAGCTCAGGTCAAGATCTCACAGTTTAAGTTTGAGCCCCACGTCCGGCTCTGTGTTGACAGCTCAGAGCTCAGATCCTGGAGCCTGCTTTAGATTCTGTGTCTCCCTCTCTCTCTCTCTCTGCCCCTTCCCAGCTTGTGCTCACACTGCCTATCTCTCTCTCAAAAATAAATAAATAAACATTTTTAAGAGGAAATTTCTATCTCAATTCATCAAAACTTTGTCACTGTATTCTATGTGCTAACCTTGGGATTCATCATCAGTTGGAGCAATCTCCTCTCCTCAAATAAATTACAAGGTATGAAGGAAGTTGATGTCTTAACTATGATACAGTGTAAAAGTGTCATTACAGGAGTAGTACCAGGTAGAATTTTCATGAGTAAGAGTGACGGATCGGTTCTATGTGCACAGGTCAGAGAAGGTGCGTAGAGAGGGAGAGTCCTGAGTTCAGTTTCAAGAAATGAAAATGAAAACGTATGGATCTGTAGAAAAACAGCCTGACCCATGACACACACGGAGTTCAGCATGACCTGTATATGGAGTTTGAGAGAGAGAGAGAGGGAGAGAGAGAGAGAGCGCAGAAAGAAATGAGGCAGAGAAGATGCCAGATGTCAGTTGATGGAGGATCTACGATTTAGCTGAAATCAGTTGGCTCATGCTGTGGGCAGTGAAGAGCCAGTTACAGCGGGACAGGATTATGATCACAGTGCTGACATAAAGTAAACATGTGATATGAGCACCAGAGGTTTCTTCTGAAATCCCAAACTCATTTTTAAATTAAAATCCATTTACCATTTCAGTATGTCTGAGTTAGATCAAGAGATATAGAAAAAAGTACTAAAAAAAAGTGGAACCCATTGTGTCGGGGGCCTTCCTTTGCAAATCTTGGGGGATAAGACAAACACAGAGGGACAAGCTTCCCATTAACTTCTTTAATGGGCATAAAGCCCCATTGCTGACCTATACTAACAGCCATGAGGAAAACAACTCTGTCTCTTCTTAAAAAACCGCAATGTCCTGCTCCTGGTAGAGGTCTCAGGGGTAATGGCCTCTCGCCTGCATCAGCGATGCACCCAATGTTCACGGGATGCAGCCAATTCCCTAATTCTCTGTGGTATTTCCCACAAAGGGTGGTGTCACCTTAACTTTGACTTTGTTGCCAAATCCCCGAGACAGAAGAAGGTATGCAGCCTGTGGTTAGTGATATCAGACCCACAGCCAGACTTCCTCTGAGCATGTCCTCAATGTGTCCATAACATCACATTGCAGACGTTCTCAGGACACTGAGTCTCTGAGTAATTAACGATTGTTTGGAACAATTCCAGTTACTGAGCCTGTGCCTGCATGTCCCGCAGCTCTTCCCTAGTCTGGGACAGTGACGACCTCCACACGCTTGCTAGTATGTCTAGTGTCTCACTTTTAACCAAAATGTTATAAACGCACACTTTAAACCAGTTGCAAACGCTAGAAAACATCACAGGATGAAGCTGTCATCCCATTTACATTCTCCCTGCATGTTACCTCCTTAATTCTAGAACTCAGAGAAAGAAAGAAAAGTTTGAAGGGATAGGACTTTTTCTTTACTTTTTGATCTGTGAAGAGTCCAAGTTTCAAAAAGATAAAAAATCCCTCTAATTTTGCACACATCATTTTCTGCCCATCCATTTTGTGTCTGTCTATTTAGAAAAACCATGATTTTTCCTAAAGGATGGTATCAGAACCGGGTAACCTCAAGCACTTGTATTGAGCACTACTAAAATGGCAAGAATAAAATAGTAAAAGGTTAGAAGTGATCTCCCAATGGCCAAGAAAACAATGCAGCTGCAAACAGAGTGTGAAAGTGCTATTGTGTGGACCTGGATGGGCTTTCTTCATTTCTGGCTGCGGCAGTAGGCCCCCACCAGGGAGCCAAGATGGAATCATCAAACACTTCACACGGGGCTTTGAGCATGTTGTCTAATTTAACTGTCATAAAAAACTGCAGCGCAGGTATTCATGCCCCTTTTAAAGGAAGAGAGTGGAGGCTCAGAGAGTTAAGGAACTTGTCCAAGATTGTATTTGGGTGAGTTAGGATTTGGACCTACATCTATGTGGCCTCCAAAGTCATAATTTACACTTGACTTCTTTTTTTTTCTTTTTTTCCCCTGCAGCCTCAGAGACAGCAAGCCACATTTCCAGGCAAAGACATTTAATTCTGAGGACTCAGGGAAGTCAATCAGACAAATGGAGTTAATTAAAACAACAATGATATATACAACAAATAAATAACTAAGGAAGAACCATTTGCTTCAATATCTAACCTCCCCAAACATTATTATTTTCATTCTTTAGTAGGAATGTTGGGAGACATGCAACATGGCTTTTGGCTCATTGAAACTCCCAATCGGGTGAAAAAAACAGATTTTTCATAGATAACTCCACTTATTCAGTCACTTCTTTGTTCATTCATTCATTCATTCATTCATGTGTGCACTCATCACTTATTTTTATGCCTATGCTGAGCCACGCACTGAAATAAAGACACTGAACAAGGCAGAGCCAGTCCTGGGACTCAAGGAGCTTGCAGAATAGTGGAGGAGATATATATGTATTAAATAAATGCAAGCCAGATATCAACTGGAGTCAACAATGCCCATAAGATCCAAAGATTCTGCCCAAATTCCTTTGTTCTTGCCAAGAGCTCTGTAAATCCCTGGGGACTCATAGTTCTTATAGTCAACTTTGGCTTCCATTTTTCATTTAGGGGCTTATTCTTTGACATGTCCTGAAAAGCACACAGGAACATACAACATGGGCTTGCTCCCTCACAGAAGAGCAGTGCTTCTTACAGAACTCCCCTGGGGCCGCCCTACAAGCATGCACACACGGCTCTGAGGATAACGGAGACACCAGCCTAAGCATCAGACTTCCCTATAGCTGGAATATGGTTCCTTTTCTGCCATCTCCAGCGTGGTCCCATAAATTACTCAGGAATTCCGCTCATCTCTCTTCTTTCTTTGCTCTCCTAGCTAGCTCCGAATTCCAGTTCATGATTTATGAAAGCCTGATTTATCGCTTTCTTGTCCCTTCAACCCATCTGGTTAGTGCCCTGCCTGCTATTCCAAGGCATCTGACCAAAGTTCCTAAACAAAAAGCATCCTTCATTAAGCATATGTAGCTGAAGAAGTAATACTATTTCTCACCTCAATGCATAAAAAAAATGACAAAATTAATGATATGTCATATGGTGATAGAAAGTAGGATGCTATAAGAGTTATACCTGGATGAATAAGTTAGGATAGGCAAGGTTTGCAGGGAAAACACTCAAATGAACCCACTAAACTGGCTAAAAATACCAGTTTATTACTTCTTTGCCCCACAAGTTCATTGCTGGTGCACAAGGGGACTCCTCTTAGTAGGCATCCAGGCTGTGGATGAGGCTCTATCTCAACCCATAATCATAAGGCCTGGGACACAACATGGCTGGCCACACAGTGGTTCTTAAAGTCATTTCTGATCATTACCATTGACCAAAACAGTGCTCATTTTCACTTGACCAGGTCTTTTGTCAATGAGAAGGGAAGTGTCCTCAGTTTGAGAAAGACAGCAGGTAGCTATAAATGACAATACAGTTCCCCAGGGCCTGCCATTCTGGTCACAAATATTAAATTTACTCCCCGTTTTGCTTGCCAACATGCTCATTCCTTCCCCAAACAGCTCCCTTTGCTCTGGAGATCTGTATACTGATAGGAAAAGAAAAGAAAAGAAAAGAAAAGAAAAGAAAAGAAAAGAAAAGAAAAGAAAAGAAAAGAAAAGAAAAGAAAAAAAAAGAAAAGAAAAGAAAAGAAAAGAGAAGAGAAGAGAAGAGAAGGGAAGGGAAGGGAAGGGAAGGGAAGGAAAGGAAAGGAAAGGAAAAGAAAAGAAAAGAAAAGAAAAGAAAAGAAAAGAAAAGAAAAGAATAGAGAAAAGAAATCGTTGTCAAATGCAACTGTTAACAACAAACTCATACCACCCAGAGTTTGAATTCCCATTTACTTGATCAAACCTACGATCTTATTAAGAATATATTTGTCTTCCAAGTTACTGAGGGGGGCAGGTTAACTAAGTGTTTCACTGCGACCTGATAGGGATCACCATCCTTACAAATCGTGCTTAGAGTTTTCTTACTGCTCAGGAGCTAGTGCCCCATATTCTGCTCATCACAGTCAATCAGGGTCCCAGACCAATAGGTTTTCCATCTTTGGCATACGCTTTCGAGATCTCAGGGTGAAAAAAAGAGTATGGTGACTCGATTGCCAGCTCTTAAAGCTTCTACCTGGAAGTGACAAGTGTCTCTTCCACTCACATCTCATTAGTCAAAACAAGTCCTGTGACTAAACCATGAGATGCCAATGGGGTGAGGAAAGATAGTGCTCTCCTAGGAGAAAGTGGCAGATATTTTTAAACACAGAAGGGGAAAACTAGTAAGAAGAGTTAGGGAAGACCTTTTTATGGATATACTATTTTAATCAGAAAAACAATTTGGTGTTAGCATTTTGAGTAAAGGACTCAACATATGCTCTATACCAGAGACAAGAAGCATGGCCCAGCCTCAAAGAGAAAGGCAATGTGGAATGAGATGGGGAGAGGCGGAGGGAGGAATTGTTGGCATGGGCCAGACAATGTCATAAGTGCTTTAATAGAAACATACAAAACTACCATTTGTAGAGGGTGAAAATATTCAGATTTCAGGATTTTTGAAGGTTTCTTGGAGAAGTAGGACAATAGATACTGATTACATTATTTCGATGAAAATTTATTTGGGGACTTTTAAAGTAAGGATTGGCATTCTCTCAAAAGCAGCATGCCAAGTAGCCAAACCCAGCTTTCCCAGGGCATGAAAGGAGTGCCAGCAAAGTAATAACTAACTCAAGAGGCTTGGCAGTGGGCATGGCCACCAAACAAAAAAGCCTAGTGTCAACATATGGTAAAGATCACTAATTACTGGGTTTGCTTTCCTCATCACAATTGGTTGGTTTGACTTTTAATCCATACCAGTAGGATTCAAACAGTAAGAGTAGAGTCGCTTTTAGTTCATAATCACAAACCTCTATCGATATGAAATCCTGGCAATAAAATTATGTTTTTCCAGCATTATATGTTCATGTCTTCTTGTTACTGAAATCTCCACCATCTTTCCACATGTACCCTCATACTCACTGAAAATAGAAACCATCAGGCTCATAAACACTTATATTTCCACTTCTAAATCAATGACTTGTCTGTACACACACAGAGTTTTTCTCTCTGCCCAACAATTAAAAACGAAGTCATGTTCATGCTTGTATCAAAGGCCATCCTACCTGCTCTTGAATTCTGTCTACATTCCCCTCTCAAGGGATTCATCTTCCAGTAGTTTTCTTTTTTCTCCTACCTCATCAATCTCTATGGCATTACTCTAATTGGTAGAAAGACACTGTCCTAGACTTTCTCATCTTCAAAAAAAAAAAATCATCCTTGGACCTCATAGCATTTCTTAGCTAACGGATTATGTCTCTATCTTGAGAGTTCTCTATGATGCAGTCTCCATTTCTTCTATGTTTATCAATTTTGAATCCATTATTGGGGCATCTTACCCAATTGTTCTTTTCAATCTTCTCCTTTCAGCCACCAATGAACTCCATGCCTTCTTCCCATTCGTTTTTATCTCCTTTGCTAGATACTTTCATTCTACCAAACCCCTGAGGTTTGGAGTTTTTTTCTCCAATCTCAAAACTATCTTCTCTTCTTTCCTCTTCTCTTCCTCTTAGACAACTGCATCAATTCTTAACTGATATAAATATAGGTTCATCAATTATGTGTCCAAAGTACATTCTGAGTGGCTCAGTTGGTTGGCCGTCCAACTTCGACTTCAGCTCAGGTCATGATCTCATAGTTCCTGAGTTCAGGCCCTGCATCAGGCTCTGTGCTGACAGCTCAGAGCCTGGAGCCTGTTTCAGATTCTGTGTCTCCCTCGCTCTCTCCCCCTCCCCCACTCACGCCCTATCTCTCTCTCAAAAATAAATATTTTAAAAAATTAAAAAAAAGCAAAATACATTATGAATCTGTTCTGTGTTCCCCATACCACTTTCTACCATCTTTTAAAAAAAGTTTTATTTATTTAATTTGAGAGAAAGAGCACGTAGGAGGGAGGCAGAGAGAAGGAGAGAGAGAGAGAATCCCAAGCAGGCTCCACACTGTTAGCATAAAGCCTGATGGGCTCATGGGGCTTGAACCCATGAACCGTGAGATCATGACCTGAGCTGAAACCAAGAGTCAGACGCTTAACCAACTGAGCCACCCAGGCACACCTAGATCATTTTAGACATTTGAATTCACAAGTATGAAATTAATGAAGTGCTCAGGACACACCTGGGAATTGTCAGCGCATAGGCATCGGGAGAGCCCTGAGAAGGGGTACCGTTTAAACCCTTTCAATGTTTTCTTGCCCTTCTTACAATGCCCTTCTCACTGCTCACTTTACTATGGCCTGACATTGCTGGGCATAATCTGAGCCCTGCCCATCTTGCTCCACCTCTTGCTACCCCCTGATCTGACCACAACTCTCCGGCAACACTTGCTCTCTTTCTCACCCTCAAGTATATTGAGATTTTTTTTTTTTATTTCCTTCTTCTTAGCCTTTACATATGCTGTCACCCATGCCTTTAGTGGTTTCTGTCTACCTTTCATTGAATTACTACTACTTCTCATAGTTTAGATCTCAGTTTAAATATTGCTTTCCTTTTTTTAAAATTTTTTAATGTTTACCTTTGAGGGAGAGAGAGAAAGAGAGAGAGAGAGAGAGAGAGAGAGAGAGAGAGAGAGAGACAAAGTGTGAGTGGGGAAGGGGCAGAGAGAAAGGGAGACACAGAAGGTGAAGGAGGCTCCAGGCTCTGAGCTGTCAGCACAGAGCCTGATGTGGGGCTCAAACTCACAGACCACAAGATCCTGACCTGACCTAAAGTTGGACCCCAACTGACTAAGCCACCCAGGTGTCCCTAAATATTACTTTCTTGAAGAAGACTTTCTTAACCAGCTCATCTAAAATAGGCTCCTGTTCATTATTTTTTAAAACTTAGCTACCCTTTAAAACTCATTGTACTTAATGCAACTTGCTAATGCTTTTATTCTATTGATTGTTTTTTACTAATATTGTTGCTGTGTTAAACAGTGCACTACACAGTTTCCTTCCTTCCTCTGCCAGAACATATACCCTGAAAGGGCAGAAGCCACATGTCTTTTTCACGATTTTATCCTCAATGATGAGTACGTGGCCTTGAGCACAATAGTATTTGTTGAATAAATGAAATTTAGGAACATGACCAAAGGCCAAGGGTGCTCCAGCTTTACCATTTGTGCCAACCAAATGAAACTGCTAGTGCAGTTTTAAAACTTGGAAATACAATGAATTTAGGTGCTACCAAAAAAGTTGATGTTTTTTTTTCTATTCCTCTTTGCTCCCCATCCTGGATTTAGAAGTTATCTGTAAGACTGGAATGAGTCACATACTGACCATAGCACATAATTCAAATCAGTAGAAGTTTCTACCAAGTTTTCCTGTTACTTAGCAAATTAGGTACATCCTACATTTAGCATGGCAGGTGATGTTTCTCTTATCCTTTTAAAATATATTAGATAAAGATATATTAAAGCAGAATCTACCAGCACAGTAAACTAAAGATAAAAGTGGACAGTAGACCCAAGAATAGGCAGTATTTCTCCTAGTTATACATTCTATTTAGAACTATATGTTTAACTATTTAACCTCCTATGCTGCATGTTAAAACAAGTCAGATGGTTCCAAAAATGGTAGGAAGAGATTTTTGAACACTTACATTGCTCTGGATTCTCAGAGATCCCAAGACTTATGCTGAGGTGAAAGGAGCCAAGATACAATCCAGAACATGAAAATAAATAAACAAATTGTGATAAACACAGACCCGCATCCTCTCACTCAGTAAATGTACTATCTGAGAAACTGAGTCACATGCTTGCTCAACCTGTACACGGCCCAGAACACAATAAACATTGCAGTATTTCTTTCCCACTCACCAGTGTTCCAAATCGGGGACTCTTAGCCCACAGAATGGTACAAAGCAAAGAGAGTGCATATGGAGATGACTTATATCTTAGGAGGCTGGCCCTCTAAAAAAATTGTTTTTTAATTTAAGAAACTAGGCAGAGGAAGGAAGGGCTCATGTAGCTTGTGTTGCTTTTTCTATAAAACTTGGCCCTCTCCCAAAACTGTAGATTGCTTCTAATTCTCTACCATGGTCAGAGAAGCTGACCAATTTGAAGATTCAGATGCTAGCTAGCGAAACAACACTAGAAGACTGCCTTGTACCTAGGACACATCAAGGGAGTGTTGTGCATGCCAGTCCGAGCCTATGATCACATTTGAAAGACAGAAGCTAACAGCACCCAAGTATCTTAGCCTGAGAATATCTGCAAACCTGGGAGAGTTATCCCATCCAATGATGAGAAGCACATCATATAGTCTCTAACATACACTCTACTAAAAGCAAAAAGGATATGAGAGTGTGAACTTCAAAAGGAAGAAAGAAAGAAACAAAGAAAGAAGAGAGAAAAGAAGACAAAAAGAAAATATCTCTTATTACAACATATGGGGTGCCAAAGCTATATATATTAAATAAAATAAATATTTTATTTATCAAATAATAATAAATAGAAACTAGACATTGATTTTAAGAGATCTTAAAAATAAGAAGGGCAACTACAGGGAAAGGGAACAAGTAGAACTAATCAAATATAGGAAATAACAATATGAATGAGAAATTTTAAGAATCCGTCATTTGAAATAATGCACAACGATAGAGCAAAACTAAGACACATGAAAAGAAAGGGATTAGACACCATAAAGGTACTGTAACAACAGACACCAACGGAAAATGCAGAGTTAAATGCCAATTACTTTTGCAATCCCATGAGATGGTTCGTTTTCTGGAAAATTTTAAAGTCAAAATTGGAGCATCATGGTAGCTAAGTCGGTTAAAAGTCTGACTCTTGATTTTGGCTCAGGTCACATCCCAGGGTTGTGGGATTGAGCCCCATGTCGGGCTCTGCACTGAGTTTCAAGCTTGCTTAAGAATCTCTCTCTCCCTCTGCCCCTCTCTCCTGCCTGCACTCTTTTTCTCTCTTAAAAAAAAAAAAGAAAATTGTCAAAATGGAAGCAGGAATGAGTAGACTACTATTAAGAGCAATACTATGAATACATTCTTTTTCAAAATTTAAGAAAGGATTAATTCTAAAATTTTAATATTAGCTAGAGCATAGACATATGCACTGCTACCCACTTTATTACAAAACCTTAAAAAACACTGCTATACAGAGGCGCCTAAGTGGCTCAGTCAGTTAAGTGTCTGACTTCGACTCAGGTCGTGATCTCAGTCTGTGGGTTTGAGCCCCGCGTCGGGCTCTGTGCTGACAGTTCAGAGCCTGGAGCCTTCTTCGGATTCTGTGTCTTGCTCTCTCTGTGCCCCTCCCCTGCTTGCACTCTGTCTCATTCTCTCTCAAAAATAAATAAACATTAAAAACAAACAAACAAACAAAAATGCTGCTATACAGATTTGACAAAGCATAAAAATAAGAATTTAATACTGGGATTAAAAATATGCTATTAAGTTTAATCTTTTATTTTACTTTTAAAATACGCACATTTCGTGTGTCCACCAACCACGTCAGTATAGGTCCAAGGTCTCTTCGTTGACATGTATATTGATCCGAATTCTGTATTATGGTTTTGAACCAGAAACCTCATGTTTGAATTTCAAGTTTTGGTCTCGTAAAAGTGAAGAGTGGATCTGAAGATATTTGGAAAGTCCAAAAACAGTGGATCTGAAGATATTTGGAAAGTCCAGAAACTTCATGGTGCAGGAGTGGAGAGACTGTGGAAGACGTGTGCAAGTACCGTCAACATTACAGGCTCTGGGGCAGGTCCCGGGCTGTAGATGCCCGCTGGGTGGGAAAGCTGCTCTAAGCAACGGGGAGCATGGAAGGCGGGAAAGCCAGAGCTCACCCCACTCGGTTGATGGGTCTTAACCGCTCGCGTCCACTTAGGCACTCAGCCCCTCTGTGCATGGGGGCAGGCGTGGGTCTAGGGGTGCACCTGCCCAGGCTCTCCCGGCTACGGCGGCTGGAGAGATCCGTCATGACAAGGAAAGGGTGGCAAAGAAAACCACTGGGGGCAGCTGTGCCCTCAAAGCTGTAAGTCGGGAGCTGGGAAAACCCCCAGAGACGGGGCAGCTGGTCCCCGCCAAGTTCACCTGTGTCCTGGAACGCCCTCTTTGTTCCCTCCTAAAGAATCTCTTTTTATAATAAAAACATGCTTTACAAATACTGTTTATTTCCCAAACACCTTAGCTATTTTTAAATTTTATCATACGTGACCAGGTAAAGATTTCTTGAAGTTTTAAAATTTCTTAAAGTTTCTTAAAATTTATATTAAATCTTTTCAATGTGATTTTTTTTCAAGGTAAAACCTGTCAGAACTATTAATGAGAGCTTTTTTTTTTTAAATATTTATTTTTGAGAGAGAGAGAGCAAGCGGGGTTGGGGTAGAGAGAGGGAGACAGAGGACCCAAAGTCCAACGTGGCTTCAACTCACAAACTGACCTGAGTCGAAGCTGGATGCTTAACCAACTGAACCACCCAGGTGCCCCACGATAAATAAGAGCTTTAAATAAAACAAATTTAAGGGGTGTCTGGGTGGAACAATCGGGTGAGTATCGACTCTTGATCTCAGCTAAGGTTTTGATCTCAGTGTCATCAGTTCAAGCCCCACATTGGGCTCTGTGCTGGGTGTGGAGCTTACTTAAAAAAATAAAAATAAAAAATTTAAATGGCTCAGAATGTTCTACATAATGAAAAAAGACAAGAACAAATATCCTAAGAACTGTTTGAGATAAAAAAAATAAAGACAGTACATTTATAATTTAAAAGATTATACTTAAATATGCCAAAACATTTTAAGACATACCAAATTATACTAAAATACAATTCAAAGATTATGCTTAGATTATTCTTTAGGTATCCCAAGAGAATCAACTGAAAAAACTATTAGACTCAGTATGTTAGTTAATCAAAATAGCCAGATACAAAGTAGATACAGAAAATTCAGAAACTTTCTTAGAAACCAGCAATAAGCTTTGGGAAGATAAAACTGAAAAAAAATGACCTCACTGAGAATAACAGTAGAAATATGAAATATCTAGGTGTGAATTTCTTGAGATTCATGTGTAAGCTTTATGAAAATCAGGAAACACACAAATATTTTAGTGATCTATAAAAATGAACACTGATGGGGCATCTGGGTGGCTCGATCAGTTAAGTATCTGCCTTTGGCTCAGGTCATGATCTCAAGGTTCTTGAGTTGGAGCCCCACATCCGGCTGTCTGCTGTCAGCGCAAAGCCTGCTTCAGATCCTCTGTCCCCCTCTCTTTCTGCCCCTGCCCCACTCACATGCACATGCTCTGTCTCTTAAAAATAAATAAACTTTAAAAAAATTTAAAAATAAAAAATAAAAATAAAAGTGAACACTGGAGCGCACTATTTCCAGACGGGAAAACTGAATTAATTCATGTGATTAAAATGAGTCAAACCAAATCTCTAATGGGAGAACTAGCTATGAGGACATGACGGACCACAATGTGGGCATTGCCACCAAACAGAGAATGTGGCAGAAAATGAGGGCAAGGTTTATGACAGGAGAGGTGACTGGTGTGTATGGGACAGAGGGGCAGGGAGAAGTACTGTTTAAAAATCACGTAGTAAAACAGTCTTGAATTTACTTGTGTTTTTTTTTAACAGGCTTGAGTGATTTCTCTTTGTCATTTGCAATTGAGAATGCTAATAACTAATTAATAAATGAAAATAAAGTCCAGCTTCTCTAGCAGCAGAAATGTTGGCAACGGTCTGCAGTGTCCAAGATGATGTGGTCACCAAGCCCTTGAAATTCAGCTAGTGCAGCAGAAGAGCCAAATTGTAATTGTATTTAATGTTAGTTCATCTTAATTTAAATCATGCGGCTACGCTTTCGGACCGTGCAGCTCTAGAATGACAAAACTGATGCGAATGAAAGCAATCAATCCTGTTTTCATGAGAAATATGCTTGGAAACATGGTAATGGTGGGGAGCATGTGCTGTGAAAAGAACTCTCTTAATCTACCTGTTAGAGCACAAACTGGTACAAAATTTCCTTAACATAATTTGCTGATTTGTATCAAGTTCATAACTGTGGCCCAGTGGGCAGGTGACTACAGAGCCTTCTAGGAATCAATCCTACTAAAGTAGTCAGAGGTATTGGTGCTAATTTGTATATGAAAATCATTAGTATTATATGATTTATAATTTTTACAATTTGCAATACATTTAAATGAGCAACCAATGGAAATAATTACCAATAAATGAGCAACTGATGGAAATATGGATACTCGGAGAGGACTAACTATTGTACATGTACTTAAAGTTAAGTTTGGGGACATTAATCATTAAATTACAAAATATTTATAATATAGCCAATTTTATAAAAAGATACACTTCTTTCTCCCTGCCCTCTCTCTCGCCTTTTTCCCTTTCTTTCTTCCATAAATTAAACAAATAATAATAATAATTATCAGTTATTCAAAATAAGAGTGTGCATGGGATAATAATACTTGCTTAACATTGGTTCCAATTTTTTAAATTGTCCCTTTAAAAGGCCTTCAATAGGGGTGCGTGGGTGGCTCAGTTGGTTAAGCATCTGACTTTGGCTCAGGTTGTGATCTCGTGGCTTATGAGTTCGAGCCCCATGTAGGGCTATGAGTCTGGAGCCTGCTTCAGATTCTGTGTGTGTGTCTTTCTCTCCCTCCCCTGCTCATGCTCTGTCTCGCTCTCTCAAAAATAAATAAACATTTAAAAAATTAAAAAAAGCCTTCAATAAAAGAATTTACAATAACAACATGAATGAAAACAAACCCTCGAATGTTAATAGCAATTTATACTTTACAGTGTTATCTTTACATTTATCATCTCTTTTTTTTCCTTCAGCAGCCTATAAAGGTAAAGCTCAGGGGAACTAAGTTATTTGACCAAAATTACACATTTTTTTCAGGTAGGGTAGCCCAAAAGAGACTTTAACCTGTTCTATCTGTGGTCATTGAAACTGAAGTTAAGTTTAATAAGGTCTCAGAGGTGGTGTGAGTCTTTCCATTTCCAAATTTGAGTCTTCTGTCTGATAAACCATAATTATCTGGTAAATTATCTACTAAAAAAGAAATTACACTGTCAGTTTGGAAAGTGGAATTCGGGGGTGCCTGGGTGGCTCAATTGGTTGAGTGTCTGACTTCAGCTCAGGTCATGATCTCACGGTTCGTGGGTTCAAGCTCCGCATCAGGCTCTGTGCTGACAGGTAGCTCAGAGCCTGGAGCCTGTCTTCGGATTCTGTGTCTTCCTTTCTCTTCGACCCTCCCCTGCTCACGCTGTCTCTCTCTCTCTCTCTCTCTCTCTCTCTCTCTCTCTCTCTCAAAAATAAATAAAACATTAAAAAATTAAAAAAAAAAAGAAAGTGGAATTCATTTTGCAGCAGAACGGATTTGCTATACTTTCATGCCTTTGGAGAGATTTTCGATTAAATCCCTATGGACTATGCTCTGGAGAATGTTTTCTAGCCTGTCCGAAGATACCTACTCTAAAAATAAAATAAAATTATTAGAGAGACAGAGACACAGATTGTCTTGTGTAAATGCGCCGTGCCCATCAGATGAATGGTTTCTGCTGCGCTTGCCCAGCACATTTAACACTCTCTCCTTCATCCACTTAAATACAAGCTTGATTAATCACCCGAATCACATGAATCTCTGGGGGGTGATCAACACATTTGAAGGAGGTGATTTACCCCCATTAGTTTACTTTAGGATCAAACTTATTAGTAAATAAAAGCTTGAAAGTATTATGGTACTGTATAAAAAATACCTCAAGATTCTTTTGGGGATGTTGTCTCAGGAGACTTCCCAAATATGAACACTGTCTTCTTTTTATGCTAAGTCCAATTTCCAGATGGGAAAGATTTGTTTAAAGGCTCAAATTATCCTGTCATCGAGTGTTAAGTTTCAGAGAGAAGACGGAGAGCAGATGGCCTAACCTTACCACATCGCAAATGCAAACACAGGCTAGAGCCATGAGGTGGCTTGCCCAAGGTCACACGCGTGGCGCGTGGTGATGACACCGAGAACCTGTTCTAAACCCTTGCTTGTTGTTTGTTACTGAAATCCACTCACAGGAGCAAAGGCAAACCAACCCACCTTTCCTAAGTTCCAGATAAATGCATCTTCGATTGGCTCTCTAATTAAAAACACATTTTAAAATAAAAGACTCCCTGAGCCCCCAGTTCTGTTGTAGCATGCCTTTTGTTTGAGATGAAAGCCACTGAAAGCCTCTTACTGGAACCTCAGGGATCGCATTCCCCCCAAATCGGTGAATATTGTTAGTAGTTTGGTGTGCACTCTCTTTTCTGCCATTCACGCAGAACACAGAAGTTGTGATATCTTTAGATTGACTGTCTTCTTAAATAATAAAGAAAATATTATTTTTCAAGTGTGTATGGTGCTTTACAGAATGACGTGCATTATCGCATTTGAGTGTGCTGGTCGTGCGCCGATAGATAACTAAAAACAGGAGAGTGGTATGGAAACAGGGCCCTGCTGTAACACAGACTCACAAAGGCGTGTTCGCTTTGTCATGGGACAGTCGTGGGCGATGCCGGAAGGACAGTGAGGAGACGGTCAGTGGAGGCCGGAAGTGCAGCGATACACCGATCATACTGGCTTCAGAGATGGTGATCCATGCTTTGCCGGACGGAAACAAGCAGCAAACCTGCATTTCCATTAACTTGAAAAATAAAAAGAAAGATGTACTGAATTAACCTATGCATGCAGATAAAATTTCTAGGCAGAATATTGAAAGTGCCAATTGGCTTCTGTTAGTTGCAGATGATAAGATACGGAATGATGAAGACAAGCTAAAGAGAGAACTGCTCAGTATGCAAGCAGAATCTCCAATCCAGACTTGCTCGGTTGAAAAATAAAACTGTTACACATTTTCAGACTCACCAGCTGGCTCAAGGCTCTTGAAATAAGAAATGGCCTCAGGGTAAAGAGTAAATCAAGGGTGTGGTCAGAAGACCCTTTTTAATACCCCAGCTTGGTAGATTGTCTCAAGTAGGAGAAAGAACTTCTAAGAATCTTAAACGTATTTCTTCACTGCAGCTGGACGCTTGGCCCAAAGTGGAGAGCGTTCACTCAAACAGAATTAAGGGCATGGCTTTGGGGACATGATGTGAGTCACGAGGGGATTCTGTAAAAAGCCCACAAATTTTTCAAAGGTGTTGTACAAGTTGGGACTGAAAGGGGCAGAAATCATTCAAAAAGGAAAGATACCTCTGGGATTCTCGACTTTCCACAGCCAAGAAGGAGGCTGAGAAAACTGCTCAGGTGACCACATGGGTTATTTCTTATAGAAAAGAAAAGATGTCTCAGAAGGAAGAATTCCAGAGGATGCAAACCATGAATTGGGAACTACTCTTGAGAGGCAGAGTTGGCCCTAATCAAGGAAGACCCTCTGCTGCCAGACACAGGCCTTGACATGATGAGCTGGATTTCAGAATTGCTATGGACCAGCGACCCCTATGTGCCTCCTGTCCCTACCTTTCCTGTGCAGAGTTTTGCTGCAGTTGTCTTGTACCCATATCGCCATCATGTGTCGGTGTATGAAAGGCAGACTGAAGGTCTTTTGAATTCACAAAGCTCTGGATCAAAGACAGAAGCATCCACACAGTTTACGTCACATTTGGGCCTGATGTAGATCATGAGAACACGGTCTTCAAACTCACTGTTGTGACTTGATGAGTTTGTAGTGGAGGTCTTATTAGGGAAGGAACGTGTTCCCCAGATGGAGAGGGTTGAATCACTGGGATGGAAGGATGGATGTTCTAGGCTGTTTCACCAATGGTGCCCAGTGAATTAAACCTCCCAGTACCATTACCCTTGTATAATCAGCTCTCAAACACTCTAGGCTTGGCCACAGAACTTGTTCTAACCCATGGGCAGGCATCAGTGAAAATGTTGCAAGCAAATGCTTTATAAGATGCTATTTTTGGGGGGTCTTGCTTTTCTGGAATACTGCTGCCACTGTGTGAGGAAGCTAGCCCAGCCCAGCCCTCTTAAGGACCAAACATTGTAAAGAGAGGAAATCCCCCAACCCCGGGCTATGACCCAGCTGGATTCTATCATATGAGGTAGCCCAAGTAAGCCCAGCCAGAGAACCACCAGCCAACCCAGATAATCATAACAAATGATAAATTGTTTTAAGCACCAAGATCTGTGACAGTTTTCTACTCAGCAAGACATAACTGAAATAGAACTTTTCAGCAGCAACAGAAGAAGCTAGAAGAAAATGCAATGTCTTTAAAATTATTGCAGAAAAAATTATTTTTCACCTGAAATCCTATTTGTATTCAAACCATCAATTAGGCAAAAGTATAGAATGTCTTATGATAAATCAACATTTTACTTTCCATATGCTCTTTGCTGGAAGATGAACTCAAATAAAGGAGGAATTAAACCATGAAAGAGGAAGAGGTGGATTTCAAGAAAGAAATATTTAACCCTAAAGGGAAAAAATAGGCTAATTCTCAGGATAATTGTATGGGAAATTCCCACTGGAACAGCGTGGAATAGGTCTAGCTCGTTAGAGGAGCAAAGCAGAAGAAAGCTAAGGGATGTCTTCCATAGAAAAAAGAGAAAAATTCATTATGTTAAGATAAGATTTACCCTTCAGTTAGGGAGGTGTAGAGTGTAGGTAGTAGCATTATCTATGGCTACTTAGAAAATCTAAATGGGTAAAAGAGATAAAGTATTAAAACAAATGTACACCTAGGAAAATAATCATCATAATGCATAGACTCATCGCTATTTTGGGAGGGAGGTTGTGGACATGTCTACGTGAGCATTTATGTCTGCATTGGGTTCGTTATCAGTGAGCTGATTCCTCATCTTGAATATTCCAGAGTCAATAGGTAACAACTAAAATGGAAAAATCAAGACATAGAAGCATATGGTTGATTTATAGAAATCTGTGGGTCCCTACGACGGGAAAAATCAGCTAGAAGGGTTGGAATGGCCGCCTCTTTGAGGTGGGAATAGAAATGAAAGAGGTGGCATCAGATCTGCTGTTTTCTGTTATAAACATCATAGAGCTACTTGACTGTAAAACAATGTGCTTTGAACATCTTTGACTACATTAAATTTTTTATTATCTAAATTTATTATCTAAATATCCATGTTTTTATTGAAATTCACAAACTCTTAATCAAAGTTAAGAGTTTTCTTTATTCTTTTTTTTTTTCTGGATTAGCTGATAGTCCAAGGATGCTTTGGGGGGAGGGATACGAAATAGCAACCAGAAGGGCAGCACCTGGTCCAGAAAACAGAAATTCTAGAAAAGGTGGTGAGGATTATCCTTAGGTTTACCAATTCATTTACTGTGTGTCCAGGCTGAGAACACTGCAGGGCACAGACATTTCAGTACAAGTGTCATGGCCTTCTAGAGCAAAAGAACGCAAGTGAGTGGGGCACCTGGGTGGCTCAGTTGGTTGAGTATCCCTGTTCAGCTCAGGTCATGATCTAGTGGTCAGTGAGTTCGAGTACTGTGTCGGGCTCTGTGCTGACAGCTCAGAGCCTGGAGCCTGCTTTGGATTCTGCCTCCCTCTCTCTCTGCCCCTCCCCTGCTCACACTCTGTTCTCTCTGTCTCTCAAAAATGAATAAACATTAAAAAAATGTAAAATAAAAGAATGTAAGTGATCAAGGGAAGAAGTAAATTCTGAGACAAGGGTTAGGATGTCCTTATACTGTCTTTTGCAGGATGATAGAAATCAGAGCCTGTACTAGAATTTATTGTGAGTTGAACAAACAGAGTACCATGAGATCATGAAGCAAGGGATAATTAAATTTCAACTGCTGGAGGAGGAAGACAAGTCGTGTTGAAGGCACAGAGGAAAAACTGATGAGGGGAAAGGCCAGGGAAGCAGAAGTTAGATTTACAGAGAATGATCGGTGAAGCCCAGGGTCCAGGTGAACAGCCCATGGAGGATACAGTGGCAGATGCCACTCAGGACTCTGTCACTCAGTGTGCACTCTCTATTACAAATGAGATCACTTGAATTGAATAAGTGTGTGGCATAATCATGTGCTGCCACCCATTCATTTTCTCAACTTCTGTCCCCAGGATAGAGGTCAGAGAAGAGAAAGAATAGCTTCTGTAAAATGAATCAGAGACACCCTGGTCCACTGCTCCTGCATCCATCAGAATGTGCCCTGGTTTCTGCAATCTCCTCCAGGGAGAACAACCTACACGATTCTCCAGGAAGGTCAGCCAACTTCTCAGGTGTTTTCAGGTCGTCCGTCGGTTTATTCCCATATTCGACAAGTGTTATTGATCACCTACTAGGATAACAGGTGCAACCTCTGCACTCATGGGTACTCTCCAAGGTGCTGGACACAGACAATAAACAAGGAGATACACAAGCAACCCATCCAAGTGTTCTGCAGGGAATTGAAACTGCAAAGAGCTCGGATAGAGACAACAGCAAGCTGTTCTAGGCAGCCTTCAGTAGTGCCTCTGATGATCCCCATCTCCTGGAATTCACACCCTTATGTCGTCCTCAGTCTGTGAGTACTGACTAGTCATTCATTGCTAGAGATAACATACAGCAAAAGTGATAGAACATCAGTGCTATTATTAGGTTTTAAAAGAATGTGACTTTTCCCTTACTCAACTCTCTCTCTGGCTCTTTTCACATATGTACTCTACTGAAGCAAGCTGCCATGTTGTGAGTTTCCCTAAGGATAGGCAAGAACCTGAGGGTGGGCCAGGTCAATGTCCCCAAACGTGCTAAATATCACCAGTCACCACATAAGCGAGCTTGGGGCTAGATAGACCTTTACTCAGCTATGCCTTCGGAAGAGAGTCAGTATCTTGTTTGCAGTCTTCTGAGGTCCTAATGCAAAGGACCCAGCGAAACCATGTCTGGATCCATAGAAACTATTAGATGACAAAAATGTGTGGTTTTAAGTTACTGAGTTTGGGGTAATTTTTACACAACAATAAATAACTAATACACTTATATGTAAGATAACTCACTTTCTCTTTTTAATTCATTCACATACTCTTTGTCTTTTAATTGAAGAATTTAGAACCTTCTGCTTTAATGTAACTACTTTTATACTTGGGGTTAACTGAACCAGTTTATTTCATCCTTTCTGTGTGACCTAATTAGGGCTCTGCTTCTTTATCTCCTTTCTTGTTTGTTTTGATGGGGAATTTTTATCATCCCACCTTTCTGCCTTTTCAACAGTTTGCAAGTATGTGATGTTCTCTAATTTATCAAAGTATGCTGTTATCATTTCCTTTGCTCTTAAACAAAGACTTTTAAATATAGGATGCATAATTGCTTTAGAGTGTATACGTTAGGAAATGAATGTGTATCTGTATTTCTGTTCTCTTTTCCCACATTCTCATTCATTACACCTTGTTTTGTGGGGTGCCTGTTCACTTTTGTGTGCTGATCATAATATTTAAGATTATACCTAGGAACAGCATGAGGTATATGAAAATCGAGTATTTCTTTGTTTTTTAATGTTTATTTATTTTGAGGCAGGGGGAGAGGCTGAGAGAGAGGGACAGAGATAATCCCAAGCAGGTTCCATACTCTCAATGCAATGTGAGGCTTGAACCATGGGCTGTGAGATCATGACCTGAGCCGAAATCAAGTCAGACGCTTAACCAACCGAGCCATCCAGACACCCCAAAAATCAAGTCTTTCTTAACTGAAGATCTTCCTTTCTTTTCTATGGGCTATGGGAGAAACATTCTAGGATTGCTTTAATTCCAAATTCAAGGTTTGAGATCTTTTGGGAGACCCAGGAGATAGAGCACAGGCTGGAAGCCACATGATTAACTTCAGATTCATACTTAATTTGTGGTTGAAGCCACTTTGAATTCCAGTTTACAGCATGGGTGGGTGTTGGGCAGACACTAGACATTAATTGCAGATGTTTCTTCCTGATCAGCAAACACCTTCAAGGAAAAGCCTATTGGAGTGTAAGATTCACCTCATCAAGCTGTCATCTACTTGTAGATTTTAGCCCAGTTCTTACTATGTTACTAGTTCTTTGATGTTTTCAGAATTTTCTCACATTTCATCCAACATTTTGATTGATGTCCTCTATGAGAGAATTTGTTTTAATTACCTAACCTGCCACTTCTAGAACTGAAGTGCTCTTTATCTATAATTTTTATAAAAATATTTTTCATGAGAAAATCAATTAGATTGAGTCCCAAGTATCTTATGTTTTTTATCACTGTTATGATTAGTGTGTGTGAATGTGTGTGTGTGTGTGTGTGTGTGTGTGTGTCTACATTTTCTTTGTCTTTACTAGGAAGAAAATTACATCTTTTTTCATATGATACTAACATACCTAAGTAACTTTGCTAAACTCACTAATTCTCATAGTCTGTTTTTAGAT
The DNA here is from genome assembly GCA_028646485.1 of Cryptoprocta ferox. Classification (NCBI taxonomy): domain Eukaryota; kingdom Metazoa; phylum Chordata; class Mammalia; order Carnivora; family Eupleridae; genus Cryptoprocta; species Cryptoprocta ferox. Next base: position 127,684,170 of record CM053576.1, on the reverse strand, counting down.
TTTCATGAATTTTGTATGTAGGCAACTGTATCTGCAAATAAGAATTTTGTTACTATATTGCCAATTCTTATAAGCTGTTTTATTTCTTTTTGTTGTTGTTACTGTAGCTCATTTTCTGGTACTTGAAGAAAATGTTGAAGGATACAGTTTGGTGATAATGAGAATTTTTATCTTTTCCTAAATTTAATGTAAATTATTCCACAATTTACTGGTAAGTATGATGTTTACTATACATTTGTGATAGATGCCTTTTTGTAGTAAAAAAAAAGAACTTGCATTTTGCATCCAACTTCTGGATTTTGAATCCAACTTAGGAATTTAAAAATTCTAGAATGCTTAGTGAATTTCCTAAATCATTTCTTCATCTATTAAGATGATATACTTTTCCTTCAAATCATTAATATGTCATGTCATGCTGATACGTATTTTGACATTAAGCTATCAATGTGTTACTCAGATACACCCTATTTGATCATTTTAATGCAACACTAGATTTAATTCAATGAAATTTTATTTGGAATTTCTATACCATTCTTCATAGATGAAGGTAGTTGCTTTCTTCTCGAATGAAAACAATAATAATATTAATAATAATCATCAGCAATCAGATAACAAAAAGAAATAAAAGGCACACAAATTGGCAAAGAAGTCAAACTTTTCATTCTTTTCAGATGACATGATACTCTACATAGAAAACCTGAAAGACTCCACCAAAAAAAATGCTAGAACTTACAGGTAAATTCAGCAAAGTTGCAGGATATAAAATCAACATACAAAAATTAGTTGCATTTCTATACACCAATAATTTAGCAGCAGAAAGTGAAATCAAGGAATTGATCCCATTTACAATTGCACCAAAAACCGTAAGATTCCTAGGAATAAACCTAACCAAAGAGGTAAAAGATCTGCATGCTGAAAACTATTGAAAACTTATGAAAGAAGCTGAAGAAGAAACAAAGAAATGGAAAAACATTCCATGCCCATGGAATGGAAGAACAAATACTGTTAAAATGTCAATACTACCCAAAGAAATCTACACATCCAATGCAATCCATATCAAAATAACACCAGCATTCTTCACAGAGCTAAACTTTTTACAATCCTAAAATTTGTATGGAACCAGAAAAGACCCCAAATAGCTAAACTAATGTTGAAAAAGAAAACCAAAGCTGGAGGCATCGCAATTCTGGACTTTAACCTGTATTATGAAGCTGTAATCATCAAGACAGTAAGGTACTGGCACAAAAACAGACACATAGGCCAATGCAACAGAATAGAGAATCCAGAAATGGACCCACAAATGGATGGCCAACTAATCTTCAACAAAGCAGAGAAGACTATCTGATGGAAAAAAGACAGTCTCTTCAGCAAGTGGTGCTGGGAAAACTGGACAGCAACATGCAGAAGAATGAACCTGGACCACTTTCTTACACCATACACAAAAATAATCTCAAAATGGAGAAAGACCTAAATGTGAGACAGGAAAGCATCAAAATCCTAGAGGAGAAAGCAGGCAAAAACCTCTTTGACCTCGGCCACAGCAACTTCTTACTAGACATGTCTCCAGAGGAAAGGGAACTAAAAGCAAAAATGAACTACTGGGACCTCATCAAGATAAAAACCTTCTGCACAGCGAAGCTGTGAAGATATTTGCAAACAACATATCAGATAAGGGGTTAGTAGCCAAAATCTATGAAGAACTTATCAAATTCAACAATCCAAAAACCAAATAATCCAGTAAATAAATGGGCAGAAGACATGAATAGACACTTTTCCAAAGAACACATCCAAATGGCTAAGAGACACATGAAAATATGCTGAAATCACTCAACATCAGGGAAATACAAATCAAAACCACAATGAGATAACACCTCACACCTGTCAGAATGGCTAAAATTAACAACTCAGGCAAAAATAGATATTGGTGAGGATGCAGAGAAAGGGGAACACTTTTGCCCTGCTGGTGGGAATGCAAACTGGTGCAGCTGCTCTGGAAGATAGTACAGAGATTCCTCAAAAAATTAAAAATAGAACTACCCTATGGCCCAGCAATTGCACTACTGGGTATTTATCCAAAGGATACAAAAATGCTGATTCAAAAGTGCACTTGCACCCCAATATTTATAGCAGCACTATCAACAATACCCAAATTATGGAAAGAGCTCAAATGTCCATCAACTGATGAATGGATAAAGAAGATGTGGTATATATATATATGTGTATATATATATATATATATACATATATGTGTGTGTGTGTGTGTGTGTGTGTGTGTATACATACACACAATGGAATACTACTTGGCTAACAAAAAGAATGAAATCTTGCCATTTGTAACCATGTGGATGGCACTAGAGTGTATTATGCTAAGTGGTATTAGTCAGTCAAAGAAAGATAAACATGATTTCACTCATATGGGAGATTTAAGAAACATAACAGATGAACATAGGGGAAGAGAAGGAAAAATAAGATAAAAAGAGAGGGAGGCAAACCATAAGGGATTCTTAAACAGAGAACAAACTGAGGGTTGCTGGAGGGGAGGTGGGGAGGGATGGGCTATATGGGTGGTGAGCATTAAGGAGGACACTTGTTGGGATGACCACTGGGTGTCATATGTAAGCGATGAATCACTGGGTTCTACTCCTGAAACCAATACTACACTGTATACTAACTTGAATTTAAATAAACTTTAAAAAGAAAAAAATAATAATCATAAAAATCTAATGTAATCATAGACAGAGCTGTGAACTTCTCTGTCCTCCTGTTTTTCCATCAAGTTGACAGCACTGACTGAAAGTAGGCTCGGTATCTTCCTTAGATGCCCCCTTTATCAGGAGACAGCCCAAAAGGAAAGCATAAAACAAGAGACTCTTTTCAAACTAAAATTACCTCCCTTTAAAACAATAAAAGGGATTTATATTATATATACTATGTGTCCTTGGAAATTTTAATGTATTTATAATGATGAGCTTTCTTAATAAAAAATATAATAGTCACTTCCATTTGTCACATTCTTGTATTTTTCTGACCCTTAGACATATTTTTAAAGTTTCTTACTGCAGTTCACATATATCCTACGTTTGTCCTTAAGTACTGTATTTTGTTTTGTTGTTTTTGCTCATGTGTTTTATTTCTTCCACTTGTGTGTGTATGTCTATGTATATATGTAAATGCACGTACTTACATATGGAAGTGATCATGAGCAAATACCACACTAGGTGCAGGGGACAGGAAAACAAATTAGATGTTCCAGGTCCCTGTCCTCACGGGGTTGAATGCAAGATTGAAATTTAAAGAGAAAGAGCCTGAATAAATGTTAAGACTCATTTACCCAGCTTTGTTTTTCTTTATAGCGCACTTCACAGCCTGTCATTTCCTGCCTAATTATTTAGGAGTTTTGGTTTCTCTCCCCCATAACCCTGCTCTCCTGAGGTGAGGAGTCTGTGTTTGAAGGCATCCCTGTCTCTGCAGGACCTAGAAATGTAGGCATTCACTGGCTATGTGATGACGAATTAAAGCAGGGGTGGACAAATTACAGTCGCAGGCCACATCCAGCTGGGGGACAGCTCTTATAAACCAAGTCTTAGGGGAACATAGATTCTCCAACTGCTTTGTACGTTTTCTGTGGTTGCCTTTGCACCAGGGCGCAAAGCTGAATGACTACGACAGAAACCTCGAGGCTCACAGAACCTAAAGCAGTTGTGTCTCTCCATTGATAGAGAATGTCCAGTGACCTCCAAATTGAAGGACGAATATCTCAAAACAAGATCTTTCTTCATAGGAAGCCACTGGAATCAAATTTAGTTGCTCCCTGGGAGAATTATGGATTTAAATCCTGGCATAATCCAAGGCGGCAGAACCTGCTTTCTTTCCACCAAAGGATTCTGGATTTTCACGGCTCAATTCAAATGCCAGTTCGGTTTTCCCAGGGAAAATGTGGCCTCTCACACACCACAGCGGCTCCCAGCTCCTGCAGCCTGGTGAGCAGGGATGAGGGCAGGCAGGACTGGGCATGGTGGTGGAGGAATCCCAGACACCCCATGATGGAGAAGCACCGGGGCCAGGCAGGGCTCCTGCTACCTCAGGAAATGGAGCTCAGGGCCCTGTACCGCTCTGCGGCCCCAGGCCCCTCTCCGGGTCCCCAGCCCCAGCCCCCCTCCAGGTTCCCAGCCCCAGTCCCCAGCCCCATCTCTGGGTCCCCAGGCCCAGTCCCCAGTTCCCCTCCAGGTCCCCAGCCCCAGTCCCCAGCCCCTCTCTTCAGGTCCCCTCTCCAGGTCCCCAGCCCCAGCCCCCCTCCAAGTTCCCAGCCCCAGTCCCCAGCCCCATCTCTGGGTCCCCAGGCCCAGTCCCCAGCTCCCCTCCAGGTCCCCAGCCCCAGTCCCCATACCCCTCTCCGGGTCCCTCTCCGGGTCCCCGGACCCCCTCCAGGTCCCCAGCCCCCTCCCTGGGTCCCCAGCTCCCCTCCAGGTCCCCAGCCCCAGTCCCCAGGCTCCTCTCCGGGTCCCCAGCCCCCTCCCCAGGGTCCCAGGCCCCCTCCCCAGGCCCCCAGGCTGCACTGGGTTAGCTCCAGGAGGGATCCAGTAAATGTCACTCCGCAGTGCGCCCCATTACCAAATTAGTCCTCGCCCTGGTCAGCGGCTGTCTGGCAGCCGTCACTTGCCAGGCCGAGCTGCGCCGCCGGGGCGCTGTTTACTGGGAAAGACACAGGCTTCGAGCTTCTGAGGAAGCGCAGACCCCGAGGCGGAATTCAGGAGGGACCGCCAAGCCGGGGCAGCAGGCTTCGCTACCAAATAAGGCCGCTTGTGAGCCGGCGCCACTCAGGCCAGGGTTCAGGGCAGGGGTGCCTCCGGCTGCTGGGGAGCACGCTGAGGAGCCCCAGGGGCCAGGGCTCTGCCGGCCCGAGGGGCTGCACGCCTGCCCTCCCTCCCAGGAGGCCCTCTCCCCCAGGGGGACTCCCCGCCAGGAGGCCCTCCTGGCAGCAGCCCTTTGCAGAGCATCTTCCTCTGCAGAGACTGGGGCCCCATCCACACTGCGGTGTCCCCACTGGGTGCCCCCCAGGGGTTCGCCCCTCATTCTGACCACATCATCAGGGACCCAGCTCCTCTGTGTGCCTCCCTGCGTCCATCCTCTGTGATGCACCCCAATATGAGCGTGGCTGCTGCCACACTCCATACACTCACATACGCGTACATACATACACACACCACACCATGTACATACACACACTGACATATGCACCATGTACTTATTACACACACTGTACATACACACCGTGCACACACACACACACACACACACTACAAGCACACCACACCACATATATACACACATTGCGCTTACACACCATGTACATACACACACTGCACTTACACACCACGTGCACACATGCCATATACATATACACCACACATGTACCACAGACACATAGACCACACAGACATCACACATGTATACAGACTACATACATGCACACTACACACAGTTACCATACACACACACCCCTCCATACATACCGCACACACACACACCACACACAGATACAACAGACACCCATAAACACACACACCACATACATGGACACTTACATACTGCACACACACTACACACACCACAGATGCATAGAACACACACACACCGTCATGCACACCGCATACACACAGACCACACCCACATCACACACACATCCCACACACAGATACGTAGAGCACACGCGCACACACACTGCACACCCATACGTATCACACACATATACATACCCACATACATAGCACATGCACACAGCCCACACACACCCCACACCCCACATCACAGAAACAAATACCACATACAAGTATGCCCCATATACATACCACACACATACACACCACATGCACCATATCACAGATACATATAATACACACACACACACTCCCCACACCACATCACACATACACTACACACCCACACCACACAGATGCCATACTCACCCACACTCCTACTATACACACATACACACACACAAACACACGGAAGCACGGATAGGTGCGTCTTTGTCTATCACCCACCCTGTATTGGCCTGGAGGACACGGGCCAAGGGCTGAGAACTACAGTCTATGAAAAGTGCCGAGTTCAAAGCCAGAAGAGCACACACCTGTATTATATATTTCGGTCAAGTGGGACCCGACCACTAATGGGAAGTAAGGCTGCAGAAGCGATCAGCGAATCCTGAGACGCAGGGCCTGCACTTCCGAACACCTTGCACGTGACCCGGGTATAACATTTGCTGTGAACTCTGCAGCCCGTGCATGGCCTTGGCTATGGCTGTCGGCTGGCGTTTTCGTCAAATGGAAGGATGAGCTGATGCCCAGATGCGCAAATGACTGAATTAATACTTTACAGGGCGGGATTAGCTAAGAGGAAAACTGAGCTTTGATGGGTTGGCATGTAACTGTTTTCATTGGCTCAAGCAGAGAGCTACATACCCCAACCAACTCTCCTATGCAGGAAACATCAAGGTCTCAAATGAATTCCCCGAAAAGCACATCACCAATGATGTGTCAACATTCAAGGCCAAAGCTAAGACACTTGGCCAGAAACAGATGAAAAGTGAACTTGGCTATGGCTCAGGGAGGTGGAGTCTCACATCTGCCAACTGTTTTTGTTTGCTCAGAGATGGAGACATAGAAGGCCCATTGTGAATTGTGAAAAAAGATTCACTAGATGACAAAAAGTTAAAACCTCGAGTTAGGTAATACTTTCCCTTAAATATCGGCAGGTGCCAATAAAGGGGATCGCGTGTAAACATTCTGCATTTAGACATGACCTGAACTTAGCTTGCAAGGGAAAGTTAGCTTATGTCAGTGAGATTGTTAAAATGCAAAAACAGAAGATCTACGGAAAAGGCTGCAAAAAACTATGATTCCTTGTGCTTTTTCTCCCAAATGCTGCACTGAAAACAGTGGAAAGAATGGACACCTTGAAATGTTGAGGAAAACCTGTATTCTTTGCGAGAATTACGTGGCAGAGGGCTGGACATTTTTCCAGAATGCTCACAGTGACCTATTCGTTCGTACCCAGGAAAGGGCAAATGAGCACCCCGGAAGAGACAGAGACTGGTTCTCCAATGTCAGGAAGGCTAGTCAAGGCCCCGCAGTTAACAAGTGCAGGGTCCAGGGTTCCAGCCCACCTCTCCCCAGTTCCCACCACCTTCCCTGAAAAGGGGAGGGAATCAGCGTGGCCAGTCTCTACTGGACAGTGATAAAGACCAGCCCTTGGCCACTTCTGCACAGTCTCCTCACTATAAAACTCCTTTTGAGTTGTTCCAAAGTTGACATTGTCTTTTAATTTATATTGATATTTAAGCAAAGTAAAAACTTATAGAGAGAAACTAATAAAATTGCCAAGTCTATCCGGTGCCAGGCATTGCACTAGAAACCGCGACTTCGTACCTTCCCCTTCCCATCTTTTCTGCCGGATGGCTCTGACTTGTCCCCATTTCACGAACGATGACGGTGAGATGCAGAGAAGAGTGAAGCAAGGCTTAAAATTCCAAAGTCCAGACATTCTCTATCTACCACATGGCCTCCTTTCTACGCATCCTCTTGAAATCTATTTGTCAGGTGTGATTTGTCATAACTGAGTTTTCTTTGGTTCTCGAAAGTATTTTGAGTTTTCGAACTGTCCCCTCGATATTAGCATTCTGGAAATCGGTGAGAGGAGGTGAGGTTTGCACAGAAGGAGGACAGTATGGCCAGGTGCCGGCCTGTCAAGGCAAGGGCTTATGAAGATTAAGCAACATGGCCAGAAAACCAAAGGGCTACAGATGAAGGCGTGTGTGCCAACGAACAGAAAAGCCAACTGAGATTGGGACAGCTCAGTACAGCATCGTTCAGGCTCCATCGAAACCTTCAGGAGGTCAGTGTGGATTGTAACAGATTTGGAGCTAGAAGGTGCTTCAGGCTTGGCATTTTGCAGACAGAAAACCTAAGCTTCAGAAAAGGAAAGTGACCCGCTTGAGTTGCACCCTGGGGCAAGAGCTCAGGTGTTTTGGTGGCTTCTCATGATCCTTTTATCTGCACCTGATCCCACGGATCAACACTAACACACGCGAGCAGGCTGCCGGGCAGATAGCCGGCACCTGGTGGAGGAGGTGGGCAGGGCAGTGGCAGCCCAGGTAACTTGTGGCCATTCGCCTTTGTAGGATTCACACCTGAGTTCTGTCAGCGTGCCCTGATGCGTCCTGCTCTCCCGGCCACACGCATAGTCATAAGGCTGCACCATTGAGGGAGGGCCTAGTGAGTGCTGCAGCTTTTAGGAGGTGCTTTAAATAAATTCTGGGTATTTCTTCCACAGAGGAAGAGACTGGAGTTCAGAGAGGTTGATGGTCTTGCCCAAAGTCATCTACTAGAACTGACATAGCCAGGATCTGGGGCTAAACCTGTTTGGGCTCTGAGGCCTTGGTTTTTTCCACTTCTAGAATGTCTTTTTCTAAGATTTGAACAGTCAGGTCATCTCATGGACGCACCAGAATCAGAAAATAAGGAGCTTCCCCACAGTAGGAATTCTCTCCATAACCAAATTGTATGATTACAAGCATAGCACATCTAAAAGTCCATCTTTCATTATTTATTTACTTAAAACACAATACCAAGTACTTCATTAGCTATCAGAGTATTTATCTAATAAACACTCTATTATACTATGGGCCATTCTAACAACTTTACATACATTAAAACCTTTGTCTTCTTAATAACTACATAATTCAGTGACTGTCATTATTCTCATTTTACTGATGAGGACACTGGGGCCCAGAGACATCCAGTAAATGATCTAAGACTGCAAAGCTAGTAAAGTGAAAAGCCAGCATTCAAATCCAGCCCAGAGTCAGGGCTTTTGAACACTAGTCCATAGTTCCTCTATCATTCTGTAGAAATATATTTTTTAAATTTTTTTAATGTTTATTTATTTTTGAGAGACAGTGTGAGCAGGGGAAGGGCAGAGAAAGAGAGAGAGGGAGACACAGAATCCAAAGCAGGCTCCAGGCTCTGAGCTGTCAGCACAGAGCCTGATGCAGGGCTGGAACTCACAAGCCATGAGATCATGACCTGAGCCAAAGTCAGAATCTTAAGCGACTGAGCCACCCAGGTGCCCCTCTGTAGAAATCTTAATGACATGAGGTATGCCTAGCTTCACCTTCCTAAATTGAGAACAGTGAACCTCGCTGAGCCTTCCTGTGGTTCCAGGCCTTCTAGGTGAACTTAGAATATTACATTCACTACACCCTGCCCTGTAGTGCCCTCAGGGATAGTAAATTGCAGAGAATAAATTTCCCCCCGACTGGCCCCAGATTGTTGTTCTCATGGAGTTCTTTCTAATTTGTACAGCGCTTCTATATATTCGTCCTGCTATCTTCTGTCATTAACTATGGCTGTTAATATGTTGGTATACGCTATTCATGACTTTGTTTCAAATATTTTAATGTTTATTTTTCGAGAGAGAGAGAGAGAGAGAGGGGGAGGAGCAGAGAGAGAGGGAGACACAGACTCTGAAGCAGGCTCCAGGGTCAGAGCTGTCAGCCCAGAGCCCGTTTGAACCCATGAACCATGAGATCGTGACCTGAGCCAAAGTCCACCACTTAACGGACTGAGCCACCCAGGCGCCCCATCATGACTTTGTTTATAATAATTATCTGGCTCTGTATCCCTGCAGGAGTCTCTTACGCGAATATACTAGAATGCATGAGCTTTAAGACAGTAATATGTTTCCCATAGGCCTTTTTTTTTTTTTTGATTGATGCAATGGCATGTCTTGGCTCGATGTAGCTGTTTGAGGGCACAAGATCATTTAAGATGCGGCTATAAGGGCTCCCTGACTCAGAGCCTTGGAGGGGAGGAATGTCAGTCTCCTGTGGGGGGAGGCCATGGAGCTTGGCTGAAGGAGGAAGTCACCACATACACAGAATCGGCATTGTCATCTCATTACTGTGGAATGTCCCTCCCTGCCAAGCCCCAAATACTATAGCAGCTGAAACTTTCACATACAGAGCAGCAGAGACTCCCGCAGAAGAGAAGAAGCAGAGCCAAGGCTTGGTGTAGGCTTTTGACACTTGAAATTGGGCAAAGTTTTTGGTTTCAGCAGTGCTGCTAAAAAACACATTTCCCACGGTCGGCCTGAACTTTGACTCAGAGCCTAAATAGTTGGCAGAGGCGTGTCTGGCTCTGAGGTTTCACTTGGCAGCGGCTTCCTCTAACCCCTGGGTCTGCCGCCGGCCACCCTCTCAGGTGTGGAGTTTCAGGCCCAAAGTCAACCATCACCCAGAAGCCCCTCCTTCCCTCCGGGTCAGAGCACAGTGGCAGTTCTCAAAGAGGGTTCCCCTGACCAACTGCAGTAGCATTGTCCAGGAATCGGTTAGACATGCAAATTCCCAGGCCCTGCCCCACACCTGCTGAACCAAAAAGTCTAGGGGTGGGATCTTTAACAAGTGCTGCAGGGGACCCCAAAGCCCCATGGGTTTGAGAAACACTGCAGCAGGAAGAAGGAAATCAGAAAAGAAGGGCCAAACAAAATGAACTAGCATGGCTCATGAGATGTCACTGGGCAGGTTAGTGTGGAGGAAAAGGGACAGATGTACCTGTTGTCTAATTCTGTCCCAGACCTCACCTCAACCACGCAGAGTGGTAGCACTTGCTACCTGTCCATCAACAGGTGGAGATAGGTCCACCAAGAGTTGGACCCAACTGGATTCAGAGCTCATACGGTGTACTCCAGGAAGGGCTTTGCAGAAGCCTTTACCTTCCCCAACTTCTGTGCTCACGGGCTGATGACGTGCTGATGTGAAAGAAACATGTGATAGCTAGAAATAGAGCCTTTGGGTGAGCCATGCTGTTGGGCCTCAAGGGAAATCAGTGTGGACAATAAGCAGAATCCCTTAAAGAGAAATCCTCTCAGCCACATCTTCATTTGCCCTTGGATTAGTGAATGAGAAATACCTCTTGGTGGTCCTCAGGGAAAATGATCAGATCTACTCAGCCAGACCAAGAGATAAGCTACTGCAGGGCCCTGGAGGGTAAGCTTCAGTCCTGGGCTACGGGGAGATATTAGGGGTCCTAGGTTGTTATATAAAATGGCAGACTGTGCAGCTTTTTATTTTAAAATTTTAACATGTATTTATTTTTGAGAGACAGACAGAGGCAGAGCACAAGTGGGGGAGGGGCAGAGAGAGAATGAGACACAGAATCAGAAGCAGGCTCCAGGCTCTGAGCTGTCAGCACAGAACCTGATGCGGGGCTCGAACCCACGAACCATGAGATCATGACCTGAGCTGAAGTCAGATGCTTAACCAACTGAGTCACCCAGGAGCCCCCAGACTATGCAGCTTTAATAGCAGTAGTCTATTGGTCATAGTTCTGGAGGCTGGAAGTCCAAGATCAAGGTATCAGCAGGGCTGCCTTCTCCCTGTGTCCTTACATGGCCCTCACTCTGTGTCTGTACCCCATAGTTGTCTCTTCCTCTTCCTGTCAAAACATCAGCCATCTTGGATTAAGATCTGGTTCTTCATCTGTTTGTTTGTTTTTTATCAGAGTCAAAATAAGAAATCTATCTATAGAACCGGATCCATTCTACCCACATGACCTCATTAACCTTAAATACCTCCTTAAAGGCCCTATCTCCAATTACAGTTACCTTGGGAGTTAGGGCTTCAATACATAAATCTGGGGGGGGGACTTAATCCATTCCATATCAGAAGGGGATGCCAGTGGGAAAAGAGCAGGTGTCTTGAAAGAGAACTAGGTAACAAAGCCCTCCATGGGGTGAGATGGAACGGTGTGGGGGAGGGGAGTCCTTGTCCCTCTTCAGCCACCACATCCTAAATTCCTCCTCCCAGGGCCAGCCTGTGTGCTGGCACATGCACCTCGATAACCCTCGGCCAACAGGAACATTGCACGTCTTCTCATTGTAGTCAACTGTGACGCATCGTCTCAGAGAGAAGTTCACCAGATAACAAAAACATATATATATGGAATGACCGAAAACACATACAAAAAATCTGAGTGATGTGAAAAGAAAGGAAAACAGTGAGATGAGACTGTGAAACAAATGATCAGAGTACAGAAGAATTAATTCTGAGGGATAATCCATAATTACAGATCACACCCTCCAGTGTTCTAGGCCCCTAATAACAAAATCAATGGGAAACACATCAGTTATGGGTTTGGATTGCTCACAGGATCAACTCTAGACTCTGTGGGGATTTATTATATTCACTGTTGCCCCCTTCACCTCCAATACTCTTCACAGTCCCTGACATATAATTCAGTAAATACACACCAGAGACTCACCCTCCAGAACTTGCGACTTGCCACGTGAGCAAATTCCTTATAATAAATCTCTTTCTCGATGTATATATACATCTGTGTCCTCTTGGTTCTGTGTCTCTGGGGAACACCGAGGAACACAATGAGTTAATCCACTTTTTGGCCCTGTGGTTTGAGGGAAATTTCTCTTGTAAGTCTTAAGGAACACAGAGTAATCACTGACATGTATGCTAACAGCATGATTAGAAAGTATTTGCAGACAACTTTCAAGGGCATATCAACGCCCTGACCCCAAGTGATTAAAATGAAGGCAGATTTGGTAGGTCCTGGTGGGGCCGGAGAGTCTGCTTTTCCAACCGGCACCCCACCCACTCTCGTCCCCCACCCTAGTGCTGCTGCGACCCCTTAGCCCACACATTGAGTCGGAGTTCAATGCCAATTGAGGGGACAAGGACAAAGAATGTGTAGTGTGGCTCTACCCAGAGGAGCTGCCTTCCCTCCAGCCCTCTCAGCTCCTGGTGTGGAGGGCCAGAATCCCTGAAGCTCACAGGACTGTGCTTCGCTAGCCCCAGTCTCTTCGAAAGTGGTTCTCCATTCTTTCCCACATCACCCCAAAGACTGCCCGTGGATCACTCAGCTCTCTGCGTTCCATGGCTATCAATTTGAGACCCTTCTGGGGCCACCTTGGATTGCATCCACACCTTACCTCTCTGGTATGGATGCACGCTTTCTTTCTTCTTTTCCACCCATCCAATGTAATCCGAGTTCTGCTTCCCAAGATACCATATCTCAAAATATCTGGCCCACTGCTGTCTGCCCTTCTTATTTTTAAGCAAAATTACATGCTTTCTGCTAATTCCATGGGTACTTGGGGAAAGAGAAAGCAGTTGCAATGTTCAGTTCACTTTCGTGATCCAGAAACCTAGGCCATTTTCAAAGGCTCTGCGTGTGGCTCTTAAATATTACGCTGAATCAACAGAGGACATGTTGCCAAAGCGAAAATCTTATGCAGTTGGCTGCTTCTTCACCATTGCTCTGAACTAGGGTGCACAATAAGATGATAAGACATGTAGAGTGTTTTAACATCTTTTTTATTGAAGTATAACATGAATGTAGAAAAGCCGTACAAAAGCAGCAGGTCCATGAATTTCACAAACAGAATGCCTCCAGTGTCACCAGCACCCAGATCGAGGAATTGAGCATTTCTAGCAGCGGGTCAGAGGCCCGCCCCGTTCTGCGCCCTCGCCCATCTGCTCCCTCCTCCCAGAGGCAACCCCATCTCTAATTCTATTGCACAGATGAGTGCGTTTATGGAAATGGAATCAAACAGCTTGTGTTCCTCTGTGTCTCGCTTCTTTTGCTCAACATTATCTTTGTAAGATACACCTATGTTTCATGGACAAACTGTTCTCGTTTCTGTGCAGTAATTAATGTGCAAATTAATCACAATTTATCTGTTCTAGTCTTCCGAAGGTGGCTTTATTGAGAAATAATTCACATAGCATATGATTCACCCATTTAAAATGTACAATTCAATGATTTTTAGTGTATTAACAGCCTGTGCAACCATCATCATAATCTAATAATCTACTTTTGGAACACTTTTGTTCTCACTAAAGGAAACTTAGAATCTGTAAGCACTCAGTCTCCATTTCCCCATGCACTCATCCCCCATTCAACCCTAAACAACCACTCCTCTGCTTTCTCTTTCTATATGTTTACTCATTCTGGATTATATATAAATGGAATCATATAATAGGTGGTGTTTTGTGACTGACATTTTCAACATAACATAATAATTTCAAAGTCCATGGTAGCATGAATCAGTACTTCATTTCTTTTGTTTTTATTTATTTTGAGGAGACAGAGAGAGTGAGAGCAGGGGAGGGGCAGAGAGAGAGGGAGAAGGAGAATCCCAGGCAGGCTCTGCACCGTCAGCACAGAGCCTGACGCAAGGCTCAAAGTCACAAACCATGATATCATGACCTGAGCCTAAATCAAGAGTTGGATGCTTAACCAACTGAGCCACCCAGGTGCCCCGTTGTTTCATTTCTTTTAATGTCTGAATATATTCCGTTATACAGATAGACCACTTTTTATTGATTCATCCATTGATTGATGAATGGGTTGTTTCCCATGTGGGTCGTTTCCGCATCTCGGCTATCGTGAACAATACTGTAATGGATGTGTGTAGACATGTATAGATGTGTATTTTTATTTCTCTCAGGTGTATACCTAGAAGTGGAACTAATGTGTCATGTGGTGACCCTGGGATAAACTCTGAGGAACTGCCAAACTGTTTTCCAAAGTGGCTGAACAATCTTCCATTCCTGCCAGTGATGTATGTGGGTCTTTGATTTGTTTCCATCTCCCACAACACTTGTTATTCTCTGTCCTTTTGATTATAGCTCTTTTAGTAGGTGTGAAGAAGTCTTCAGTGGGCTTTTGATTCGCTTTTCCCTAATAACTAATGATGTGGAACATCTTCTCCATTTGTTTACACTCTTTGGAGAAATCTCTATTCAAATCCTTGCTCATTTTTCACATTGGGTTGTCTTTTAAAAAATGGCTTGTAATTTTGAGTTCTTTATGTATTCTGGATACAAGTGCCAATTAAATGATTTTCAAATGTTTTCTCCCATTTTGGGGAGTTGTTTTCTCACCTTCTTGATGGTATTGTCTGGATCACAAAAGTTTTTAATTTTTATGTAGCCCAATTTAACTATTTTCTCTTCCATCATTCATGCTTTGGTGTCATATTTAAGAAGACATTATATAATCCGAGGTCACTAGAATTTGGTCCTATTTTTATAAGAGTTTTCTAGTTTTAGTTCATACACTTATGATCCATTTTAAGCTCATTGTATGGTGTGAGGTGAGGGTCCAAAGTCAGTCTTTTGCGTGTATATACCCAGTTTTCTGATTCTATTTTTTTAAGTTTATTTATTTATTTTGAGAGAGAGAGAGAGAGAGAGAGAGAGAGAGATATTGAGAGAGAGAGAGAGAGAGAGAGAGAGAGAGAATGTAACGGGGGAGTGGCAGAGAGGGAGAGAGAATCCAGGGCTCGATCTCACAAACCATGAGATCATGACCTGAGTCAAAATCAAAAGTCAGATGCTTAACGGACTGAGCCATCCAGGCGCCCCCTGATTCTATTTGTTGAAGATACTACTATTCCCAAATGAATGGTCTTGGAAACCTTGTCTAAAATCACTTGACCATATACATACGGATTTAGTTCTTGATTCTCAATTTTGTTCCCTTGATTACATGTCTATCTGTATGCTAGTTCCATACTGTCTTGGTTACTGTAGCTTTGTTCTAAGCTTTGAAATCAGTAATTTTGAGCCTTCCAACTCTGTCCTTTTTCAAGATTGTTTTGGCTATTCTGGGTTCTGTACATTTCCATACAATTTTTTGTCAATTTTGCAAATATGTCAGCTGGGATTTTGAAAAGTTGAGTGGAATCTCTCAATCTATTTTGGGAGTCTTGCCAAGGTGACAATATTAAGTTTTCTAATGTGGATGTTTCTTTTTATTAGATCTTTAATTTATTTCATCACTGCTTTGTCGTGCTAGTAAACAAGACTTGCACTTCTGTTATGTTTGTTTTTATTTTATTCCTCTTGATGTTATCATAAATGTTAATGTTATTTTAATTTTTATAGAATACTCATTGCTAGTTTATAGAAGTGAAATTTAGTTTTGCATATTGGTCTTCTATCCTGTAGCACTGCCAAATTTTTATTAGTTTATTAATAGATTCTTAGGGGATCCCTTATGATTTTCTACTTACAATATCATGTCAACTGAGAGAATAAATAGTTTGAACTTTTTCTTTTCCAATCTGGGTACCTTTTTTGTTTTTAATTGTGTACTTGCCCTGACTAGAACCTCCAGTACAATGTAAAATAGAAATGTCCAGAGTGAGCATCCTCATCTTACTCCTGATCATTAGTGAATGTTTTATTTAGTTTATTATACTTTCCAACTCTTGGTCTTTCCATAATTTCTTTCATTGGCATTCAGTATCAGTGTCATCCTACTTTCCTATAATTTTTAAAGCATAGATTCCTTTAGCTCTTTGAAGATATGTATAATAGCTGCTTTGAAATCTTTGTGTGCCGAGTTCACCTTCAAAGGCAGTATCAGAATGCCTGCTTTCTCTCCCTGCTGCATATGGATCATACATTCTTGTTTATTTGTATGTCTTATAATTTTTGTTGGGAACTGATTATTTTAGGTAACATATTGTAGCAATTCTGTGCACTAATTCTCCTTCCCAGACATGGCTGTTGTTTGCTTGGACATTTGTGTATTTCTTGGGACTTGGCTGAAACTAAATCTATTACATCTATTTCCTTTGCAATGCAGTTTCTCTTGCTCAGATTGTCCCCTATCGTTTTTTTTTTGAAAGTCTTTTAGCTTTGCCATCTAGGGGGACACCCCTGGGTCAGCATAAACTCCTTATTGGTCAAAGGTTGTGCTTAAGTCCACATAGCCAGTTATATTTATACCCTTGGTCATTGGATGAGTATATGCTTTGAGGTTGCTATCAACTTAGGGAGTTTGGAGTTTTTGTCCCCTGTTCCCCAAGGACTGGTAGCCTAGAGGTTCCCTCTATGATAATCCCTGAGAGAATGCAGGTTTGAACTTACACACAAACTTCCAGGCTGTCAGGACTGCGTGTGATAATCTTAAGCCTGATTTTCTAGCTGTAGTCCCTGGTCAGACTCTATAATGTAGCCTGCAAGTCTACCCGACATCCTACTCTGACTGCTTCCAACTAGGTGAAGCCTAGCACATGCTCCCAGCTTTCCTGACCCCAAGTGCTGTCTCTGATGCTGAGAGGGCTTTTCTTGGCCATCTCTTTTCCTGGTTGTTCCCGTTACACTGGCTGTTTTACTTGTATCTTGGAGCTACGAGCCTACTTTTCATTACTCCCCACCGAGATCTCCATTCTTTCCAATAATACCCGTAGGAATGGATTTCCCCCAGCCTGTTCCAAAGAGTCAGCCTCCTCAGGCAGAGCTATGAAGCTCTTCTTCCTTATGACCTGCCTTTCCCCATCGGCAAAGCACCTGCATCACTGAACCAGTACTGTGTTCAGGAATCCACTCCTCCCAGAGTGACACCTGTCTCTACATTAGGCACTTGGGAAGGGCAACCTCTGGTTTTCTTGGCCCGCCCTTTCAGCTGTGAAACCTGTTCCCTATGAACAAGCTGGGGCAGGGGCCATAGACTCCCCAGAGCCCCATTCGTCTCAGCTGGGTGGAGGAAGATAGACAGGTCATCTCCACCCCACCTGTCTGGAACATAGCTTCTGCAGCACAGTGCTGGGGGGTGATGAGAAACACTGCTGTCTGCCCCTCTTGGAATGAAACTATATCCCCAACTGGATGCTGGGGGAGAGGGAGCCCCCCACTCACTGCACTGCCCACAGGAGAGATTTGATAGTGTGGAACTGGGGGAAGGGAAGTTAATGAAGTAGGTAGTGGCTCAAATGCCACAGACTCTCACTGATTACATGGAGATTTAGTAGATGCTCTTGAATTAATATTTTCCCATTTGCTGTGTGTGTACTTAGGACAACTTCCAGAGAGTTTACAGGATTGTTTTCTAATGTGATTTTAATCAGGCAGTTGTTATTTTGCTGGAAAGAAGTCCTGCTGTGCTCTGAGCTCCTTGCCTTGTCATATTGGAGACCCTACCTCTTCTTTTCTATTATTGGTGGACATTTGGTGTGCTTCAGGTTTGGCGTGATTATAAAACAATGCTTCTCTGGCCAGCCTTGCACATGTCGTCTGGTAGACAGATGGACACCTTTCTGTTGGGTATGTTAGGTGCTTACTTACTTGGTCACAGGGCTGCAACTGCTCAGCTTTAATTGTTGACATTATCAAAATGCTTAAAAAATTGTACTGATGACACTTCCAATGTAGCTTCATTTATCAATCTTTCCACAATAGTATTTTAGCAGATTAAACATGTTGGAAAAATATGAATATTCAGTTGTGAACCGAAATCTTAAAAGTGAATAAAAGAAGAGAATCAAAAAATATATTTCTATTTTTTAGCATATTCTATTTTCAAAGTGAAAAAAAATGTCATTTATAGTTTCTACATCCAAACTGCCTGTGTCCATATCCCCAGCAGAGTGAGCCTAGCAAGAACATTCCCCTCCTCGTCAAAATTCAGTCCACAATCAACACTGGACATTTGTGCGCAGTTCTCCCCAGCCATCTTCCCCCTTCACTGCTCTGGGCCCCTCGGGGTCTCTGAGCCAGAGCTGCCGCCGTCCTACCCCTAGGGCCCTACTAGTCATCCTGGGCTCTGCGGCTTTCCCTGGTCCTCACTCTTCACTCTTCCACATCATGTCCTCCTTCCAGATTCCAAAAAGTTGGCTTCTTCACTCACGTCTGAGCTATTTTTGTTTCAGCGATGACAAGGTCCACCTCGCCAGTGTTGATTCCCAGTGTCACTCAGACATGTATCTCTGGGGGATCCTGCGGTTGACTCCCCGGCATCTATTCTAGTGTTTCTCAGATGCAACGTAGGTTGGAGAACTGAGCTCAGACCAAGCTGTGGGAATAATTTGTGTAATAGTAATGCCATCTCTTTTGCCAATTAGCTGATTCATTATGGGCATGTGGCAAATTTCAGGCAAATGAATTGATGGATTGTGAGGAGAAAATTGAGAGGCTTCTTAAGAAAGTCTACAGTCTCTTTTTCTCTACAGTCTCTCTTTCTCTCACACACTTTGTGTGTGTGTGTGTGTGTGTGTGTGTGACTCTCCCTCTTCCACAGGCTGTGAACAAGGCAGCAGAGCCCTGATCTCTGGCAGCCATGTTTGAAACAAGAGGGGTTGAGGGGAGGAGGCTGAAAGAACATGAAGAGCAGATCACAGACCTAGAAAGAATGTAAGCCTCACCTGTAAGCTGCAAACACCAATAACCAACCCTGAATTTTCCCCTCTGAAATTAGTTATTTGAGATTAAAAAATTGCCTATTGGTTAACCCAGTGTAAGCCAGTGTTTTACTGCCTACAGTCAAACGGATCCTTGTAAGTTGTTAACTGATTTGAGTCTCGGTTTTTCCATAAGTTGAAAAGAAATGATGGCTGCCTCATAGAATTTTGTAAATTATTTTGTAAAAAATTACATTACTTCTCACATGGGAATCCCTCAATAAAACACCTGACATATGGTAAGGACATGTCAATTTTTGATATGATGAAGGAAGGAAAGAAGAGAATAAAAAGCTCTGTTTTGACAGAAAGAGAAGTGGAAAGAGCCGAGTTATGAATCTGCTAGAATGTAAGCTCCACAGGTTGGGGTTCCTGGTGTTTTTTTTTTTTTTTGGCCCCTCACATACACAAGCATCTAGAACAGCACATGACACATCATAGGTATAAACATGTATGTGGCAGTTATTAAGTTCATGAAATCAAGAAAGAAGCTAAGAGTATTGATTTGACAAGTACTAATGGGCACCTACTGTGGATCACACACTGTGTGAGGACGTGGGGTACAATAATGATGAGCCAGTCCCCTCAATCTTCTTCCCAAGCAGGGAAAGTTGTGTCAGATAGTTCAGTAGAAGAAAGGCTATAGGGAGGACAGAACAAAGTATGTCTGAAGGACCAAGGATACTACCCAGAAATGAAACCTGAAGAACGAACAGATTTTCTGCAGAAGGAGGTAAAGAAAATGCATCCCAGAAGCAACATGTTACAAAATATCTCCTGGGCGACTGTTTGTTAAATGTATGAGTTGCCAAGATGATTCAAGCATTTCTGAAGGCTTGCAGGAGGTGAGATAGGACAGAAAAGTAACTTGTGGTTAGATCATGAATCCCAAGCCAGTGACTTAAGTTTTTCTTCTGTAAGGAAAGTGGGAGCTTTTGTTTTCTTCTTTGCTTTGTTTTGTTTTGTTTTTGAAAGAGTCTGCATGTAGGCATGGGAGAAGCAGAGAGAAAGGGAGAGAGAGAGAGAATCCCAAGCAAGCTCCACGCCATCAGCACAGAGCCTGATGTGGGGCTTGAACCCACAAAGCATGAGATCATGACCTGAGCTGAAATCAAGAGTCAGATGCTCAACCGACTAAACCACCCAGGTGCCCCAAATGTGGAAGTTTCTGAACAATTTCACAGATTCTCTGATGGTCAGATCTGTGGAGAAACCTCATTCTGGATTTAACAGGCTCTGCTTGGATGTGTGATATGTCATCCTGGAGGGGTAACTGGGGAACAACCTGAATTGGGGGCAAAATCAAAGTAAGGTCGAGCCCTCAACTTTATTCTCAAAGAAAGAGGACAAATTGAATCCTCCTCGGTGAAGAAAGAGCCAGAGATGTCTCTGGCTTCTCTTGAAGGAAATCGGTATTAGCTGTGCTGGCCTCTTCAGTCTAGTGTCATGTCTTCAGTCTCCTCAACAGTCTACTTGTAAGTGCACATCAAGTCCCAGGGACCAGGGACCAGGGCGCTTTTGCTCCCTAGACACCAAATCCCTCAAGGAAGTTACCAACACTGGTCAGCTCAACTTGCAAAAATGAAAATGACATTCATGAGTCTCTTCTATGACAGAAACAATCTAGAGATTTTTTAAGTTAAAAAAAGCTACTACTTTGTATGACAAGGAATAGAAGATACTTTACAATTGTGATGGAAGAGAGGAATTTACATATTAATATCTTAAGAAAAATCACTAAAATGTATGTTTTAGGTGCTGAGTTAAGCCCTTTAGATACCATAGCCCCGTGTAATCCTACAATGGTTCCGCAAGGCAATTCTTAGTATCTCTGTCTTACAGATGAGAGAGCTGAGGTCCAGAGGCCATACCCTGGCCAACATCACACTGGCCACATCTAACTCAAAACAGGTTGGTGATACTGAACTGCCTTCCTCATGGTTCAGTGGATAGAATCCTATATTTGTGGTCAAAAGATACAAATCCCATTTGATAGCCATCAGACTGTGGGGAACTAAAATATCCCCCATCTCCCGTTCTTCATCCATAAAGTCCACACAACCATCTCCTCAGCCTATTTCCCAAGTTTTCTTTGAGGATCATGTGAGAGATGATGCACGTTAGAGGTTTGGAGAGAAACCAAACACAACGCTATCTGGTGCTTTATTCTAGTCTACAAATACTCCCTGATACTTGTGATCTGATTCGGTGCTGACTTTAGTAAGTGGACACCATCAGGAAATTATTAGCCTTTCTCCATAACATAAAAATAAGGAAGACTCAGTGCGTGTCCAAAAGCAGGATGTTCGGCCCCGGAAGTTTTTATCTGCCTAGGAGTGATCAAAGCAGATATCGTTCATCATATTTTAAATCTTTTTATCTTTACGAAGCGCCTGGGTGGCTCAGCTGGTTGAGCATCAGACTTCAGCTCAGGTCATGATCTCGCAGTCCATGAGTTCGAGCCCCAAGTTGGGCTCTGTGCTGACAGTTTGGAGCCTGTAGCCTGCTTTGGATTCTGTGATTCCCTCTCTCTCTCTCTGCCCCTCCCCTGCTCATGCTCTGTCTCTCTCTGTCTCTGATGAATGAATAAACCTTAAAAAAAATTTTTTTTTAATTATCTCTAATCAACATGCATGCAAGTGCTTTTGCAAAGTGAGGTTTATCTTCAGCCTTGTTGGTGATTCTCAAAATTTCTAACCTAGAATATAAATAACTCCCAGAAACCACTCAACCTCGACTATGTCAGCAAGGCCCCATACTTGGTACACGACTGTTCCCCTATTTGCTGCAGAGCATAACATTTTTTTTTATTTAAAAAAATTTTTTAAATGTTTATTTATTTTTGAGAGAGACAGAGAGACAGACTGCAAATGGGGGAGGGGCAGAAAGAGAGAGGGAGACACAGAATCCAAAGCAGGCTCCAGGCTCCGAGGTGTCAGCACAGATCCCAATGTGGGGCTCAAACCCATGAACCATGAGATCATGACCTGAGCCGAAGTCGGACACTTAACTGACTGAGCCACCCCCATTATGGTGCCCCATAATGTACAATTATAGCATAAAAATGTAGGCTAAGCTATTTAGGAGAGCAGATCTTTGAGACTTTTCTCTTCCCTAAGGTTAGATATACAAAAAAAAAAAAAAAGAACTTGCTTTGAGCGAGTGGCCTTGGGGCCCAGAGGGAAGGCCAGCAGTATGGCCCACCCATCCAGTTCTAGGGAGCCAACACAAAAGCCCTGGCCTGGCCTGGGCTAACAGTGAGCTACGCATGCCTCTGAAGGCAGGTGATGGAGATGCAGCCAGGCCGATTCGCCAATTCAGCTCTAGCATGGGCTTCAGTGCTCACCTCTTCTGTTGTTCCGGGGGGGTTGTCCAGCTGTACTGCCTCGGCTCCATCCTGATGTCATCTTGGGAAAGTCACTTCAGGGGTTCAAATAACACACCCCTGAAAAATGTTTTAGTTATTGGCCAGGCCTACAGGACAGAAGCTAATCAGAAGTCCCATGTAAGTGTGACTTCCATATATCTTCCAGGACCTGCCAGTGCCTAACTGAGGCCACACCAAAGCTGCTCATTATTCTCTTCAGAGAAGATTGATGTTTCTCATCATATCCTTGCCCAACCAGCTTTGATTTACCCTTGAGGACTTGACTCGGGTGCGCCTTGTCCTGGGAAACTTCCTTTTAGACCCCGAGCTGGCTTACGCAGACGAACTCTATGCTCCTGACAAGTCATGCTAATTTTCACTATTATGATTGTCCAGTAGAGCCACATGCTGTCTATCCTACTGAACTGTGAGCTCATTGTGAAAAGAGAAATTTCTATGACGATCTTAACGTCCCTTTCTCTTAGCTGAGAGCCATGTCCCCATTGGACGATGGGGCTTATTGAATTACTGATGAATTAAATGAGAAATTGTAATGATGGAGCATTATCTTTCTAACAGTCACCACTGTATTCCATGCAGCCATTCGTAGGCATTTAGCATCAAGATAAAGAAGGAAGGGCAAAGGTAAGTTGTTAGTGAAATGTTGTTCATAGATATCTATGCTGGAACTAGGTATTATTATGAATAAAAGGGATTAAAATATGCCATGCACTCCTCTAAGGGCTTTGGGAATATCAACTCAAGTAACCTTAACACAGCCCTATGTGTTAAGTGCTATTACGGACTCAGATTTCAGATGAGGGAACATCTGATGTAGATATAGGCACAGCCACTACTACAGATAAAATGACTACTTCAAGGTCAAAGAAGAAATAAGAGTCTGGCATCAAATCCAGGTGATCTGTGCCCCTTTGGAGCAATTACCTGGTTTTATCGAAGCTGTCTGTTTTCATTTCATTTTATTAGGTTTTTCCTAATAGACGGTGAGTTCTTAAAGAGTGAAGATCATATTTCCCAGCATCTTGAAGAGTGTCTGGCACATAATAGACATAATAGGTGGTGATTTTTCTTTGTTTTTTGTTTTGTTTGTTCTTGTTTAATGAGTAGAAGGTTAAAGACTCCTTGAGTTGTGGCATCATCACATGCATCTGAGAGAATCTCAAGGTAAATACTGAAAGCTGTAAATGCCTAAGGGTTCAAACCAGTGCTTCCCAGCTCTGCCACAAGGATCCCTGGTGTCCAGTGAGATAGTAAAAGTCATGTAACAAAAATGGCCACCTTAAATGGTTAAGAAATATAAAATGTGACATTATGGTCGCCTTTCACGTTGGGTAAATGAATGAGGTTGTGGTATGATCCACCCACTAGTGGACGCTACAAATCAGCTAACTCTTAGCAACCACCTCACTCAAATCCTCTTATGAAATAATTTAATGGAATATAAAGAGAATTTGAGTTTGCATCTAAGTTTGTAATTTAACCATCATTCTAGGAGCAACGGAAAGAGGAGAGACGGGGGGGGGGGGGAAGGAGGGAGAAGAGAGCCAAACAGCTGAGTCTGGAGAAGGTAACAGGAAGGGAGCATTCTTCAGTGGGTGAATACGACACGCCCAAACCAGACTGGTCTACGGATCGGGCCCACAGGTGAAAAGGATGGGCGCAGGGAGGCTGTCCTGTGATTCAGGTCAAGCTTTCTGAAGCTGTGAAGAGCTTCTAAAACTGAAGAGACTGGATTCCAGAACCTCCAATATGTGATCTAAGCCTTGCTTTGGCTGAGACTTTGATTCCCTTATGAATTTTGAATTTAGTGAATTTATTTGTTTATGTATTTTTGTTTTCCAGCGCAAAAAGGTGATTTTATTAAAGCACGGGGACAGGACCCCTGGGCAGGACAAGATGTCCTGGGACCATGAAGAGAGACTGGTTATATCCTTGGGAGTTGGGGGAGGTAAAGTCTAGAGGGAGTTTCCAGAGGGATTTTCATATGCTAAATAAGACTCAGGATCCTGGAGGGCTAGCTATTGTCCAGCTAAGGCTGTTTTTCCCTCTAGCAAAGCATTGTCATTAAGACAGTAGGGAGTTCCTGGAGGGATGCTTTACTCTGCCTGAAATATTTGTCAATGGGCTGCAGGTTATATCTGAATTCAAATGCATGTGGCGTTCAGGACGCTTTGAGCTGGGGCCACACATAGGTCATCATATTTGAGGCCTTTTGCAGACACATTAATTTATCTGAAGTGTAGATGTATAAACTTTTCAGAGATCCAACTGGTTCTATCTCACCCAGTTAGAGTCCAAAGGACTAGAGGAATCCGTATAATTCAGACTCTCCTATATGTATAGATGGGCTCTCAGACAGTCTAGGGTTGACTTCCAAAGTCAACTAGAGTTGAAAAATAGAACAAATCCTATATCCTGGGATCTCTTCAATTTTCTCTCAGAACAGGGCAGTTGTGAGGGGACCCCCTTATCCTTGTGAGGTGAGTTTTCTCAAGACACACCCTCAGCCAGACGCTTCCTTCAACCACCCTCGTTCTCCTGTCTTTTCACACCTGCTCTTTATTCTCCCCCAATCCCTCCCAGATTTACTTTGTATCTGCTACAAGGGGACAAAACATAAAAAAATAATATTTACCAAATAGTTTTTTAAATTAAAAAGACAGTAGTAAGTTCAGATAAATAAATATTTGTAGAATCTCTAAGTGTCTGACACTAAAAGAATAAAAAAAAAAAAAAACTTGACAAGGTACAACCCCTGCATGAAGCCTAAAGAAGTAGGAACAGGGGCGCCTGGGTGGCTCAGTCAGTTAAGCGTCTGATTTCTGCTCAGGTCACGATCTCACTGTTCGTGAGTTCGAACTCCGCGTGGAGCTCTGTGCTGACAGCTCAGAGCCTGGAGCCTGCTTTGGATTCTGTGTCTCCTTCTCTCTCTGCCCCTCCCCTGCTCACGCTCTGTCTCTATGTCTCAAAAATAAGTAAACATTAAAAAAAATTAAAAAAAGAAGTAGGTACAGATGTAGAGAAATGAGCAAATATTATTATTTGTTGTTAGAAACAGAAGGTTTCTAACGGGAGAGAATCCACAAATTTAGGCCAGTGGTCTGCTGGGCACACCCCATGTATTTCTGTATCAGAATTATGTAAATCTTTACTCAAACAGGTTTTGGGGGGTCCACTTTATACCCAGTAAGTCAGCATTTCTAAGGCAGGACCCAGGAATCTGCATTTGGACCAGCACCCACAGAACGCAGTGTGCTGTTCTCTGAGCTGGGGGAGCTAGAAACCCATCCTGCAGGCAGGCAGTGGAAGGTGGTTAAGGTTTCAGAAATCAGAGATCTGCAAGGCATCCTCTGCAGAAGAAACAGCGAGGCGACAGCAACAAGAAAGCCGTCGGGGAGCAGACTGGAAAAGAATCCACTTTTGCCTGGACGCAGAGTATTCAAGAAGAACCACAGGCCATGAACGGAACCCTGAACTTTGGTCTCCTTCCCTCGACAGGCCTGTCAGCATCTGTTTGCAGACGGCTAATGAAGAAATCCACACTTCGGTTAATTTTTGTTAAGCCTCTGACGTCATGGGGATATTTGATTTCTTTTCCCCTCACTCTGGTTTTCTAACGTGATGTGGTAAAAACAACGTGAAATTTTATTTTATTTTTTTTTTAGTTAGACCCACGTTGGTTTAAAAGCTGGCTCCATCACACGTAAGCACCGTGACCTTGTGCTAAGTCACCTATCACCTGTGAGCCTCAGTTTGTGCACCAATAAAATAGTCATAATAATAATTCATTGTTGCTTAGGCTCAGCGGGAGGGCACAGCAGGGACGTGGCAGAGCTTGGCACTCAGGGAAGGAAGCCATTCTCAGTGCTAAAGGCTTCCGGGATGCTGTCTGACTAGCTTACTGTTCCCTGACTTCTCCTTGGATTTAGTAAGTCACCCCTCAATTCTGATCTTCAGATTCAACGATCTACCTGGCCTATTTATGATCCCACTGAATTTCAGCGTGTGAATCTCTTTTAAGGCACGTCAGCCTGGGACAGCATTGAGGCCTGTGTTAGGATGGCCCGGCGCCAAGGCAAATGTTTAAACTTGGCTGAGGGCTTGGCGTTCAGTTGTGCTTGATGCTTTAAAGGAAATGCAAACCCGGGAGCTTTTTTGGAGGAAGAGAGGGGCTGGCTTCTCAGCTGGCGCCTTATAGCCACACAGGTGCACTGCCTCCCGGTGACAGGGGACGACCATTTGACCTGAGGGTCTGATGCATTCATCCCTGGGAGCGCCCGGAGCAAGCACAGCCCCGCGTGTGGGTAGCCCTGTTTGACTTGGCCATGGGCCCCAAAAACCTGGCGGTGGGCACAGCCCAGAGGAAAACAGCCTTGACATTGACTCTGGTCACTGCTGTGCTCAGGGCCACCTGTGAGTTTCACAAGCTACCTTCCCTTTCCCACAGCACCTGAGCCAGTTAGCTGTGTTCCTGGAAAAAAGAGATCGCGTTGCTTTCTGTTGCAACTCCCAGTCTCTGCTCAGGTCGGCGCCTAAAGGCACTCACCTGTGCACACCTCTGAGCGAGGCGCTGGGCCAGCTGCTCTGTCAGAAGCCTTTGTTAATTCTGGGTCTCTCTCCTGTTTCCAGGCATCTATAAATACACAAGTTCTATTGCAACGGGGAAGAAACTAACATTCATTAAGCACCTGCTTTAAGCCAGGTGCTTTCACACACAGAACCGTGTTTAATCCTCAAAGCACCTCTGTGAGAAAGGAGTTAATATCTTTATTTATTTGATAAAGACGCTCAGGTGACATGTCAGAGGAGCCAAGGTTTGGACCTGGCCTTATGACTCTCTAAGTTCACGTTCCTTCCATTCACTGCTCTGCCTCTTAACATGTTCTAGAAAGAGCAGTGGGCAGGGCTGGGGGAGCCTGGATTCCAGTCCAAGTTCTGACATTGGTTGGCCAGACACAAATCCCTTCTTCCGTCTCAGGGTCTCTGACTCTCTCTTTGTAAAATGAGGGGTGCAGGCAAGCCACCTCTAAGGGACCTTCCACTTTTAATGTATGTCATAGGCTTGCAAACCAGAGCCAGAGACGAAAAGTGGGGAGTGGGTTTCCTTTGCCTCTACTAGTCCTGCCAGAAGAAGCTCTGGGTGTTCAGTGAGAGACAGACAGACAGCTGTGGTCCCATGGCCAAGTGCAGGCTAAGATATGGGGGGCTTTCTATCCCAAGACAGACGCCCTCAGTAAAGGCATTTCTATAGCAGAAAGAGGCAATACACAGACATACCCAATACTATGAACAATGGAGACCGGCATGTGCTGGGCACTGTTGAGACTCTTCCTACGGATGCACCCACCTCCCCTTCACAGGACACCAGCAAAGAAAGGCAACTACGTCCCTGTCTTACACATACGCAAGGGAACGGGAGCTCAGGAAGTTTGCACACACTTGCAGGTGAGGAGCTGGGATCTGAACCCTGTCGGTCCCTCTGAACACTGTGTCCCGTGGCACTTTGACAAAGACATATGGATGGACGGGCACAGTAAGGAACTTGCTCTGTATTTTGAAAGAGGAACAAAACGAGTGGCTATCGAGCAGCCAGACCTGGCCGACCACTTCGCCTGTGTCTTGGCATTCAGTCCCCACGGCGGCATTTTAGACAGGTGACATCTTGAAGGAAGCGTGGCCGAAAGGTTAGAAGGGATCTGTGAAGGGTATGGGGGGAGCAGAGCTTTCTGGATCCCTGCCATCCTGCTGACCATGTGTCCTGTATTCTTTCCAATACATAATGGAAATAAATAACATTAAGGACAATCCTACATGGCATAGCATTTATAACTACGTATTTCTATTATTTCTTTATGTATCTGTTTCTCCGTCCATCTGCGAGGTGCTGGAGTGTAGGAAACATCTCCTTTCATCTCTGCTCCTCAGATCCCGGTCACTGTGCCAGGCAAGCGGTCACATTTCCCTTCCTCCTGCATTGTGAGCAGGTGCTCATGACGCCCCAGGTTACCCGTGAGAAGAAGAGACAGAGAGTACGTTCCTCTTCCTGCTGCCAGGTGGGAGCTGCAGGATCGGATTCTTATCTTTGGGGCCCATCAGTGTAGATCTGATTATGTTTGCCCAAAGGCCACCGGGAGAACTTTAGAGCTGGGGAGGGGGGACAGAATTATTGGCTGCTTTCAAACGTATTAAGGGACCAGAGAGGCGGATTCACTAAGTTTCTGAATACACATTCAGAAAGCAGCGTGGCATGGATTTGATTTACAGAATCATCTTGCTACTTAAACAAAACTGACTTAGAGACACGATTGTAGCTTACATGTTCAAGGTAACCACTTCCGAGAGACAGGCGAGAGAGGAGGAGAGAATTTCGCGGTATTCCTAACTCCCCTCTCTAAGGTGCAGCAGAAATGGCACACGTCTGGTGTTTAAACCTCGTTTTATACATGCTTCTTAACTCATCGCCTCATTCCATGTAATCACATGTGTCTCTAACCCCTACTTACTTACTAAAATGCATGACAATCTGTTCAAAGAACACAACTTAATCCCATTTGGAAATTAAGAATTGCCAAACTGTTTCAACCTGGTAGAAAGCAACAAATTCATCTTCTGGGCGGTTTGAACCCCTTGATATAATATACCGAATTTGATCAGAAGTTATTCACCTTCTTAAATCATCAAGAAATAAACGAAATAAAACAAAACAAAAATCAAACCCGGAGAACGCTGAGCCCTGGAGTCGAAACCGCGAACGCTCACTGCTCGCTGATTTAAGAAAGCACAATATGTTGCTGGAAAATGTTTGAACACAGGTGCACAGAGAGCCCAGCGGCGCTCACTCACCTTTTGGCTCCATCCCAGGTCCCGTGTCAGCAGGGACTGTGGCCGCCCTGCAAATCAGGGGGCTTCTGATTTGAGTGAATCATGGGGCCGAGATGAATTTGGGGTGTCTCCTAGAATACCGCATACCCTCAGGAAAGGTCAGTTTAGTTAACAATGTGTCGTTTCCTCCCTGTAAATATGGAGACTCAGAATATCAGAAAAGAGGAAGCTTAATGGTGTGTGTGTGTGGGGGGGTGTGCACGTGCACGTGTGCCTGTGAGTGTGTAAGTTTCCCCAGAAACAGACCTGAGAAAGAGGTTCGGTGCTGCGCAGTCTGAATGAAGCCTGGCTCAGGTTATGGAATTATCAAGATTCAGTAAAGAGCCACTGAGTTGGAAGGACTGTCACAGACTCTAATTCAGAGATGCCCTGAGTCAGCCTGCGGAACCCTAGCAAACATGCCACCTCACAGTAGCCTGGCCTGCTTCTTAAAGAGTCCTGTCCTGGGGCGCCTGGGTGGCTCAGTCGGTTAAGCGACCGACTTCGGCTCAGGTCATGATCTCACGGTTCGTGGGTTCGAGCCCAGCGTAGGGCTCTGTGCTGACAGCTAGCTCAGAGCCTGGAGCCTGTCTTCAGATTCTGTGTCTCCCTCTCTTTGACCTTCCCCTGCTCATGCTGTCTCTCTCTCTCTCTCTCTCTCTCTCTCTCAAAAATAAATAAAACATGAAAAAAAAAAGAGTCCCATCCCTGGGTCCTCTTTCAGAACTGTGGAGTGACAGTCTCCTAGGAGATACGGGAGGAATGTTCTAGCAAGCTGCCCAGGTTATTCTAATCCATGCCTTGGTTTAGCAACTCCTTACTGAAACCTTTTATTTCAGAAAGGAGAAGAGTTAGACCCAGAGATGTCAGCAAAAGTTTCCCAGGGCCACCCATGTGCTGCACGGCGGGGTCCAGGTTCGGCTCCGGGCCTGCCCAGCGTTGGGAGGACCTTACAAAAGCCGGGCTCGCCTGTCTCAGGTTTCACTTTGAAACCCTTTTGTTTAGAAAAGAGGAAACTCTTCTCCGTTGGCAGGCTGCCCTCTCATCCACCACAAATAATTCTTTCTTTCAAACAAAGCTAAGCTTTTCTAAAGCTTGGAAAATCCATCCTAATCACTGGGCAGTTTCCCTCTTGCAAGTCCTGTGGCGAGCTTAAGCCACCTTCCCCTTGCTGAGCTGTGGGGAAGGGACGCCGTCTCACACCTCATCACGGCTGGAAGAATTGATGGGGTAATCTTACGGGCACAAATCCATTCAATTTATTTCATTTGTCTAAAAATGTGAAGAATGTTTATTATGGCCTAGGGTAGGGCCTGGCAAGCCTTTTCCGTAAAGGTCAGGGAGTCAATGTTCTGTTGGCCACATGGTCTCTGATGACCCGGCCCTGTAGCTGGCAGGCAGCCACGGACAGCACGTGACCAAATGGGTGGGATGGAGTGCCAATATTGACAAAATCAGGCAGTGGGCTGGATTTGGCCCATAGGCCACAGTTGGCTGACCTTTGCTCTAGGAAACCCAAGGTTCAAAAAAACACAACAGTTTGTCTCAAAGCAGCTCACGGTCTAGTTTAGGTGAAAGACCCGAGTCTGAAGGAAGACGCCGTAGAGATGGAAGAGAGTGGCCAGTGCTTGAGGGCTGTCTCAGTCTTCCCGGGTCAGCTTCAACCACATTCCACGGGCTGGATGTCTTAAAGCCACGGACATCTATCCTCTCAGGGTTCTGGAGGCCAGTAGTCTCTCATCGATGTGTCCTCAGGCTAGGCTAGGCGAGGGTCTTCCCTCACCTCTTCCGGCTCCTGGTGGTTGTGGGCGATCCTTGGCCTTCCTTGGCTTATGGATACCAAGTAATCTTGCCTTCATCACCAATCCAGTCTCTGCCTTCATCGGCACTTGGCATTTTCTCCATGTCTGTCTTTTCCTCTTCTTACAAGGACACCAGTCATACTGGATGAAGGGAGCACCTACTCCAGTGTGACCTCATCTTAACTAATTACATTTACAGAAACCCTCTTTCCAAACATGGTCACATTCATAGGTCCCTGGGGTTAGGATATGACTTCCACTTATCTGTTTGGGGGAAAAAATTAACCCCCAGTAGGGTTCTTGACCCTCCTTTTACTGTTATTTCTTGTTATATACATACCATCGGCAGACACTCAGAATACCCAGCACCTTCCATGCCCCCTTTCTTTCCCATCCAAACTCATAATCTGGCTCAGGGATGGATGGCATGGGGGAAAGCACAACACGGAGTCTGCTGGAAGTCTGTAACAGAGAAGATCTGGAAAGTTGTAGTCAATGGCACAAACAGGGTATCCAAATGAGAGGCATCCATATACGGAGTGAGGGTTGTGCCAGGACTTGAGAAATGAGATCCCACACGTCCGAATCAGCCCGCCATGAAGAAATATGGCTGGTGTGGCAATGATCTTGCAGTGTTAGCTACACTTACATGTATCTGGGGAGGGGGTTGCAGGATACTGACGAGGGGTCCCAGAATGGGAGACGCTCATGCACCCATCACCTGAAGTAACAACCTCCGAAAGAAGCAAGGACTAGGTAAGAGATGGACTTGAGCCAAGGAAGCATCTGGCACTAGTTTCAGTGGTGGCTTTGATCAGAGACAGAATGACAGACTTTGATATGGAGATTGAAGAGAGAGAGGGCTGAAGGAGTAGGTTGGGACAGATGTCCTAGAAGATTTCACTGAGGATGGCTAGGATTCTCTGGTCAAGAGAAGAAGATTGTTGGGCCTAAGAGAATTAAAAAAATATATAGGGACAATTAAGTTCTCCTTAATTTTGGATCACTCTGGTGATCCTGGACATGGCTTTGGAGACCTGCATGTCTCAGAAGGAGGGAGAGCTTTGCAGACAACTGTTGCAATGAAGAGGCCCCATGACAGACACTCTTATGGATCAGAGGTAAACATAACAACACATTTGGTTGGTTTCCAAACTTTCCACTGTTTACAAACACATAATGAATGTGATTTCACATAGATGTTGTACAACATTGTTGAGTGTTCCTTAGGATAAATTCCTAAAATAGAACTGCTGTTTCAAATAGCATGACCGTTCTCAAAGCATTACAATCAGTATTGTCCATTTTCCTCCCACAGTCTATATTCAACAGTGTATGAGGATCTCTATTACCTGAACCCTTACCCAAATCATTTACGATCAGTCTTTCTAAAATTCCTTGAATTGATACTGAGGAATGTCTTTTTTGATTGGCTTACTGATCATTGACACTCTCAGTTCTAAGTTCTGCCTCTTTCTGTCTATACCTATTTGCAGCAGGTTGCTTAATTATTTGTTTTTGAATTGTACTAGTTATTTACATGGGAGGGAAATAAGTTATCCTCTTGTAAATATATCCCCTTTTTGTCTTTGACCTTCAACTTCATTTTGTGAATTTTTCACAATTCAAATTTTTTAAAAAAAATTGTATGTGGTCAAATGTCTCATTTATTTCCTTTTTGGCTTTTTCAGTTTTGTATCATACTTAGAAATGCTTTACCACTCCTTAATCACCAATGTTTTTTCAGTAGTATTCTTGTGTATTGTTAAGCCCATTAATCATTTATTTCGATGTAAGGACGGAGATGGCAATCCAGTCTTCCCATGGTCGTAAAATAATTTTTTACATACCTAGAATGAACTTTACTCTATTAGATATAAGAGATATAGTGCAAGGAATTTATGGATGCAGATCTGTGGGTGGCCAGGTAAGCCCAGTGTCTATACAGCAGGCCATCAGGAATGGCAAACTGGAACTCTCAGGCATGGTTTGATTCTGGTCCATGGGTTAGACTTCTTCTCCAGAGGAGCTCTGCTCTTAAGGTCTTTCCACTGATTGGTTCAGACCCACCCAGAGTATCTGAGACTTTCTCCCCTTACTTAATTTTTATGGATCATGGACTTTAATCAGAACTACAAAGTCCCTTGGCAGAAACACCTAGATGAATGTTTCTCTGAATAACTGGGGACTGTAGCCTGGTAAAATTGAACACAAGACTAACCATCATGCTATTTCCTTCATGTATTGCTATTTGTTATTATTTTATTTAATATCTTTACATCAACATTTACCAGGAGGAATAGTCTAGCTTTTTTTATTTATACATTTTATGCTGGCTTTATTAAAACACATACATGGCAGAGTTTGCATAAAAATAAAATCATCTAAGTTAAAGGCTCTTAAAAGCTGAGTTTGGTCTCTGCTGTAAACTCGGCCCAATCAGGAGAGAGAAACCACACAACAGATTACACAGGGGAATTTAATACAAAGAATTTAAAAAAAAATTTTTTTTTACATTTTATTTATTTTTGAGAGACAGAGAGAGACAGAGTGTGAACAGAGGAGGGGCAGAGAGAGAGAAAGAGATACAGAATTTGAAGCAGGCTCCAGGCTCTGAGCTACCAGTCAGCACAAAGCCCGACGCGGGGCTTGAACCCATGAACAGCGAGATCATGACCTGAGCCGAAGTCGGACACTCAACCGACTGAGCCACCCAGGTGCCCCTAATACAAAGAATTTTTAACCACGATCAAAGAGTAACTGATAGAAGACATAAAGAAACTCTTTCTGGTATCCTAGGACTTGAGGGAGGGCACCCAAGAAAGGAAAAATTCGGAAGGGATTCAAACTTCGTTGGAGAAGGTATCCCTCAGCCCTACGTTGTAGAGACAGTCGCTGGGTCAACCAGGTAGGAGCTGGGGTACAGTCACTTGGTGGACAGCGGGTAGGTCACCGTCAGGTGTGTAGGTGGGAAATGAAGTCTTTCAGTGATAGCGGGCTACTCTGGGAGAGAAAGGGGACCAACTCAGAGTGAGGGAGTCACAGAAGGAAAGAGTGAGGGAGTCACAGAAGGAAGAACGGGCCTGTGAGTGACCCTCGGGGCCCTAGGCCGTGGCACACAGGCCGGGCGGGAGCTTGCTGACGTTGCCCTGGCAAGTGGTCCAAGGACCAGGAGGCTCATGTGGGGCTCTAGGTCCCATGTCGAGAAGGCCACAGAAAGGTCACTGCCAAACCAAGGCTGTGAGATTGCAGAGGGTCTGCTGGAAGAACTGGCAGCTGGGCCTGGCTGGGGTCCTCATCCCCACAAGGCTGGCCCTCCCACCCTCCAGGAAAATTGCAGGAAGCCTCTTCTCCCTGCAGTGCCCCTCCAGCGCCCTCTACTGAGAATGCTTAACATCAAGGTCACTAGGACACCTGAAGGATTCCATTATCGCAGAAAGGATGTGGTTGAACCCGAGAGGCCAGGAACTGATAACTGACGGGCCCTGTTTTGGAGAGCCTTTGTTCATTTTCTCCACAACTATTTTTCTGTTTACATTTCCTTTGCTTCTTAAAGCAATTTTGCAAGAACGAGGAATATTATTAATTTCATATGATTTCCTAGTTTCTTAAATCTGCAATTGTTTTTATTAAATGTGATTTTCAATTAATAAGTTCTATGAACATAATTACTAATCATGCATACTAGTCTTGCATAATATTTTATAACTAATTTTTGCACACGCTACCTTCGTAAAAATGACCCTTCCACCAGGAGCCACCGGCTTACCGGTCTCCCCTCACTGACACTGCAGCCACGCTGGCCTCCTGAGAGGTCCTCACACCTGCCCAGCAGGTTCCAGTCTCAGGGCCCCTGACACCAGAGTCCACTCCCTGTAAATGGTTGTGTGGCCACGGTTCTCCACTCTGTCTCCTGCAGGTCTCTTCCCAAAGGCCACCTGATCCGAGAGAATGTGCCTAAACAACCTAATTAACGCAATGCCCACATCGCTTCTTCTCCCTTTATCCTCTTTATTTTAGCTCTTAGCATTTATTAAGCTCTAACAGATATACGTATGTGTATATGTGTATGTGCATATGTGTATTGCATGTGTGCACACACATATATGTATACGTGTACGTGTGTATGTGTATATTTTATATATACGTACATATGTACATATTTGCATATGTATATGTGTATACCTATATATGTATTGATATATACATTTTGTATTTGTTTATCTCAACTACCTCCTATCCCTGGGACATACGGTAGAAGAGCAAGGACTTAGTTACCGTGCACTGCTGTGTCCTCAGTGCCTAGAACAATGACTGGCAGGTAGTATGCATGTTGTCCATTTTCGTGCTTGAGTAAACTTTCCCTATTCTTGGACCGACTGGGAGCATGGGATCAATAGAAACCACTTAGCAATATTTGATACAGTTAATTTCCTGCAGAAATGCATGAAAAATTGCAGGCACAAAGGTTTTACATGAAAAAAAAAATGGTTCTCACTGTTGTACTGGTAATTGGAGAAGAGCTCAAGAGGAACCTGGTGTTGCCGGATGTCAATTTCCTCTTATAAAGTAGTAAAACTTGTATATGTAGCTGTGCATTTTGTTCTATCTTCCTACGGTTTCTTTCTTTGTTTGGGAATATGGCAAAATAATATGGGAATCCCTGGTTGGAACTACCACCCTAGGGCTTGAGTTCTCTCATAGCATCTCTGACCTGTGGGGTTCTTCTCTGTGACCCTCACCCCCTCTTCACTCCTAGGAGTCACCACCTAGCTCTTCTCTCCAAATACTCGGGGAGAAGAGGTGTGTGAAAGAAAAAAGGGAAAACTCTATTCTTGAGTGCCCTTCGTGTTAGGAAAATCTCGAAGCCAATGTTGGCGTCGTCTCTTTTCTCCTGGTTCACTCCATGATTTCTCCAGCCTGTGATGCAAAGGACCACGAGTGCACCAAGACCTCGTGGTGAGTTCAGAATGTAGAACATGAGTCAGACGGGCTGTGAGCAATTCAACAACAACTTCAGGAAAGCAAAATTCACTGGAACATTTCTCCTGGCCTCCATTCCTCAACCACCCAGGGCTTCAACTAATGTGATTTTGGAAGATGCTCTTGTTTCACTGTCCAAAACACTTGGGAAAAAAAGGCATTAAATTGACGTGGTGGCTTGGGTTTTTTTTCCCAGGAGATTCCTCTTTAAAAACTTACATATGTTCCTTTTATTGTTTTATTTGCAAAAAAGGGGGAGGGATTTGAACCCATGGAATTAGTAATTGTACATCAAGAAAATCCAACTCAGAGAACTATTTCTCTACACATATTAAACTAATTTACTCACTAAAAGGTCATGTCCAATGGGCCTCCAAAGTGGTCCAAAGAAATATTGATCATTCCCCCTTCAACTTCCCTTTCATTGGGATGTTTCTATTTTCTTCTGGACAATATAATAATTCTGATGAAAACGTCAGCATTATTTCCCAGACCTTGTTCATCAAGCATCACTAGCTTTTGCTTTGTTTGCTTCCATCTTCTTAAACCATTATTCAGCTGTGAAATTTGTCAGTATCACAAAGTTTCCCATTGAATAAAAGATGATCTGTATTAGGCAGTCACAAGTGTACCCCTAAGTAGACTCTAGAATTGGTATTACAGTCATAGAGAATTTTTGAAGTCCAAGATGAGTGCTAAAGAGGACTTTATTTATAAAAGGATATACAAAGACGTTTATCTAATGCAAACACTTCATTTTATTTAACCAAGATCAAATAACCCTTATGTAGAAATAAGGATCACACGTCCTTCAAATTTTTATCCCAATGGGCATGAGTTTGTTCTCCAGATTGAGAATAGGGTCCCAGGAGGCCTGAGCTGGGCATATATGTTTTGGAGAGCAGGAGGGGATGCATGAGAAGCATGGTCTGCATAGCTGGGAGCTGAGGGTCATCCAGGACAAAACTTGACAGTGAAGTGACCTCCATGAAATAATTGACCAGCAATTTTTCAGCACTGGGCTTCCAGAGTGTCGGCATAGCAAAGATCTCCAGGTTAGCCCACATGAATGTACGTACTTGTATAAGCTTTTATTCTCCTGATCTCTATTCTTCTCAGCACTCCCCAGTCTCCCTCTCCTGTGGACACTTTCTGACAATCTGGTAGTTTCTGGGAAGGAAAGGTGGTGAGAAGGGACTGTGATTTGTCAGCCCAGATGTCAGTTGACAGAAATGCACTTTGTGGTTTTGGTCAGAGGGAGGGAGGAACACTCCAACAGATTCAGAGTAAGGTCGCGAGAGGCAGGATCAGGGGTAGAGGTAGGAACAACAGGTCATCAGGTCTATCCCCCTGGCCTAATGACCACAAGGGCTGGCAGCCTGGTGGCAAAGGCCACTGGTCCTCCCTTTCCTACAGGGTAACAACAGCAAGTCCTGGAGCTGAAGACTCTCAAACCATGTTCTCAGCTTCTAAACTCCTCTGCCAAGTGGTGTAGGAGTTAGAAGGTGCTGAGAAGAGACACTTGTACGCTTAGTCCTGAGGCTGGATCTGTGGGAAATAACAGACAATCTGTGGTCACTGCCTTTGAGGCAACTAGAGTCTGCCCTGGAAATAAGGCCACCAAATCCAAGTCAAAAGACCCTCTGGTGTGCACAGAACTTTCTAAAAAACAAACCCTGGGGATGGCAGGGCTGGTAGGGTAGGCCCAAAGCTCCCAGAGGTGAAGCCACCAGCCCAGGGACACACAGCTGATGAATGAGGGCCTGGACTCCACAGATATTGGAAGTGATGGGCAGAAACTTGGGAGGTCCATCCTTAAATTTGCAGAGCCTAGGGCAAGAATAGAGAGAGAGGCCCATTATCAAAATATTTGAAAGTTATAAGGCAAACCTAGAAACTGTTAAATAAAGTAGATTTTATCTGCCCAACTTGACAAATGAAACTTTGTGATATAGTCTGAAAATTATATGGTTTTCATGTAACTAAAATTCAGCAGAATATCAAATATAACTCAACTGAATTATTATTTCATTGTGTGTTTTACTGATGGGCTGATGATGTTCAAATAATTCATAAGATAAAGATAGCCAATTAATATACTATTGAAAATGTTTCCCTTTGTAATGGTTGCTTCAGTTTCTTTGCCATGAACAAATGATGCTAATGCTCATTGACCCACCCTTTGAGCAATGCTGAATATATAGAGGGAGATCAGACATCACCGTCACCTAAGTTGGCTGTTGTAGGTATTTAAGTATTTGATCTATATACTTATACTTTCTTTGCACTATGGTTTATGGTAATATTAGTCATGGGAAAAGTTATTTTTTTAATTCTAAAAAGGGTGAACAATACTGAATATCAAAATACAGCACAAAAATATAGAACCCCAAAGAACACTGGCATGTGGTGAACTTGACAGATATGCCAATGGAACAAATTAAAGCTATAAACAGACTATACATGTGTCCTCTTAAGTAGGGAGCAAAGGGATAGTGTATTTGACAACTAATGTTAGGACAAAACCCATTGAGCTGAGGAAAAATGTCATATCCCTGCCTTGTGCTGTCCTCAAGACAGTGAGACAGATTAAGTGGTTAATGTCTGCAAATAAAGATAATTTTGCTCATTCCTTTGAGTTTTTTTAAATATCTTTTTACTGCTTCTCTAGTTGAAGCAGCTAGTGAGTGACTCTGTGCTAAATGACAGTGATGAGACTTCACTTTATTGGTTTTTAGCTGATTTTAACTAAAATGCTTCTAGTATTTTCCATTAAGAAAGATGCCGGCCTCTAGCTTGAGATACCTATCATTACTTAAGAAAATAGCTTTCATTTCCAATGCATTAGTGTACTTAGAAGGTATAGTAAGGTCTGTGAAGTTTGTTTCTAGCATCTATGGAGATTCCTTATGAATGGGACTGTTGGGCCCTTAAGGTATATTTATTTTTAAGGCTTTTGAAATGTATTTCCAAATTACCCCCCAGAATCCTTGTATCAATTTAGATTTTGCAAGGGTTATATGTGTAAATGTTTTAGATTTATGAAGCTTTTCAGAGGAAATCTGTGTTTTGGTGTACATACTCTTCCATCTGGTGGCTCATACAAGATCAAAGAGCCACTAAGTTCCCTGGGTCTCCTTCCAGAATTTCTTTAAGCACAAAGTCCAAATATATACTCGTCTCCCTCCTTTTTTTTTTTTTCCAGAAGAGTTAAATGTATGTGGGATGTGTTTCTGTGTACCAAGAGAGATCCTTCATTCTGCTTCTTAATAGCTGGATCAAATCTCAGGCATAGAGACAGCACCAGTTATTCTAATAGTCCCAGCTGTCGGGCATGTCACTGGTTTTCAGTACCTGGCTGAGGTGGACAGCGCTGCACCGCCATCATTCACATACATGTAGATCTGCCGACAGAAACCTTCGAAGTGGGTAACTCTGTCCGAGAGTACGTGTATGTACAATTCTGACAGCTGCTGCTGGGCTGTCTGTCCTCCAAAAGAGTTTCAGTGACTAGCAATCCTATCATCTATGTCTGGCTGTGACCACTGACACAGACTGCCAACAGCATGAGGAAATTGTTGACTTTTACTTAACACAGAGATAAAAATGGTCCTGGGTATAGTTTTTAGTTACCTTCCTCACACATAAAGGAAACTGGGCATCTTCCCATGTGCCTGAGAACCACTCGTAAATCCTTTCTTGTAAATTGTTCACTCGCCTACCCTTCTTTGCACAGGGT
The DNA here is from genome assembly GCA_028646485.1 of Cryptoprocta ferox. Taxonomy (NCBI): domain Eukaryota; kingdom Metazoa; phylum Chordata; class Mammalia; order Carnivora; family Eupleridae; genus Cryptoprocta; species Cryptoprocta ferox. The sequence continues at coordinate 127,644,137 of CM053576.1, read as the reverse complement.
CCTACTGTTTTGTTAGTTATTTTATAAAAAGTTTCTTAGAGTTCTTTGTAGATAACGGATACTTTTGTAATAGGAAATGTAAATATGTAAATGTAGATATTTTCTAGTTTTCTCACTTTTGATTTTGCTTATATGGTTATTTTTATGCAGAAGGGTTTTTTTGGTAGACTTTTTTATTTAGTTAAATTTATTATTTTCCTGTATGACTTTTAAATTTTGAGTCATATTAAAATGGTCTTCCTCAACACAAAACTGTAAGGTCATGTCCTTCTGTTTCTTATAGTATGTTGATGGTTTAATTTTTTATATTCTAATATCTGATCATTTTGTAATTACACTGGTGTATGGTTAAGGTATGGATCCACCCTTAATTTTTGTCTTGAGAAACATGTTGTTTGAAGAGGGGGAGGAATTGGGGACCAACTATTCTTTTTACCCTTACTAGTGACTTCCTGCCCAGCTGCCCTAAGGATTCTTTATCTTTAAAACCATTCCCTTCATTCGAGTATGGCTGGAAGTTGACCATCAAATTTTCTATTCCACAGAGTGGACACTTTCAATATGTATATTGAAATCTTTTGTTCTGAGAAAGTTACTGTTTTCCTCTGTAATATTAAATATTTGTTGTATACCAGCATGCTCAATGCTTCTTTGGGGACACCAGTTATGTGAATGTTACCACTACTTTTCTGGTCATTTATTGGCTATCCTGTTCTTTTTTTATGATATTTTAATCCTTTGTTTTCATTTCACTTTTTTCCACATCTCTTTTTTTGAAAAAATTTTTAACATTGATTTTTTATTGACAGAGCATTAGCAGAGGAGGGGCAGAGAGAGAGGGAGACACAGAATCTGAAGCAGGCTCCAGGCTCTGAGCTGTCAGCACAGCGCGGGGCTCGAACTCATGAACCATGAGATCATGACCTGAGCTGAAATCGGACACTGCACCGACTGACCCCCCCCCCCCCAGGCGCACCCCACATCTCTTATTTGCAGCCCATCTCTTGGTAGACTTTGCAAAGTGGCTTCTCTCCCCCGCTTCATTTTTATGGTGTTTTTGTTTCTTTTCTCCCACTTTTGTTCTGGAGCTCTGCCAGCACTGTTGATCTCACCGGCTCGCAGTTTCTTCTTTCAGTCTTGCACTTCAGAATTGTGATCTTTCCTCTCGGAGTTAACTATTCCAATGCCTTTTGTGTTGCTGTTGTTGGTGTTGTGTTTATCAGAGAAATAACTAGGAAAACTTCCGTTGCTACGTGGCAACACTTTTTCTGGTAAGTGATTGTGTGCTACCAGGGTTTTTGCATTTATTTTATACGTATCTTTATGTCTCTGTTGTGTGTCCCCCTCTACTACTTAGTACTGGATGGGCTGGATCCTCTTAGATCCCATCAAAGACAGTTTCTGAGAGTGGTGGGTGTTGGGGAGAAACTAGGTTTAAAGCTGAAAACTCCATAGTTTCCACTGCCACAGAAACAAAGTTTTGTTCTAATAAAATATGGAGACCATTCTATACCTTAACCTTATCTTCTCCCTGATTCACAACATCCAGAAACAATTCGGCCACCGTTCTTTCCCTTCCTGGTGTCCAAACCCATCTGCTGCCACACCAGCAGCAAATGTTGTCATTTCAGGTTGACCCCTTTGCCTATTCTAAGGCTACCTGCTGTGTTTCTCACTAGTTCTGGGCCTCTCCTCTTCCATTCCTCACACCAGAGTATCTGCATGATCTTGGGTTTTTTTTTTTTTTTAACAGGCTTTGTGTAGATTTTGGAAACTGTGGATTTCATGTGTGGCTAAATTCAACTAAAAATGCACTGTTTTTTTTTATATTCTCCCTGTTGCTTTTGTATATCTTCTGAGAGGAGAAAAGCAAAGAGGCTATATCATCACCCAGGAAGTATCTTGAGTATTTATGACACAGAATTTTCTTCATTTGTGTTGCCTACTGGGGAATCCTCTATTGATTTGAAAATCTGAATTCTTCTTGTCTAGGAACATAGTTTTTTACACATTTGGTTCATATCTCTGGATAGGTAGCATGAGTGCATTATACCCTAGGATTTACCCAAATGCAAATACAGATGTACATCTATGACAAACAAATACACCGACAGCACAGGTGTTCCCAACTTTCCTGGCTGTACGGCACTAAGACTCTCTCTTCTCATGTCATTCATTTCATTCTGTTCTACTTTGTTTTTAGTGCTTGCCATGTTTTGTTAAATTTGGTGTATGATCCACGAGTGACTTACTATTCTCCTTGAAAACCTCTCACCTACAAGATCTATTCATTCTGTACCTAGTGTTTATGGGGTGTCTTCTGTGGGTCACACACCATGCTGGGTATTTTAATACGACCGTACAACATATGCATTCAAGGGTAACCTTTATCTTCATGAAAATTTACAGAAAGGCAACTACATGGTTAAGGGAATTAAGTCATCATAAAGAGGATGATGGTGACACCATGACTGTCTTTCATTTATACTGCCCAACAGAGTTAACAAATAATTCAAACATTTTTATCTAATTTGATTTTAATTTTTAAATTATTTTTATGACAGAGAAAGTGTGAGTAGGGAGAGGGGTGGGGGGTGGGGAGAGAGAGAATCTTAAGCAGAATCCATGCTCAGTGTGGAGCCCAACGTGGGGCCCAATCCCCCGATCCTGGGATCATGAATTAAGTTGCGCAGAGATTATGCTATTTTCCAAGTAAAAAAAAAAATCTAAAGTTTGTTGGTCTTGTGACTCGCTCAAGATCGCACAGTTCGTAAGTCAGAAAATTTGACCAGAATCTTTGTGCTTTAATTCTTAGTCATCACCCTTTATGTCTCATTAAACATAGACTCAATTAATATGATTAGCTGTCAAATAAGGTTAAAAGAGAGAAACTTCTTTGAAAGAGTGAAATATCAGCACCACATAAAAATAATTTTCATTAATAATCCAATATTAGTTTTAGGGGACAGATCTTCAAATGTCTGAGTAGTTAAAATAACAACAGCACCCCCCCACACACATGTGCACACACACACACATGTGCACACAGACACACACGCATAATTCAGGGGTGCTATTTATTTATTTTTTAATATTTCCTTATTTTTCAGAGAGAGAGAGAGTGCAAGAGGGGGAGGGGCAGAGAAAGAGGGAGACACAGAATTGGAAGCAGGCTCCAGGCTCTGAGCTGTCAGCACAGAGCCTGATGCGGGGCTCAAACTTGTGAACCCTGAAATCATGACCTGAGATGAAGTCAGACACTTAACCAACTGAGCCACGAGGGGCTCCCTGGGGGTGCTATTTAGAGTGGGGAGTTGCTAGTAACCTTCTCCCAAGAACTGATAGCAGTTGAGGGCAAGATCAAGAGAAAAGAGACTGAAGGCTGTGCTGTATGGCCCCATGTGTAGGACGTGTGTGTCTGGAGGGCAGCCTGGGGCCTGGAGGCAGTGGTGGGCCATCTCTCACATTTGGAGTCTGACGTCAACAGGAGACAGAGGCCTAACATGCACTTCCAGCACCATTGTCTCCTGGGAGTGTGAATCCTTGCATTAACATCCTCCTAATGGGAAGCAACTCAAGACGCAGGGAAAGCTGACCACAGCCCTCCAAGGAAGACAGACTGTACAGAAGCCAAAAAATGATGTCCAGGCAGGGGGTCACTTGTGGAGGAGGACATGTGATAAAGCGAGACAGGCTGGCAGAATCAAGATCCTTCCATGAAAAACAAAGGAGGAAGAAGCAACGGGACGGTTTTCATCCGAAACAACCCTCCCTCAGAAGCAGTGCACCCTGACTGGTATTTGTGTAACTTCTGCCCTTAGGAAGTTCCTTGGGCCTCCCAGACCCAACTGCTCTACCGAGCTGCTCCTGGGGTCACATGGGTGGTGTGTGCTGGCTGTCCGTGACTCGGCCACTCCCCTGTTTCTTCCTAAGGCCAGTATCAGCTCCCACCAACTGGATACCCTTGAAAACTTGTAGCTGGTGTCCTTGGCTGCCATGGTCCACCAGCGACAGTCCAAGACGGAGCAGATTCCAGCCACGTCTGCACCCGGAGCTGAGGGCTTGGAAATAAAGGAGATTGTGAATGAAAACAATCAAGCAAAGATTGGAAGGCTCTGCAGAAACAGAAAAGAGAAAACAAAGCCTAGACGCAGGTTGTGTTTTCCTTAGAGAGAGAGCCTACGTAATCACCACAGACTGCAGCAGGAATGTCCAGATGCAGCTGTATGAGAATACATCCAAAAGCAGTTCATGAACTTGCTCACTTCTCAACTGGGCAGCCGATGGGCGCTGGAGTGTAGTCCTAAACTATGGCCATGTTCCTTTCCAGGGGAACATCAACACGCAGCTCCTGGTCCACGGCTTTCTGCCAGTGATTCAGCAGCACCACGGGGCCGTCCTCTGGAAGTCCTATGAAATCATTTTATTTAACTGATACAAATCTCAAACTCCATGCAGAATTCATCCATCCACAAATTAGTTTGTTCTTCCTCTAAAATAGAAGTTACGGCGATATCACCAGAGACTGACTGGATCAGAGTCTGGCATCTCGCAGGCGTGCCGTGACTATTTTATTGAATGAATGAAGGAATGAACAACAGATTATTATAAAAACTTTCCTATAAGATACAGGTAAGTCAAAAAGAATCTATTCCCAGCCTGCAGGACATAGGGCGGGGGGAACATTCGCATAAATTGTATGGCACGGAAGGCGCATGCCCTCCCCTAGTACATGCTGTCCCTGGGTGATCCCCCTCTTTCCCTTTGTATTCTTCCAAGTAAAGTGAATTTGTTGTTGCCTCTAACATCCTCCCCAAAGCACGGCCACTGGTGGACTCCTGACCCATGTATCACACTTCCTACTGAGTCTCGCCTCTTAGGACTTCTACCAGCACATCAAATTTAAGTCAGTAAAATCTAATGTATCTTTCAGCCTTCTCACCCAACAGCCTCTCCACTCCATCTAACTGGTCACCGAGCTGACTCCGTTCTATTTCGTTAGATTCTCTCAAATCTTTACTTCTCCTCACCCCATGGCAACTGCCTTAGTTCAACCTCTGTTAGGTCAAATTTACACACGTATTCCCCATGGGTCTGCGAGCTTCGCATTTGCTAAAGACTGACCACAACTGATATCTGTCCTTTACGGCCTACTGACCAATCACCCCTGAGGGGTGAGGGGGTGTGACAACCTGGGAACTCCTCAGGGGACTCTGGCTGTTAGGGCTGGACCTCCTTAGGGAAAGCAAACACGAGTCCTGTCTCATGACTGTTGAGGGCGGGAGGAGGAAAGTCCTATCTGCCTAAGTGAGGCCACCAGCCACAGTCTGCAGTAGCAGCAGACTTCTGCTTGCATTTTCTATTTCTGCGTCTCTTTGACTCACCTCGTTCCATCCTTCTCACTCTCTAGAGGGCTCTGCGCATGTCAGGGGGAAGCGAGCACTGGCAGTGACAGATTTTCTCTTCCAGGGCCAGCCCCGGCCTGTACAGCCTGTGTCTCTGGTTTCCTACCCACCCTCCCCCCACCTCCATCTGCTTCAGAACCCAGAAAGAGCCCTGGGGGCCCAGGCCTCCTCGGGATGTGTTTGAAGTGCACATAGAACACATTCTGCTCTGAGGCCTCGGTGCTTTGAGGAGACGGGTTCACATCACTCAACGCTATTTCCCTAAGAGAATCGACGGGCGGCTCAGGCCCCCGCAACCTGTGCAGAGAACACATCATGTAACGGTCCTGCTCCACAGATCTTGCTCCTTTTGCTGACAGGGAACGGGGCAGGTTTCCTCCGCGGAATACAGGAGTGAGATTTAGGGCACATCCAGGAATGTGCTGGGTACTGTATTTAGCTGAAAAAACAATAAACTTTAAGGCCGACATCCTGCATCCCTTCCTGGGTAGCGCAAGGAGGCACAACGCCTCCTGCTGAAGTGACAGGCAGCCCACATCCTCCCTGCCTCCCACACAGAGGCTCGCGTCCTGTCTGCACCTCGTGCATGCACCTGCCCCCACCCACGCCTGCCTCTTCCAGACTCTACTTCTCAACAACCATTTATCCTTCACTAAGAGGTACACATAATGCCTACACTGCCAGGGAGCCAGAGTAGAAGGAGGGACATGAGTCTGATGTGAGAGGTGACAGATAAAACTTTACATGCACGTAACACTCAGATGTATGCATATGCGTGCATATTTTATTTTACTATTTACAAAGCACTTTCATTAACTCGCTGATAATTAGACCGTCTTCTGAAGGAGGTGATAGTACTGTCCCCATCTTGCAAATAAATGAATCTATAACTTCACAGAGGTCAGAATGTGCCCCAGCCCCAATAGCTAGTTGGCGACAAAACTGAAGTGAAAATGTAAGACTTGTGGCCTATGTGCCCTTCACCTCCCTGATACTATGCTGCCTCTCTGCGCCATTTTTAAATCTTTAAATCTTTAAGTTGTTTTCTAGAATGAATTGTGAACTGTTTTGTGGCATATTTTCCAAATCCACATCTATGGAAGAAACGGGACACAGTAGAATGAGGTTGGCCAGGAGCCCAAGGCCCGTTGGTCTGCCAGTCCACACTGTCCACACTGGCCCTCACCTGAGGCTGTGGCAAAGCACTTCCATTGTTGGATACCCAAAACACTCATCTGCCGGACATGAATACTCCAGAAATTCCCGTGTGAACTACTCTCAGAGTTTTTGTTGGCAGAAGATACCCACTACTGTCACCCAAGACGGTAGGTTTTTGGCTCCAATGAAATACAGTCAACCCTCACAATTCACAAGTTCTTCTACGTGTGAATCTGTCTCCTCATAAAACATCTGTGTCATCCCATGTGTGTCATCCCAACAGTCTTTCATGGCCGTTCAGGAACATGTACAGAGGGTTCCATATTTGAGTCATTCCACATGCACATTCTCAGCTCGGGCTGAACACGACAACACTCTGTCTTCTTGTTTCTACTCTCACATTGTAGACAAGAGTTCTTTTCATGACCTGTTTGATGCCACGTTTCCCACATTTTTGTGCTTTTTGTTGCTGATTTTGCTGCTTAAGATCATCCACAACCATGTACCAAAGTGCTGCCTAGTGGTCCTAAGTGCAATATGCCTATTAGGGAGAAAATTCATGTATCAGGTACACTTCATTCAGGAATGAGCTATAATGCGGTTCAGTTCGATGTTAATGAATCAACCTTATCTATTAAATAAGGTTTCTTTAAACAGAAACATACATCAAGCAAAGTTATAACTAATCAGTTGACAAAAACGCTGTTACCTGAGGCTTTTAGGAACCTACCTCTCCATTTCCCCCAGGAGCAATGGTTCAGTATTCGCTAACTCATTGTTTGAGATGATTTTGTAGAACATAACTGTTGCAAATAATGAGAAATGACTCTAAGTAATTTTGTTTGTTTGTATTTTAGCCTATGTTGCTTTATCATGAGTTATTTCTGAGAGCAAGTATTTAAGAAAATTCAGGTATTGTTATTTCTTTTTGATGCTTTTAAATACTGACAGTAACTCAAGGACTCCCAATAACAGCCTCAGTTTCCTCATAAACAGAATAAATATGCACTGAGCAACTACGAGTTTCCAAGCACTGTCCCAGGTGTAGACATTCAATGCTGGGCCTGCCAGACTTTGTCACTATTCTCTGAAATGCATGGGCTTATGAGTAACATAAGTAATCACACAAATAAATGGAAAAAAATAAGTTGTGCCAACTGTGAAAGAGAAAGAAGAAGAGGCTCAGAATGGCTGATATCAAAACGACAAGAAATAGCAAGTGTTGGAGAAGATGTGGAGAAAAGAGAACCCTCGCGCACTGTTGGTGGGAATGTAAACTGGTGCGGCCACTGGGGAAAACAGTATAGAGCGTCCTCAAATCTAAAAATAGAGTTACCATATGATTCAGTAATTCCACTAGTTGTATCTACCTAAAGAAAATGAAAACAGTAGTTTGAAAAGATACCTGATGCCTTTATGTTTATTGCAGAATTATTTACAATAGCCAAGATACAGAATCAACCCGTGTCCATCGACTGATGAATGGATAAAGATGTGGTGTATATCCACAATGGAATACTCCTCAGCCATAAAAAGGAATGAGATCTCGCCATTCATGAAAACATGGATGGACCTGAAGGGTATTATACTAAGTGAAACAAGTCAGAGAAAGACAAACATCATATCGTTTTACTATTAAGTGGAATCTAAAAAAAATGAAACACATGAATAAACAGAAATGGATATAAATACAGAGAAGAAACTGGTGATTGTCGGAGGGGAAGAGGGTGCGTGGGTTAAATAGAGGAAGGAGATTAGGAGGAACAAACTTCCAGTTATGAAATAAGTGAGTCATGGGGATGAAAATTACAGCAGAGGGAAAATATTCAATAATATTATAATAACATTGTATGGGGACAGATGGTAACTACACTTATTGTCGTGGGCACCAGGTCATGTGTAGAATTGTCAAATAACTATGTTGTACACCTGAAACTAATATAACATTGTATGTCAACTATTCTTCAAGAAAATAAATAGTAATATAAAATAACAAAATAAAATAAAATAAAATAAAATAAAATAAAGAACCAGGGCAGATATTGAAACCAATGGGGCAAGAGCTACTTTGAACATGAGTGGTCAGAGAAGGCCTCTGAAAGTGAGATATCAGTTTCTTGGGCAAGAATAATAAGGAATTAACCATGTTATAGGTGAGACTGGGGAGACTATTTCAGGCAGAGGGAATTGGCAAGTGCAAATGTCCTGGGGCTAAAAAGAAATGCAGCCAATTCAAGGGAGTGAAAGACAACCTGGCAGCCATAGGGAAGAAAAGGTAGAGATCAGTGTGTGTAAAGGTACTTTTCAATTGTCTTGGATATGAATGTTCTTACATATCCAATAGATGCCACAGTCCTCCAGAAAATATATTTAATTTCCCTTTATTTGCTCACATGCATGTTTCCCAGGACTGGAGCTTTTTGTTATTCACCAAATTTATCCTCAAACTAGCTCAGCACTTGGCACAGAAGAGGTGGTAAATAAAGTTTTGACTAAATGAATTAATGAACACCTTTCTGCATGATCAAATGAAAATAACATTATTATTATTATTATTATTATTAACTTCCAGCTGTACTACAAACAGAGCTAGTCTCCTGGGATCCTTCCATGTTATGATTGTACGTCTGTTATGTCTAGTTTTCATGACAGCCCTGCGAATCCCCTTTGACAGACAGGGAGCGTGCACTGTGGGGTGGTGATGTGACTTATCCGAGGCCACAGAGCCAGTGACGGAGTGGAAATTAGAATATAGGTCTTTCTGGCCCATGAGCCCCTTGTGTTTTCGCCCAAACTGCATGGGGCTCCTGCCCTTATGAGAACTCGACCGCATGGTCTATGCCTCCTCTGGCTTGCTCACTTCAGTGAGTGGTATGTCATGAAGTCTATGCTAATTTCCTATTGCTACTGTCACAGATGACCACAAATCGGGTGGCTTAGAACAGTGTAAATTCATTGTCTTCCAGGTCTGGAGTTCAGGTGTCAGGAGTAGGTTTCACAAGGCTGAAGTCCGCAGTCTGGGATCCTGTGGGAGGATCCACTTCCTTGCCTCTCCCAGCTTCGAGAGGCCACCACACTCCATGGCTCTGACTCCTTCCCCACCTTTAAAGCCAACAGTGTGGCATCTTCTAAGCTCGTTCTCTCTGACCTCTGACTCTGACGCTCCAGCCTCCCTCCTACTAGGACTTTTGTGATTATACTTGTCCCAGCCAGATAACCCTGCAATATCACCCTACCTCAAGCTCCTCGACCCAATCACATCTACCAAGCCTGCTGTGCCATGGGAGGTAACAGTCTCAGGTTTTGGGGACTATGATGTGGACATGCTGGAGTTGGGAGATTATTCAGCCAACTACACATTATTTACATGACTGTCTGCTGTGGTGGCCTTGAGAATGTACCTCTTAGATCTCCGAGTGACCAAGGTTCCAGCTGCCGTCCCCTGAGATCATCACAAGCCCAAACTCCCAGGGGTGTCTCGTAGCAGTGTCGGCATGTGACAGGGATACCAAGACTAGCCCTTTGTCGGGGGACACAGAGGACCTTTGATTCTCTGATAGATACCTTTGACTCAGGGCTGCCGAAGGCTTGGCTGAACTTCCCTGAGAAGGTCATGGCCACCCAAAGTACTTCCTCCCAACCTTCTCTCCTCTGTCTCTCTCTCCTCTACTCAAGAGCTTGACTGGTATGTGTCCTAAGGGCTCTCCCTCAGTCTTTCCCGCTAAGAACTTTCTTGCACGTTTGAGCCACTCTGGCATCTAACTCTGGGGTGTCTGAGGCAAACCAGGGAGTCAGGGGAATTCAGAAAAGGATCACATTGTTTCCAATTGCAAAGAGGCAGAATTTCTGCCAAGTGAAAGGTTAGGAAGATTCAGCCCTATTTCCCTCATTAGGTCATAACTTTACCTCATTCACAGCGTCCTGTGTGACTTGGGCCACGATTGCTGAACTGAGCTCTTTTGAGTAAACATGCAAATGCCACCTTGCTAATTATGAAGAATAATCTTTTCCGAAGCTGTGTATGTAAATACTCCCCAGAAATGTGCTTAACTGATTTATTTAGCAGTATCCTTCTCCATAGACAGCTTTGAAATAAAATTCAGAGTTTATTGAACAATTATCAAACACAATCATGAAAGTCTAAATTGATAGGGGCTTTGATGTGGTACCTACTAACTCATGGAAAGGTTCCGGAAGGCTGGAAAGTACCAAGAGATATGCTACATAAAGGAAGATGAGGTTTTGCTGAACTTGATCCTTGAAGACCTTCCGGTCACTTCATTGTAAAGAGGCAGAGCATAGGGCTACATCATGCCTACAATGTGCAGGCATTTCCCCCCCGTTGGGTGCCTAGGGACATGTCTCCAAGAAGACACATGTGAATGCATAAAGCCAGGTTGCCCTGAGGCAGAGACTCGGGGATCAATTTTTTTCACATCTGAAAGAGGATCAGGATAATTTACCAATGTGTTATACCTTAAAAAAAAAAAAAACAATTACAATTGTCCTCATTTTGACCAAAGAATCGTAAGAGTGGATGATTTCTCTTAGGTAGTAATTATGGTTTAAGTGAATAGATCAGAATCATAAGATCTGGGTTTAGTTCTGGTTTGGATAAAGTAAGTACATTCTCTACGCCTCAGTTATTTCCACCAATGTTACATGTGTAAATTACATCCATTTTCCAAGGTTTGGGAACAATTAAATATATATAAGTAGATGAAAATACCTTGCATATCATAAAGTAACCTGCAAAAATAGACTGATATTGAATGATCTTCACTTCTTTGATCCTTACAATTGGATACTGGCCCAGTTACTCTCCATTTAGAAATGGCTATATGTTTGGAAATTTTACCTATATACCGAGCACCCAGACTCACTGGAGAGTTTTACTCTTTCTTCTCTCCAAGCCCACTTTTATTTTGCACACCCCTCTCCTGAACAACTTTCCTGCATGCCTTTCCTGCAACAGGAGGATCAGAGCCACCCCGGCTTATAACAGGTGCAGGGACATGGCAGGTGAGACCTGGGGTGCCTTCATGCTGAGAAACACAATTCCCACAAAACCAAGTCTGGTCTTCCCTTTCACTCTCTTTTTCTCAGATGTAAGCCCTCAGGCAGCCCCGCACTAGCCCATTTCAATGAAAAGGGCACACAAATAAAGTGATGGCGGCAGTCATCTATATTTGTAAACTTCACCATTGTCTTTTCAAATCCGAAAGAAATGACCTGCATGTTAAAGGCTCAGATGCAATCCATTCCTAAATTAGAACATTTTCATGTAGGCAAAATCAGTATTTCAGAAGTCGGAAGGATGGCTGGGCAGGTAAAAGGGCAAAATGAACGCAATGATCTCAAGCCATCAAACGTTAACTCAACAAGGGGAGGGAGCCCTCCTATGTACCAGTTCGCTCTCTCAACCAAACCAGTGAGCGTTCTTGCAAATGCAAACCTGAACACGACCCAAAATAGTCATGCTAATCATGACCTCGTGAATTCCCCCAACTAAGAAGTGTCAGTGAAATTCGGTGGAGTTCTTTCTGTTTCACAACTTGGCAAATGACATTTTTTTAAAGCGTTCTCAGCCATTGACCCCTTGTGAACACCCTTGAATCTACAAGGTACACCAAGGGCAGGGGCTGCAGGGCAGGGACTGGGGAGGGCACAACGGTCCTTCCCTGGTCCTGATCCTCGGCCTGAAGAAGCAGTTTCTCGGGTGCAGAGGTCCCATGAGCTAAATGATTCCCTCCCTGAGGTTTGTGCTTGACATCAATGGTAGGAATAAGATGAGTTTTCACGTGGCTCCAAGCCTATTTCTGACCTGAGGGCAGCAGTGGAAGGAAGTGGGAGGGGACTAGAAACGGCCTCGTCTCCAGAACGCTCTCACTCAGGTGAAACGGGACACTGATTTAACTTTCGTTGAGACACCTGTTCGGCTGAGAACTGGCATGACATTGTGTGGCTTTCAGTCCTAGCTCTGGGGCAGCACTGGGCTCCCACGTAGTGGAGAAACATTTCCACAGGTGTCAGGGCCACAGTCTGCATGGCAAGACCCCAGCACTTTCACCTACTCAAATATGCACGTCCTGATTCATTCCTAGCAGCTCTTTCTGCAGACCAAAGCACGCCGAGGAAAGTACCTCTCTAATGCATGCACTAAGAATTCTAGAAACTCGCCTTCCTGTATGACACCAACTCATTCATAGAGCGTCCCCACCGAGAGCACCAGGCTATGGGGCGGTGTCTCTACGCTGTGGGTGTTCCCAGGTTTTAAAGACAGTATTTGGGAAAATATGGTTTTTTTTTCATAGCGGATACCAAAGGTTCTTGAGGGTTTTTTTTTTAGTAGTTTAGCAGTTATGTAATCTCACCCTTTTTGTCTTTGATATTATTTATTTTTGAGTCATATAAAGGAAAAAAAACCAAATTCTGTTTTAACTTTTTTGGTTGGCCAATGTGTTACAGCGGTGTGTTTCCCTGAAAAATTAGATTAACATAGAAGGTTCCAGACACCAAGCAGCATGGCGCCAGGGTCCATATCTATGTGAGTGTGTGCGTGTGATAATTATCACTTATTGTGGGTTTATTATGTGTCAAGCACTTGGTAATTATCCTTACACATTATGTCAATATGCACACGTATACACAACACACACACACACACACACACACACATCTACTTCTTACAATTAGCTTATTGTCCTCTGGACATGTTGTTAGAGGCTCTTCTGATTCCTGATTCATTCTTTTCTTCTCACGCTCAGTGTTATTGGCCAAATATGTGGATTTCATATTAGAGGTTTCTCATGGCTTTTCTACTCTGGATTTCATTAGTGTTGACACTACCTAAACTCTCCTGTTAAAATACTATACGTAAATGTATTTATCTTACTTAGAGTGAGTAAGCAGGGAATCTTATTTCCCTATTATTTTACTCGATTCTCTCAGTTAAAGTCATATAAAAAATTGATACCCCCTTAAATTGCAATTTGCAGCAAATGAAATCTGCTTTTTTTTTTCTTTGAACTTGAAGCCCCTCGCCCCACCCCAGAGTCACAGGAACATTGATCTCTGCCTCCTTCACTGGACCAGAGGCATCCCTTACATCTCCATTTAGTATTCCAAGAGCAATCCAGGGCTCGGTCAGCATAACGGCACGTCCTGTCTGCACTGAGGGGCGTCTCGTCACAGACTGAAAACCAGCTACTCCCCAGGAACATAGCAGAACGCCGGGACAAGGACAGGGACAAGCACAGGGACGAGGACTGAGCTGAGCCAGACAACGCCAAGCTGTGACTCCTGGGTGGGGAATTAGCAGGCGACCCTTGGATTTCGAGAGCAGGCCCTAGGATGATGTGTGTGACACGGGGTCGGGAAGGCAACGGCCACCGAGGGAAGGGTCCAGTGTGGTGCTGACCGGCGAGGGCCCTGCTCCCGCCACTTTCCCACCGAGTTTTAGGACTCAAATCTAGAAAAGGAAGGAGTGATCTCAAAGGAATCAAGGGGTCTCCACGGGGCGGCTGTTGTTCGAAGTGTCCAGTGTGTGGGCCCCTCCCGTCAGAGGGACACCAGTGCCCTGTGGGCCCCTATGTGTGGCGCCTGTACTCCCCTGACTCTGCCAGGCAGCTCCCAGCTCCTCCCTCGATTCTGTGGGGACAGCGGGTCTCCTGAGCCCTCTTCAGGTGTCCTTCCACCCAGGGGCCCTCTCAGGAAGCTGCTTCTCCCCAGATCTCCCCCCAACCTGTCCACGTCCCTCCTGACCTCCGCTGCTTCCCAAGCACACGCCCTGCCCCCACCCTCCCTTCGTGCAGTCACGTGGATGCCTGCAAGAAATCACAAATCCAATTTCAAAACCAAAACTACGGATTTCCTCCGGTGCCGCTACGTTTCGTGTTTCCACTCTCTGGCAGGTGCGCAGGACAGAAATCTAGAGATCGTCTCACTTTTCCTTCCCACCCGCACCCCGCACACAATTCCCCAGAAAGCCTGTCAGTTCCACCTCCCACACATTTCCCAACCACCAATTTCTTTCCACGCCCCCTGCAAAATCCTGGTCCAAGCTCATCATCTCTGGCTGCTGTGACAATGGCCAACGAGGGTCTCTCCGTGCTCTCTGTCTCCCTCCATTTGGCTCTCACGCTGTAGCTACAGCGGCCACTTGAAAGGTGTATTTGAACGAGTCATATATGCGGACGGGCTCCCACGACCCTGAGAATATATAAAGTGAAACGCTGCTCATGGGGACCCCAGGATGCCCTCCGGTGCCGGGGTCCTGTCCACTTTACCTCTGTGCGTTTCCTCGCTCTTTGCGCGTGGCCACGCGGCTTCTCACTTCCCTGCAAGTCGGTATGCTTTCTGCCCTGGTGAGTGGTCTGTCTGCCCCTGTGCCCAGAATGATACTCGGTCACTTAGCATCTACGAATCTTAGGGCCAGCAGCTCCCTCTGGTCACCATTCCCTGATAAGCCTCCCGCAATTTTATCTGCTTGGCCAGAATTACAGTCCTTTCATTTGTCTGTGTTACGTGTCTGTTAATGTGAATATTTAATCCATGTCTTTCTCTCTCCAGCGGTTCTGGGAAGGTGTGGACCATATCTGGGTTGGGTTTCTATGAAACGTAAACCTGACCCGTTATGAGAATTTAAGAAATATTTATTAAATTAATGAATTGTATGCCAATATCATCTTAACTTTTTGAAAGTGTTTATTTTTGAAAGAGAGACAGAGCACACAAGCAGGGGAGGGGCAGAGAGAGAGAGGGAGACACCGAATCGGAAGCAGGCTCCAGGCTCTGAGCTGTCAGCACAGAGCCCGATGCGGGGCTTGAACCCATGAACCGTGAGATCAGGCCCTGAGCCGAAGTTGGACGCTTAACCGACTGAGCCACCCAGGCGCCCCTCATCATCTTACTTTGAAAGAAATGTCAGGGATTTTTCTTTGGTTACTTGGTATCCCTCAGCTATATCAAGTACAACTTTGCACGTATGTGATAAAATCCTAAGATTGCGGGGGGGAGGGGAAGGTGGGAGGGAGATGGTAGGCATTTTGATGCAATTTCTCAAATAGATTCTAGAAAAAGCCACGGTACAGTGAGGTTTAGAGACAGCCAGGCTGCTCATCAAGTCCTTGCGAACCAGTATTCCTGCCTCGACGTCCGCTACTTCTCCGCAGCGGAGAGAACACTGCAAGAATTAAATGAGAAATGACCCTGGCACATAATAGGCATGAAGCTGACTGTAGATATCATGATTATTAACATTACTGGTGCTCCAAGTAGCACTGCAAGTTCTGGGCACGGGCTGAGCCAGGACTCCCATGACCTCGCCTTCCTGGCAAAGCCCTCTCCTGTGCCCCGTTCCTTCTGAATAAAAGTCTTGGCTCTTTTCACTCTTGTATCTGAAGCAAATGCTCTCTCATCACTCCAGGTGCAGTAAGTGGGAGACCTCGTCTTTTATATGCGCTCTGTGTGGATCTCCGAGCATTTCCCTTTAAAGCTGAAACTGATTGCGATTACTCCTTCTGCAGCGACCGATTGCTTTAAAAATGTCTACTCTTCCCCCTGCAGCACACCGTTAGTTTTTTTTAAGTTTATTTCTTTATTTTGAGAGAGAGAGAGAGAGAGAGAGAGAGAGCGAGCACACAAGTAGGGGAAGGGCAGAGAGAAGGAGAGAGAGAATCCCCAGCAGGCTCCACACTGTCAGCGCAGAGCCTGATGCAGGGATCAATCTCACCCAAGTGTGAGACCGTGACCTGAGCTGAAACCAAGAGTCAGACGCTTAACCAACTGAGCCACCTAGACACCCCAATTTTTTATCAACCCAGAAAGGGTTTTGACTTTAACCCTCTCTGAAGAGGGCACTCAACACAAAATTTGTCTTATTTAGGAGAAGCAAGTAAAACTGTGCATTCACTGTACAATCTTGATCTGGCCACTTCAAAACAACTTCTCGAAACATTTATGTAGATGCTTTTCACCCTTCACCTGCAGGTCTGGTTTAGAATAGAACTGAAATAACCCCTGTTGCTACCTGAAGCTCAGCACAGCCTCTTCACAGTTTTCTTCTCTTTTCTTTTTTTGGAATGGAAAACTGTGAACTACAATTTAGAGTAAAAAGTTATCTTCAGGAATATATGCCATCATTTTGAAAGTCAAGTTGCTTACCATTAGCATTATTGAATGCGCCGGGTTAAATTATTTAAGCCGAATTGTGGACTAACCTATCCTATTAAATACTTATGTACTCCAAGGTGAGAAAGCTTAACTAAACCTCTAAACATTCACAGCTGAAACCTGTCAGATACATTAAGTAAAGAGAGGCTATGTAACAACAACCTGTTGGAAACTGCTCAGGGCACCGCTGTCCTTTTCAAGATGAGCACAGTGAAGTACAAAGACATCACTTCTTCTTTTCTTCTTTTGCTACACAAGGATGGTCTCCCATGCATTTGGAGTCCAGGAAGCAGGAAAGAAAGCACCAGAGTGCAGATAAAATGAGGAACTGTTAAGCTCTCTTATCTGAAATGCTTGGGCCAGATTTGTTTGAGCATGAAGTAGTTTTTAGATTTTAAGAAAGCAAGACTGGGCATTTAACACTGGTGGCCCGTGCATATCTGGGGGCTGCACCTTGTAATTAAATACGTTCATGTTTCCAGTTTAACCTGGATATTTCCACTAGATGAGATACACAAATAGCCCATGTAAGGTGAGGAGGTTTGGGGTCACCAAAGGAGTTCTGAAGACAAAACTCATTTTAAAAATTGTTGATGGGGGCACCTGGGTGGCTCAGTCGGTTGAGTGTCCAAGTCTTGATTTTGGCTCTGGCCGTGATCTCACAGTCTTGAGATCAAGCCCCGGGGTGGGCTCCAGGCTGAGTGTGGAGCACTGGCCGTGAAGCCTTCTTAAGATTCTCTCCCCCTCTCCCTCTGTTCCCTCCTGAATAAAAACAAAATTGTCGATCTTTGTTTCAATTTGATTTGGCTTTAGAACTACGTGTATTTGGACACTTGAGAAGCAGTGTTGTGGGTGGTAAGGCTGCGCTATAAGAAGCCGTTAAGACTCAATTAAAATCTATGTCGTTTAGATTTTAGAGCTTTTTGCCCGCAAGCCCCCAGCCCCCAGCAGGCTTTCCTTCAGGTCACTTTGACACATGATATGTTCTTGAGGAGTTTTGTCAAATTCTCTGAATTCCAAGACGTAGAAGAGCCAACCTCTGCAGTGGAGGGCTTGTGAGTGTGGGGAGGGTGTCTGGGGACAAGGGTCCCAAAATAGCAGGAGAGGGAAAGACAGAGGAGACAAGGACAGGTCTCTGAGGAGACAGGTGACTGTGCACTAAGCAGGAAAAGCGACCTTTGTCCTGTGTGTCATGCAGAGCGCCCAAAGCACTAGAAAATCAGCTCAAAACATGCAGCAATGTACATAAAGTCCCACACCCTGAATCTGGGAGGTTCCATTCCCCAGAAGGCCCCCTTCTCCAGCTGATCTACACAGTGACCTGCACTTCCCTGAAGGTACACACGGCAGAATTCAGGTGCTCAGTGCGGAACAAAGGAATGACGTGATCTAGTCTCATTGGGTCTCTATCCTAAGCAGCTCTCTAGGCATGTGGAACAAATGAGGTCATTCTTCTAGCTCTTTCTGAGGATTCCCCAGCCACCCTCACAGCTGTGAGAACATTTAGTAATGACGGTAGAACGGGGAAGGAGGGAGACTCCCTCTGCTACCTCCCCAAGCCGGAGATCGAGAACATCTCAGGGTCACAGGAGCCCTCAACATTGTCTTTCTTAAACGCAATGAAAAATAACTTTGATGTCCAGCAGTACGAGTCAGTGAAGTTCGGCCAATCTGAGTCGTTAATAGAGATCGGAGGCACAACGTTTCCTGGGCCCTTTTAGGCGACTCATCAAATTCTCTTCAGTACCTCCCTGTAGTTTCACCATTCTTTCCAAGGTTCTAGAACTTTGAGTGAGGGGCGCCTGGGTGGCTCAGTCAGTTAAGCCTCCGACTTCGGCTCAGGTCATGATCTCCCGGTTCGTGGGTTCGAGCCCTGTGTTGGGCTCTGTGCTGACAGCTCGGAGCCTGGAGCCTGCTTCCGATTCTGTGTCTCCCTCTCTCTCTGAGCCTCTCCCTCTCATGCTCTGTCTCTCTCTCTCTCTCTCAAAAATTAATAAAACATTAAAAAAATTAAAAAAAAACCTTTTAGTTAAACACACACACACACAGTTTTCAACAGCACTCACATAAATGACACGGTGCCAGTCACCAATAGGTGAGTGTGTATGTAGCTGTATACTGGGCTATCACATCCCATCGTGAAAAGACAGCACAAGGTAGTGACCCACTTCCATGCCGGTGGCATGAGACTGTGTCTGTGGTTCACCGGCTGCAAGCATTTGGGGTGGTGGCGTGTTCTGGGATCAGTCGCCTTGTGCATACGTCAGCATTTCTCCAGGATACATCCAGGAGCAGGGCTGTTGGGCTGTAGATCATGACAAGGTTCCTAGACAGTCCTTGGCTTCTGTGATCTGTGCCTCCCAGGAGGCCCGTGGTGTCCCCTCCTTCTCCCCTCCCCTTTCTCCCTCTGTTCCAGGACCTCCGGCTTCCTCCGTGTCCCTCACACACCCGGGAGCACGTGCTCCTGCTGGGGAACCTCGGCACTGGGGGCGCCCCTTCCTTGAACTCTTCTGCCAGATGTTCGCATCTCTTCCTCCCCACACCCCTTCACCCCGCGGCTTGTCTCCCCTGCACCCCTTCACCCTGCGGCTTGTCCCCTTGAGAGCTGGAGGAAGATTTCAAGTTACGGATTCTTATTTCTAACAGTTATGGGATTATTTTGTTTTCCTAGTCCTATGAAGTCTGTTTGGGTATATTAGATTGCTCTAAGAATTTGACAACTTTGTCATTTCATAATGAAGTCTGAAATCTGAGACTCAGGTCTCCAGGAATCTTCCTTTTTTCTTCACAGGAGCCAGTGACACTGTAACTTGGAAGGGTTTCTATGACAGGGTTTGTTGTGATATTCAAGTAAATCCCTGGGGTGCTTTTCACTTTGTTGTTGTCTCTTAAACCACCAACGGACTTGAAAAGTTCTCTGACACATTATTCTGTTTCATTTTGTTTTGTTTTCACTGCAGCTGACAATTATGGAAGATCGATTTGCGAAAAGCATAAGAACAGATATCCTATGCAAATTAAGAGTCTTGCAGGAATTACCTAACACTGGAGTCCTGTGAAATCCAGCAAAACATAAGGGAAGATGAGGAAATTTCGGGTGGCAGAGGGCCTAGCATTAAGATCTCCTCTGGGTCAGATAAAATGCCTGCAGAATTTCAAAATGTATCAAAAAGGAATCATGAAAACATCCCCACAGACACAGCTTCCCAGGTGGGGAGTGTGCTGTGAGGGGCACAGGATGGGCCAGGCAGATTCATGACTTGGGAGTCAGGACAACGGCCGGGTAAGTGTCCCCCGGTGTGTTGAGTATGCCTGCTGTGCATTAACCCCCCAACCAAGGAGGCAAAGTGGGTGTGCTCGGCCCCATAACGAATGCACTTGACAGGCTCAGATCCCATTGATGTCAATCACAGTGACCACTGAGATGGCATGTGACAAGAACGGAGGAGGGTGTCAGAGCAAATGAATGCATCTTGAGCAAGGGACGCAGTGCGTGTGGCTAAAAGCCAGACAGACAATGAGCATGTCTGTCCCACGCAGACCTCCTGGAGTGAGAATGTGCGTGGCATAAAAGTGCTGAGATGTATACTCTGCTCAGAACGAACACAAAAGGGGCACAAGGAAAGGGTTGCATGCCAGGTAGATACCAAGGCCCACCTTACACCTGAGAAAGAAAGCAGCCACCAGGTTATCACTGATCAGTAGAACCTTGACATCCTGCCAGAGAATGATCAAATGTAGAAAGATAGGGACACGGAACCATGCAGGGTGCAATATCAATGTCATCCACCATGAGGTCAGGTAGAAAGTGGAGTCAAGTCCACTGATAGAGGTGAGAGAGTTATCATGGAATTATCAGGATGTTAGAGTCACTAAGGAAACTTAACACAGAGGCTTTATGAAATTGGAGAAGAAAATACCCGGAGAAATATACATGTCAGTTTAGGTCTTTTATTATGTTTTGAAAAAAATATTTTTAGATGCCACGCAAGGGGAAGTAGTTTTCATGAGTGGTGATTTGGCAGCTCCAGCTGCTACTCCCCGACGTAGGACATGGAGGCATACAATCTCCATCAACCACTTGATAGGAGACTATTTTCTAAGTTGAGTTGAAGTTCACAGTATTAACCTCATCCCGAGGGAAGGGGGTGACTCCTACTCTGTTTCACCAAGACAAGAAAATATATATTTGCTTCATCCCTTTCCCCAGATGATGGGGAAAGTCTGCTATTGTCTGTGGTTACACACAGCCATGTGGGTCTAGGTTACTCTTTCTCCAAAACGGTCTGGAGACCATCAGCCTCAGTTACCTATGAGGCTGGAATTGAAAAACCCCTGATTCATATCTTGCACATAATGATTCAGAATTCGTCTAGGTGAGTCCAGAAATCTTCTTTGTTAAATCTTTGAATTTCCAGATAATTTTTTAATGTTTACTTATTTATTTTGAGAGAAACAGAGAGTGTGCTTGAGCAGGGGAGGAACAGAGAGAAGGAGAGACAGAATCCCAAGCAGGCTCGCGCAGAGTCAGATGCACGGCTCAATCTCACAAACCATGAGTTCATGACCAGAGCCGAAATCAAGAGTCGGCCGCATAACTGAGTAAGTCTCCCAGGCGCCCCTCCAGATGATTTTATTTATTGGACTTTGAGAATATTATGTCTGAGAAATATTTACTATATAGGGAAATTAGCATTTATATTATAAATAGCTTTGATAGTAACATATGAATACAACAACTATTTATAGTTTCTACATTTTGTGGGTAAAACTATCAACGACTAACTCCGCCAAGAGATCACCAACATAACACCTTGACAAAGTAAAACTGAGTTTATTGCTTATAAACAATAAGAGAATCCACTGCACCTTCTGATAGTGTTTTAGTGGCATCTGAGAGGGGGGCAAATGTTTTGGCTGGGGTGGGGTTTCTGTTTTATGTAAGTCCTTAAATGTTAATGGGGGTGCACTAGTTGGGACTGGGTTAAGTTCATTCATTATAGGTTACAATGTGTGGACAAAGAAAGAAGAAAATTTGAAGGGAATCATAAACATAAGCAATTTTTTGGTGAGAAAACAGTTGTTTGATGAGACTAGGTAAGCAATCTATTGGCCAAGAAAGGGATAATGAGGACTAGTTGAGTGTCCGTTCTTCAAATAAACAGATTTTAGGGAAGGACCCTATTCAAGCTCTATAGCTATTTGCAATTTCAGCTTCCTACATAAGAGTTTCCTGGAAGTTTCCTGGAGTAGAAAATTATGCCAACGCATAGAATAAAGTCATTCTGGTATAGACAGTAGCTATGCGATTGTAGCCGCTTTAAGTTCTCAACACTGGAACTTGAAGTTACCTGTGTTTCATTAGCTGTCTGGAAGATGCCTTGTATCCATTTCAGTGGAGGAAAATCTAGACCTCAATTTCTAGAAGGAAATCAGCCTCCAACCATGTGCTCAGACATACTCTTCCAACTGGGGCTAAGCAGGGAGACATATGGGAGACAATACTTCAATGTATGTGTCATGTCTAATATCTCTGCAGTGGGGGGGAAGGAAACTGATCCATTTGGTCTCTGATTTCTCTGTAGGAAAGGTAGGGGAGTATTTCACTTTTGAGATGAGCTACTGGTAAAGGATATGCTTTGTCACATTATATAATATGGCATCAAGCCTCAGGGTTGACCTATTTTTTTGAGCAATGTTGTCACTCAAATCAGGTATAATTTATACATCACATTCAACCTGTTAACCTGGGTGGATAATGCTACTGAGCATAAGTTAAGAAAGGGAAGAGAAGCAGACAGTCAGCTTAATTTGGAGCGGGCTTTGTAGGCAAACTTAAGTAATGTTTGACCCTGACCTATTTCACAAACATGGGGCATCTGGATCAATGGGCCAATAATTCCTAAAGTCCTGATCTATGCTTCCCATATTTCTTTGATGAGAAATAGATGACACACAGATAGTTAGTAGACAGATGGGTGGATGGAGGCAGAGTGTGATTGGAGAATGTTCTTACAGTGGGGACTAGAGGGGTCTCTTAGATTCCAGAGACCTTCCAACCTAAATAAACAGAAGAACATCCTAACTGACACTGGATCTGGAAGTTAGAACAAGTAGGATCACAGGGGAAAGAATGAAAATGCTGGACAATGTTTTCTGGAACAGGGTTTCTCTAAGTTTTCAGGCTATGACACATGTAGAAAATAGTAGTATTTGCAAAATATGCTGGTTAAAACAAGAGCCAGGCCTAGGAATCCCTCCTCCCCTGAGGGAAGAGAGGATGAATATCTCAGCAGACCTGTACCCACTGCCAAACCAGCTGGAAAGCTCTGATCTAGGTGAAAGAGCATCTCCTGTGGGTCTGTTGTGTGACTCCACAGTCAGGGAGGAGAAAGAGAGGGGATCAAGCTCATCAAGTTTGAGAACATTCACTGAGGCCCATTCTTAGGTGAAGAACAGTAGCATGAGGGCCTAAAAAATGCCATTATTGCAGTGGGGGGGGGTCTCCTTTTCTTCTTGAAGACTGTCCTTTTCTTCCTTAAAATGGCTTTCCTCCAACATGGAGAGGTGAGAAATCAGGTGCAGTGCTGGGAGTAGGCTTAGGGAAAGGGCAAAGGGTCTGCCTTGGGCTGTGTCTACTGAAGAAAAATGAAGCTCCTTGTTCCAGTGTATTTCTTTAGGTGTTTGGGGTTGAAGACTCAGCTGGTCATAAAATTTGCCCTATTTTGGTGCCAGATCAAATGTACACCTGGATGGCCCAGCAAAACCAAGGCTAGAACAATTTGTCCTCATCTGCTCAGCAAGCTGTGGCCTTTAGAAGGATCATATTTGGCATGGGGAATGCAGAAGAAACCTTGATGCAACATAATCACACTTGACCCAGGGAGGGGACCTGATGAGATTACCGGTATCAGGCTCCCTGACACCGTGAGCCAGTAGGATGCACTGTTGCTAGTGATTGCCACTGGGTTTGGGTTTTCATAGCTTGGAGAAGATAATTACTGTTCATTGTGCCCATTGAGCAGATACATTTGGCAGCCAAGGAATGGCATATGGTCCCTAGACTTGATTATGCATATAATTCTTTTTTTAATTACAGTGGTCTTCTTTGAGCCACAAGTAGTACTTGTGTTATTTTCCTGCGGGAGGGCCCTCTGAATCACCCTGCAGGACCCACACTTATACTGCACGTGCAGTCTTCTCTGTGTGGGGAGTGCTCTGTACGTTCATCTTCCAGCTCTCTTCAGTCACCAAACAATGAGGTTCTGTGCAAGGCTTGCTGAACTTGTCAAACCAGGGCCATAGGGGTTGAATTAGATGACAGCAAGTGTTCTCAAAAACAAAAAGGTCAAGGTCAAACTTGGGTGTTTCAATCCATTTACTTCAAGGCAACTAGACATAGTAACACAGATCTCTTTCTCTCTCCTTCTCCCTCTTCCACCCTACAATTGATGAGGATCAACATTAACATGGATGGATACATGTCCAGGAATTTCTGTGACATGTTTTGAAGCTTTAAGTCATTGCACTTGTCCCCATCCAGCAGACATTCATTCCTTCCCTCCTTTACAATCCCAGTCAGTACATTTGTGCATAACCACACATATTTGTATCTCTTAATTCCCCAGTCCTGTCAAGTGGACCTTATGCTTCCCATTTTTAAAGAGGCTCAAAAAGGCATCATGGCATCCCTAATGTCACATAGCTAGTAGGTGACAGATCTAGGAGTCAAGTTCCATGCTTTCCCATCTCACTACAGCTGTCTGTCATGTCAAAGCCCCAGACCCTCTCATCTAAAGTTTCCATGCCTGTGGCGCTCAGCAGACTCCTGCAAATACAGGGTCCCTGAAGGCAGATGTCTATAAGCCAACAATTCTATTCTCCCTTAGCATGTCCCTCCTTAGCAAAAATGATGAATTTGCATCCTCAGATTCTGCATTTTCCCTGAGCTCATGGCCAGCTTCATGCATGAATCCTCAAACACCTCCAAACATAGGAGTGAGGCCCAACTCCCTCACCAAACAAAACTGAAGGCCTGAGTGGACACAAACATGCTTACTAACCTCATCCACAGAGCGGTCATAGGATTTATTACCCAAAACAGGGCTCTGGAGAATGAAGGAGCACTATAAATTCCCATTCGAACACAACAGATGTAAATGGTAACTCTCCCAGGTAAGCTGGGAAATAGTCATCTAACTTTTAAACTTACATTCTTCTGTTTAGCATATGCCAGCGTTTTAGAGCCTCTGAAGAAGAGAATCAACATGTTCTGGTAATTGACCCCACAATTTTCTTTTGTTCACCAGAAAAGTAATATACTAAACTTCAACTGGTATTGATCTAAAGATCCAAGACATTTTATTGATCAAATCAAAATTTGCCCACAGTGGGCACATGCTCTCCTAACCCCCTTTAAGTGCAAGGTAAGTGCTATACTTAAGATAGTTAGTTCGGATTATTAGAAAGTCATCAATTAAACATAAATGGTCGGGAAGAGATTTCAGGTTTTCCCCATTGAGGAAATCACATATAATTTTCTGAATCTAAGACTTTCTATGGAGTCATAAGTCTTGCTCAGGCTCCCAGGACACCTTTTGAAGATCTCAGGTGCCTGTGTCTCACACAGGTTGGGAAAGATTTTCCTATATACCATTTGCTATCCTGCCTTTGAATATGGAAATAAACAGGAAGGAGCTCAAACATCATTAATTTTTTGGAAAAAATCAATTTTCAAAAAATAGATCGATGTATCAGAACTAGTTTTGGCATTGAGGTAACAATAGTAATATTTTTATATATTACATGGAGAAAACTAAAATAAATACAACAGTTGTTGTCAGTTCTAAAACACATTTCAAAATAATCAAGTTGAAATGTTTTTTTCCACAACATTTAAAAGGATATAATAACAGCGTGGGAATGAAAATTAGGTCAATGTTTAAGACAGAGCCAGATACACTCCATAGGTTTTAGTATGTGATAATCTGTAGGGAAAACAGAAGATATTCCATAACTGATGTTTAAAAAGGACAAGTATCTATTTAGAAAAAAAGTTGTTCTATTCATATCTCATACCATTCACAAAAGAAAAAAAAAACCTAAAAAATATTTTACAAATACAAAAACATGTTCAGTATACTAGACTAAGAAAGGCATTAATTGAGACAAAAAGACAGTGTCTGTCGAGTGACAGATAATCAACTTGTCTACATTAAAAGACAAACTTCTTATGTGACCAAAGATGTCATGAAATATTTAAGTACAAGGGAAGAAGGAAGAGGAGAAAATAAGTGATCCTGAAAATCAATAAGAAATGCATAAAAGATCTAATGGGGAAAAAATGGGCAAAAGAGATGAACAGGCAATTATCATAAGAGAAAAGAAAAATGTAAATTAAAAAAATTTGACAAGAGTATCAATCATCCCAGAAATAAACAGAAAATTTATATTTAAACAACAGAGACCATTTTAGATCCATAAGCTCAGCAATTTCCGGAAGGTTGGTAGTGTTGAGTGTTGGATAGAGTAGAAGTAAGCTGTTGCTCTCATGCAATACAGAAGGGATGTAAACTGGTTTGGCCACTGCAGAGGATAAGTTCAGCAGATTGTACTAACATTTTAAATGCTCATGACCACTGGCCCAGCAGTTCCAATTCTAAGTATCAAGAGAAACACAACATGAGCACAACCAGCTACATGGGTTATCTCTGCATCATGTTTATTGAGTGAATATAATCAACAAAACCTAGTGGATAAGTGCCAGTTGTCCAACAATGGAGAAATGTCTAAATAAATAATGATGTCTCTGTACATGTAGATCGAGGTGAATATACATGTATTACTATGAAAATAATTCTAAGATGTACTTTTAAATCAAAAATAAAAACGCAAAAAGATATATAGAAGATGAGGCATAAATTGTAAAACATCATCATTACCATCATATTTATGTAGAGGCACACAAATGCATAGAAACTGGCTAGGGTCTACACCAGATAGGTAGCGTGGGAATCTCAGGTGAGGGTGTTGGGATGCAGATTGTGGTCAAAGGGAATGTCGACTTACAAGAAATGCTTGAATAGTTTTTAATGGAATGCATGTAGGTGATGTGTGTATCTACCACTAAAATAATTAAAAGTAAGAAATAACTTTCTCATTTAAAGTTTGTAACCACAAGTCTATCCTAAAGCTTTAATTCGAGGGAAACATAGGAGCCACTCCGAAGTGAAGTGTGGTTTTGCTATTGTTTTTTGCTGTTTCCCATGCATAAGACTGTTGAATACAAGTGCTTTAAGAGTGAATTTTGCCTTCTAACACACCACACTTTCTAAATACAGTTCTTAAGACTTATCTGTGCTTCTCAAATTGCAGTGTGCCTTAGAAGCAGATGAAGGGCTTATTAAAACATATTTTGGGGTCCCGCCCCCTGAGTTTTGGATTTGGTAGGTCTGGATTGAACCTGAGAATTTTCACTTCTAATGAACACCCATATTTTGCTGCTGCTTGCTGATCTGGGATCACATTTGTGAACCATTTCTCTATAGAAATCTGCATGCTTTCCGCTTCATGTATATGGCCTAACTACTACCTGTGCTTTTGAGATTATTTGCTCCCATTTTGTCTGTACAACAGAAATACTATATAATGCTGTGCTTCTGAGCATGTCTTCCCAACACCCTCTTCAGTGATATCACCTTGGTAGCCTGAAGTCAACCAAGACAGGATATTTACAGTGCAGAAATCAGAAAATGCTACAAGATCAGTACTCTCCCCCCCCCAAACCATCATGGGAGTCACTTGTTAAACATTTACTAGCACACCACTGATTAAAGACAATCATTATTGCTGCAAAATAATTCATATAAGTGTGGGTGTCCAAATAACAATCGACGCAAAAAAGTTCTGGTTTTCTGCCTTAGACCCTTAAGTCTCCCTTTCTCTACCTAGAGAGGGACTCTGTCTGACTCTGACCATGTTTTAGGGCTTTGTAATGCAAACCCACTTGGAAGGAGGAAGGAAAATAAAGACCAGAAGTGCTCCAGCTTGGGCTTCTGGGGAATTCTTTTTCTGAGCAGTGTGAACAGGTTAGCTATAGGGGCCATGCCCACTATTGCTTCTACATACAGATCTTCCTTCACCGTGTCACAGAAATGCAACTGAAACTGTCAGGGAGGCTCAGGCCTGTCTGCAGAAACACTTCTTAAGTTCAGTCCCCCCCCAGGTAGCCTGGATCTCAGGTTTCCTCTTGGCTTATCCTACCTCTTTGCCTTTTAATAATTGCCAAGCACAAATTCATTGCTTGAATACCTGCACTGACATTTCTGGCTCATTGGTGTGAATAAGCAAGACTATCAAAGGCTACTTATTGCTCAGGAGAAAGAGCAGCTCAGGATCTGGGTATCAGAGAGTCTGAGGCCAAATCCCCATTTATGTACTTTCTACACTATGATGTTGGCCACATTATGCAGCCTCATTTTCCTAACATGTAAAGTGAGTACAACAGTACCTAACTCAAAGTTGTTGTCAAGATTAGAAGAGCTAAAAAAAATAATGCTAGTAGAGAAGCTGGCTACATCAAAACAGCTTCTTGCTGTGGCTTAAAATATATATATGAGCATCTTCTCTTGACGGATCCAGTGGAAAAACATTCAAGGGGATGAAAGGCAAATAACCCCTAATTGCTTCCCAAGTCCATATTTTGAGTTCGAACTTACCATTTAAGCAGCCCATATTGCCATTAACTTTGCACGCGTAAAGTTATAAAGAACTCCCTGGTTAATAGGGCTTTATGTTGGAACACTGATGGGTGTTAGCGTCATTAGCCATTTTGTTTACCAGTATTATTAAAGAAGAGATTTGATGATGAGAAATTCCAAAAGGTTCAGTTTCTCTTTATTTGGGGAGGCAGAGAATGCTTTCTAGCCTCTTCAGATTTGATGGGACTTTCCCGCCTTGTGAGTTATACAGAGATACTACATCCTTTTGAACTTCTCCTTCACTCTTTCTTCTAAGATTCCACCAGAAAGTCCTACTGAATGGTGGCCAAATAGGTGCAGCAGCTGCTTGGAGTATTGTGTCCAAATGAGGCTGGAGTCACTCAAAGCATTTTCCATTAAATATTACACAGTCCTGTTTTGAATCCCAGAGCCATACTATTTTAGACCTGGCAGAGACAACAGAAATTTCTGGCCCAACCATACCATTTTAAGAAGGAAGAAATTCAAAACCAGGAAGCAGAGCACAGGGGAACACCTGACCCTTGTCACAAGTAGTGAGTAGCAGAGCCAGAGTGTTTGTCAGAAATCTCAACAAGACATTTCAAAATTTTATCAGCCTTGTTGAGATTTCTAGAAAGGAATACTGTGATATTTTACACTAAAACAAGCAAAAATTTTGCCAGGTTGATGAATAAAAATAAAGACATGTATCAAGAATCAAAAAGGTCTTATAAATCTTGCCGATGGGTAAAATTGGATCAGAATGTATATGGTTATAATTTACATAATACCAACTTACTGGAAGCCAATGTGCTATACAAATACATTCTCATATTGGTCTGGGGTCATCACATATATGAGTTCACTTTAATTTTCACCAGAATACATAAATTAAGTGTAAGGTCTTATTTTATAGAGAAAACATAGAGGTCTACACAATTAAAGTATCAGGCTAATCAGCAGGAGCACTGGGATTTGAGCTCACCATTTATTAGACTCTAGAGCCCATTTGTAAATGTCAGAACCAACCTCAAAGCTCCATCTGAGGCTCAGACCGGCTTCCCGAGTAGTGATATTTTCTCTCTCTTCTCTTCTGTCTCCTTGCCTTCCAGTGACTGTCAGCTTCGGCATTGCTCATGGAGCCTGGCTTTGGAATAGGTCAAAATCTGCCCAGCTCGTGACGTGGGCAAGGTCTTTCAGTTTAAAAGATTCTACTGCTAATCTCTTCCATTGGGCTGCAGCGTTACGCAGAGGACACATTTGCTGAAGTGAGAAAGCCCAGAGAGCCAACAAATCCCAGAAACCCCAACAAAGGCTGTTGAGGACCAGAGCATGGAGTGAAGGGACAGACTGGAGTGAAGCATATTAGGAAAGTTCTGTCTCCATACAAATGTTCCAGATCTCCGCATTGTTGGTGACATGACTGTATACATGCGTCAAAACTTGTCAAGTTGTACACGTCAAATGAATGAGCTTCACTGCAAAAAATTATGCTTCAGTGAAGTTTATTAAAATCAACCCTCAAAGTTATAATCTCTAGTGTGTGGTTCTCAACTCCCTCTGGAGATCCAAAAGTATCAGTCAAGGGCCCTGCAGGAAATAGATAGCAACACCAGCTATACTTTAATAAAGTGACTGTTTGTAAGGAAGCAGACAAGGTATGAGGTAATCATGAGAACAGTCCACTTTCCTGAGGCAGGTAACATCCTAGAGCTGTTAATACTTGTAGTCTGGAGAGAGGGGAGGGGCGGGGAGGGTCATGAGGAGGGCCACCAGGTAGCAGCGAAAACTGCAGATAAGTCAAGGGACGTAGCCAGTTCCTGGGCCCAACAGAGAGAGCGAGGGAAATAAATACCTTCCTGATACTGCTCACTGTCTTCAATCTCATGCAGGTGCCCCTCAATAACAAAATGCAACCTAAAACCAGACTCTTGGTGCAGTCCAAGGGTCAGTGTCCTGGGTCACGGGGCAGACGGGCCTAGAGCAAGGTCTGAAAAGCACACAGATGTCCAATGGAGCATCCACTCTCTGCTTTTACTCTTGGGCTGGGGGTACTTGTTCTTCTTCTTCACCTTCACTGCTTCCTTCTTGCTCTGCCTTTAGGAAAAAGGTGATATGGGTACTGACTTCTCCCACAGAGACTGTTCATGATCTAACGAGGTTATCAGGACAGATTAGGGGGTACAGAATTTCCCCTAAATGACCCCTCCAGAGGGTGAACGCCAGGGCACTAAGCCATTCCTCTGCCAATGAGTTAGTAGCACACAGCTGCATAATAGCTGCCGACACAAAGGCAGCTGGGCTCCAGGATGTCTAAGTAAAAGAGGATTGAGTGCCTTTGTCTGGAAAATTACAGTCATCCTTGGTTCCTTTCTTCCTATGACACTCATAACCCATCCATCAAAGACCCTCGGGGCTCTATGAAACACATCCAGAAAATGACTCCATCCGTCATCTCCACTGTTCCTTCGGTGATTTAAATCCCCATCACCTGGATCATTGTAATGGCCTCTTGATCAACCTCTCCACTGCTGTCCTCGCCCCTCAAGTGATTCCGTGCTCAACATGGCAGCCAGTGGGATCATCTGGAACGAAAATCCAATCAAGCCTCTTTTGAGTTCCAAAGCTTCCCTTGGCTTCCAATCTTGGTCAAGTGCAGGAGACAAAATCCTTAGAATGATCCAGTCCTTAGGATCCCGTCCCCTTACATGCATTCTCTCTGATCTCACCTGCCACCATTCTCCTTGTCTGTGTCCACCCACACTGACCTCCCAGCTATTTCCTGAGCATCTAGGATCACTCCTGACTCAAGGGTCGTGCACTGCCAATTGCTCCAACCTCATGCAAGCATGGCTTCCATGGACTTCTTTCAGGCTTTTCTCCAATAATGTAGGTGGAAATGCTCTGCGCATTTATTTCTGTCACTAGTTCAAGCCACGGCTCCCTACAAAATGCACGCAATTCTTGGATAGAATCTCATGCTCTTTGGGGACCCCTCGAAGCTTACTCATATATCCCCAAAGTTTCAATCTATCAGAGTAGAGCATTATAAAATCATAAAGATACTATATTCACAGAACGGCAGTTTTTCTGGGAAGCTGCCTGAAACCTTGCCCGAAGGTACACCCCTCTCATTTGCGTAATGAAAGTCAGTGGGAAGCATCTCACTCACTCCCCAGAAACTCTTCACAATCAACTTTTCTAAAACACCTGAATTGGTAGCAACCTAAATGATCTGGAATGTTTCTCAGTATAAATCTACCTTGTTTCCAAAGAAACTTTCTTTTTCATTAGCTTTCTGCAGCTGAGCCAATGCTAAGACCATCGGGAAAACCTATTACCTGACGCTAATAGGGCTTGAGAAAGAATCAGGCGCTGTTACTAATATCCTCATTCTGGACTCTGAGATAAGAGCCCTTTCTATACTGAGCTTTGTTACAAGTGAAATTTCTCATCCTGGCTGCAGATAAGATGTCCCTCTGTTGCTGAAAGCACTCACGGGCTTCCATTGAATACGTTGTGAATGGAGCTGTCTGTGCTCTGAACTCTGAGAAGCTGTTTATCGCGCTCTTCCTGACTCACCTCTGCTTTCTCATCATCCCTGGGCCCCAAAACCACAACAGGGAGAACTCGCTTTCAACCTCCCTAAATCCACCCTGTGGGCTGGCACACTCACCTTAAAGGTGTTGTGCTTGGGGCCACTAAGACAGGATCACTCCCCAAGGTCTGATGCCATGAAGTTGGGTCCCACCATGAACCAAGCGGGGCATCCAGAAAGTGACTGCAAACTAAAGCATTAAGCTACTCCACAATATCATGTAGCAGACGTAATTAAGCAATTCAAGCTGCACATACCCCCACTGGGCTCACTCCAATCCATGCTGACTTTATGAGAATAAGTTTGCTCTTCATAAGAATAATGCTTCCAAAGAGCAATTCTATCAAAATGAATCCTCGTCTTCTCTCTTGGCTCCTCTGCTCCATCCTGCCCCACATCCGGTGGCCTCCGAGCTTGTCTCCAGCCCCCGCTCTTCATTCTTTCAAAAGCACACACGAGTCAGCTCCAAAGTGTGAACTTCACCCATGTCTCGTGCCGCAGGAGGGTGGTGGAAACGACAGTATGGCCCTGCAAGGCGGGCACCAGAGCTGAGCCCCTCGACAGTCGCCCGCAAGTATCTTGGGCGGGGAAGGTGGAGATTGGTTTGCACACCTGCACCTTTCTTACAGACCTCCCCAGACCGCACCGTGTTCACTTTTCACACCCTGCCAGCATCATTAGATTGAGAATGTCATGGTTAGAGGCTACTGTAATCATTTTACCCATAGGCCCTTCCTTCCATAGAAGTTCCTCAATAAATACTTACTGTACAGGTGAGTGTGCGTCCAGGTTGAGAACACACACAAAAAGCCTGATTTCTGTCTTTGGTCATTGCCATCAAGCAGCCTCTGCCAGATATAATTATTTTAGACCATTAAGAGTCATAGCTATTTTAAAAGACCCAGTGTGCCGAAATCCAGTCGTCCCATTCAGGAAGCTTTCCCCAGTCTCACTCTCAAAAGAAGGAGATGAAGGAGAGGAGGGTCTGTTCTCTCTCTCTCTTCCTTCCTCCTCTTTCCTCTTCTCTTCTGCCATTGTGCAGCCTGTGGTTGTTCCAGAATCTGCAGGAAGCAGAAAAACAGAGACAGGGAGCTTAGCACTGACTTAGTCGAAAGCCTTGGTCACTGTCTCCTGCCACTTTGGATGGCCCTGTGCCCCTCTGCCAGGTGTCTGTGTCAGTGTGGCCCCTTCCTGTGAATGACTTGGCTCTTCCAGAGTCCTCTGCTCTGCCAAGGTTCCCACGTGCGTAGTGAGTGCCGGCCTGAATCGATCTCTTAGGACATCTTCAGGCCTGCCACCTTCTCCCCCGAAGCTGGATTGGGGGAGGCTGAGATCTCAGAGAGGAAGGTTGGGTCCGTGAAGCCAGCAGGGCTCTGGCCAGCAATTTGCTGTGGCTGATGCTTCTCAGTGGAATGCACGCCTCTCAGCATGGCCCCCCTGCCGGGACAAGGTCACCCACCACTGCCCACCAGGTCAGTTCTGCTGAACTGTTGCCCGCGAATTTGCCAGGCCTTGTTGTTGCCACTCCGCGTCTGTATTAAAGATGACATGATTCCCATCTTTCCTGTCTTTCTGTTGGAGCACAGGGAAAATGAACAGGCCATTATGATCTATGGTGATACACACACATCCTGATAGACGGAAGCTCGAGCGCCCTGGGGAGTCGGGGGAGGGGGGGGAGGATGGCAGTCATGACACCGTGGTTGCCTGGATACTGAGATGCTCTCCATATGATGGCAATGACCACTTGTGCCGGCTCCCCAAGAGCCCTGCCCCCATCCTTGCCAGAACTTTTCTTCTTCCTCAGCCTGCCCTGGGAACTCCAGGTCATCCAAATCCAACAACTCAAGGAACATTCTTGTCCCCCCTCAGTGGGGGGCCTGAGGGGCTACACATCAGCACTGATCCATTGTGTCTTCTTTTTTTTTAATGTTGTATTTATTTTTTGAGGGGAGTGGAGGGGCAGAGAGAAGGGGACAGAGGATCTGAAGTTAGCTCTGATCTGACAGACTGACAGCAGTGAGCCCAATGCTGGGCTTGACCTCATGAACTGCGAGATCATGACCTGAGCCACCCTCCATCGTGTCCTCTCATCGTTGGGTCCCTGTGCTTTCGTAGCTGGGAAAGGCCCTGAGTGCCCCCCTGGTGCCTAACTCTGTTCGGAGGGGCTGGTGGGAGCCTGTTAGTCTTCTACGACTGCTGTGACACATTCCCACAGCCGTGGTGGCTCACCCAGCGTGCGCTCATTGCATTGATCAGTCAGGCCCGGGGCCAGGTTCAGTGCGGTCAGTGAGACTCTGCTTGGGAACTCAGGCGGCCTTCCTGCAGGGGGCTCAGCCTCCGTGCTCTGTGTTCAGGTTGTCGGCAGAATTGGTCCTGTGAGCTTGTGGGACTGAGGATCTGGTGTCCTTGCTGTTGTCAGTCACGCCTTATTCTGAGCTTCCAGAAGCTTCCACATTCCTCATCTTATCACCTCCTTCCTCCCTCTGTAAAGCCAGCAGCCGCGGGTCTTGTCCTGACACTGTGAATCTCTCTGGCTTCGCTCTGGCCTCCTCTTTCCTCATTTCCTCGCCCACCGCATATGGGACTCCAACCAGAAAAAGTTCCCTGCTCTTAAAGCTCAAGTGGTTAGCTTGGGCCTGGAGAGTTCCAACTATGCCCCCATCTTCCATCTGTCTCATGGATCACACCTGCAAGTCCCTTCACAGCGGTCCCGAGACTGGGTCTGATGGTCGATCCAGGGCACAAAAATCCCGGGGAAAAGAGGCATCTGAGAAATTCTGCCTGCAACAGGGAGCGCTTTCCAGAGGAGCTAGTCTTCATTGAGATCCGAGGACTAGGAGGTAGGAGCAAGAGGTGGGAGGGTAGCTTCAGGCGAGGCCAGGGCCTGGTGCATCCGTGGCTTTGAAAACAGCGTAGTGCGGCCGGAATAGAGGGATCCCAAGGGGTGACCGTAGGACCGACAGGACCGGGCCAGAGCAGAGGCCACGTCGGGACCCCCAGTGTAGCACGTCCAGCGGAATCTCGTCTTTACCCTCAGCCTCGTCCACTGGTTTATTGTAATCTTTTCCCACGTGTGGGATCCTTCCTCTGCGTGAGTGATTTCATCCTCCCAGGTGCACCCCTCAAAAATATTTGTTCCCATTCTACAGTTTGGAACATTTCTTGGATTAGCAGAGCTGGAGTGAAGAGGCTTCTGCTTAGTTCTTCTCTGACCAAGGAATCCCAAGTACGTGGATACGTGAGCTTTGATTATCCTGCCCGAACCAAGAGGCGGTGAGCACAATGGTTAATGCTGTTAAATTGCTGGATGCTTGAGCTGTTCCCTTTCTCACGGAGGTCCCGAATGGTGAGAGATTTGCCGATTGGAGGGGACGAGGGTGGCCAGTAAGTGGCAGGTGTAATTTTCCTCTGATTTTAAACATTATACAGTTCCATCATAAAATTTGGAAAGCATAAAAGAAAGAAGAACTTACTTGTTACTAAGTAAAAGACAGATTATTCAGATTATTAGGAGATCTATTAAGGAGATGCTGATATTATTGAAGAGATAAAAAGTTCATTAAAATAGAGATTTAGGGGCGCCTGGGTGGCTCAGTCGGTTAAGCATCTGACTTTGGCTCAGGTCATGATCTCCTGTTCATGGGTTCGAGCCCTGCACTGGGCTCTGTGCTGACCGCTGATAGCCTGGAGCCTGCTTGGGATTCTGTGTCTCCCTTTTTGCCCTTCCCCCGCTCATGCTCTGTCTCTGTCTCTCAAAAACCAATAAACGTTAAAAAAATTTTTAATATAGATATGAAAGGATATTTAGAGTATTTCCTTTCTGAATTTTTTTCAAGTGTATCAGTTTATATATCCTTCTGTTCTTATGCCTAATTGAATTTATGTTTTCTATTTGTTTTGCTTAATTAGATCTGCTGGTGTTTTATATACTTCATCTTTTTCTTTACAGAGACAACTCTTGATATTTATATATTTCACATTTCTGTCTTTTAATATATTCATGTCTGCTTTTGTCTTAAGTATAGTCCCCCATTTCCTTTTCATAAATTCGATATTGTTCTTTCACTAATCATTTGGGTTAAATATTTTATTTATTATCATTATGGCTTAATAATAAAAATACTTAGGATTATAAATCTGACTTAGAGGAGAATATGTATGCCTCTCAACTATTCACAAATAATATCTTCAATGCTATTATTTTTTAAAAGGTTGTCAATTGACTTTTTTTTTAAATTCCCTTTTTGATCCAGGACTTATTTAAAGAGAATTTCCATATTTTAAAATTTCTAAATGATTCAGACTTTTGTTTACTCTTTTGCTACCCCTATTTTAATCCCCCCATTTCTGAATTGTTTATTTCTGTTCCTGTCTTAGTTGACGAGGATATGCCTTTAGATTACTTTTTTCCAAAAATAATTTCTGAGTCATTTATTCGCTCGATGTTTTTTAATTTCTGCTATTGCTTTTATCCTTCCTTGTGTTGGCTTTTTATGGTTGCATAAGGAATTACCACAGAATTGGCAGCTTAAAACTAGAAACCTCACAAGTGAAGAGAAGACAAAAAGGTGGAGGCAGGGGAGGAGGGGGGAGGGAAGAAAGAAGGAAGAAAGGACACAAGCAAAGCAAAGCACCCCTGAGAAATCCAGGAGACATGGTGGTAAAGGGCTGTGAGGGAAGGACCAACAGTGAATGTCACGCTTATTACCGTTTGGAAGCCTGAGGGAAGACAGGATGGCTTCTTCTAATCTCCTTTTTTTTTTTTAATGTTTATTTATTTTTGAAGGAGAGAGAGACAGAGCACAAGCAAGGGAGGGACAGAGAGAGAGGAAGACACAGAATCCGAAGCAGGCTCCGGGCTCTGATAAGTCAGCACAGAGCCCGACGTGGGGCTCGAACTCATGAACAATGAGAACACGACCTGAGCTGAAGTTGGACACTTAACTGACTGAGCCACCCAGGTGCCTTTCTAATCAACTTTTTCCGGGAGGTTCTGGTCTATGTAGAGAGTAGAAAAAAAAAAAAAAAGAGAATTTGGAGTTATACTATTTAGAAAAAAAAATTGACATCACTTTTGAGAGGCAAAATGATTACCAACAAAAAAGTACAGAAAAGTCTACAGATAAAATATTGGAACAAATAAGTAAGCTTAATGAGGTATAGGATATAAAGTGAAAACAGAATTATTTCACTTCTATGGATAAGCAATCAGGAAGATGAATAAAAATTTTAAAGAAGACACCCAGTTCACAACAAAATCAAAAAGTAAATAGTAAGAAAAGTAATAGAATATGCATGAAAACATCATAAAATTAAAACAGCATTTAAAAATGAAGATATAGCAGAGAAAATAACAAATATTAAATAATATTAAATAAAAATAAAGAGGCAGTAAAGAAATTGTAATAGGGAGACATACCATGTTTACAGATTGGGAGACTCCACGTTTTGAAGATGGTAATTTTCCCCGAAGATCTGAAAATTCAATGCCATCCCAATCAAAACTGAAATAGGACTTTCCGGGGAACATGAAGACATGATTCTAAAACATAAGTGCAAAGCACCAAGCCAAGAAGAGCCAGGGCATCTCCGAAGTACAAGGTGGAAAGACTTCCTCTGGTGACTATCACCAAGTATTATAAATTTTACGGTATATACACCAGGGTGGAATTGGAACAAAGACAGACAAACGACCAATGGGAAAGGAAAGCACATCCAGAAATAACCTGTGTGCACATACACACCTGATTTATGTTGGGGGTGAAACTGCAGAGCAGAGGGAAAAGATGGGTCATGCCAATAACCTGTGTTGAGGCCATTTATAAATACATATGAAACATGGTTTTATCTCATATTGTATATTAAATAAACAGAGTCAACATTATAAAGGAAAAAAAGCTTCTAGAACATAACATAAGATACAATCCTCCAGTCGTCAGGGTGGTGAATGCTCTCTTCTTAGAAAAATTTTTTAGTGTTTGTTTATATTTGAGAGAGAGAGAGACAGAGCATGAGCAGGGGAGGGGCAGAGAGAGATGGAGACACAAAATCCAAAGCAGGTTTCAGGCTCTCAGCCATCAGCACAGAGCTTTTTGTGGGGTTTGGACTCCCGAACTATGAGATCATGACCTGAGCTCAAGTTGGGCACTTAACCGACTGAGCCATCCAGGAGCCCCCTGAATGCTCTCTTAACTAGAGCACAAAAGGCACCTTGAAGAATAAGAATGTCAGATTGCTCCATATTAAAATTAAAATTTTATGTTAACCTAAAGAAACTGTGAAACATGAAAACAAAAAGCAAGCCACAAATCGAGAGAAGATATTTGCTCTGTATGTCTAACCATGAAAGGATTCACATCCGTCATGTAGAGAGGGCCCTTACACATCAGTGGTCGAAGGGGAGACATGCAATAGAAAGATGGTGAAGGGGCGGGTGGGTGTGGCTGGTCCCAACTGCTCCTCTTAGTACTGTGCTCGTGCCCACTGATGGTGATTTTAAACCTTCCATTGCACCTGGTTACAAGTCCGCCAAGTTCTAGAACCTTCTTTTTTAAACTCTTCTGGTCGACCTGTCTTCTTCACACGTTGGGCACCTTAGAAGCCCCATCAACTCCAGCCAGCTTTCTTCTCCTTCCTCTCTCCTGTCCATCCCTGCAGGTCACACTGTGGTACATTTTTTTTTCCAGCATTCATTCATGGTAAGCTAAATTCCAGCCTGAGATTTTCTAGGAAAACCCTTTTCTCTCTTGAAACACCACAGTCTTACTAGAGCATTTTAAGCCTAGCACGAAACTCGAAGCTGAGCAAAGTCTCCGGGTTCTAGGTGGTCTTTGATATATGGGGCAGCAAGCCAAGACTATTGGCTCAGCTCTCTTGACAAAATGACTGAAGGAAAATACATGAAGTGATATTTCAAATTAACATAGTGTTCCATGTGCTTCCTGGAACATATTTGACAAAATGCCTTAGTCTGCTTTACTTCCAAGCTAAAGAATGGCAGAGTTTGCCATCTCATTTCCTTGACTCTTGTCATCTACAACGTCCATGGAAAAAATGCAAAACAAGCTCTAAAGGTTTGCAGAACAGGTTTTAATCTTGGCTTGGCGTTTGCTCAATGTATGGCAGGTTACTTAACCTCTCTGAGTCTCAGATACTTCATCTCCAACATGGTGACCATAAAACCCAGCTCCAAGTACTCTTACCAGGACTGATGATCTAATGTAATGAGTAAAACTCCTGGCCACTCCAGCATGGGGGACAGGGAGCATGGGTGCCTCCCATGGGCAGCCCCCAGCTGGTCCTGGTGTGACTCTACACTACATTGGACAGTGATGTAGATTTGTTGAAGATTTCAAAGGCAGATTTTTTTAAAAGAAGCTTAATATCACATGCAGGAAAAATTCTATATAACCACCACATATTTCACCCCAAATCACTATCCCATGGCCAGCAGCTTCACCTGCAAAGCCCCTTCTCATTCCTTTCCCAGCACCTTGTGGATGGTGAGGAAAGTGATCTAAACCTGGAAATGAGCAAAGAAGTGGGCACGGTGACCTCTCAACATCATGGGGGCAGAGGCTACCCAAAAACTTTCTAGAAAAATGAACTGAGTTTAACTATTTCCTCTCAATGAAAGGCCTCAGACGTTGTGAGCTTGTAAATGCTTGCCCGTTAGAGATGTTAGCAATTTCTATCTGCTGAAACATATAACCTCAAAGGCCCATGGCTCTGTTGGACACCAACCTATTTTGTGCTCGAGCCATGCCTGTATCCACATTTAGCTTCTGAAATGCTCTTGAAATCTGATGTATTGGCTTTCCCACTAATTAATGGGTAACTAAAACCTTTGATCTGTGTTTATTTCATATTTACTTGAGAGCAGGGGTTTTAATTTTCATCCTTTACTTAACATAAATTTAAAAAAAACACCACCACCACCACCTTGAAAGTAGGCTTTTCACCTCCATTCCTCAAAAGCAGTTTCCTAACCACTATTGCTTTTTGAAACAGCCCTTGCTGATTCCAGCTCTCTTTTGGGGTATTCAGGGCTTCCACGACTAAGGGGGCAAAAGGTGTTTCTCCTTATTATGAGCTGTGCTCTCCACCATGTGTATGTGTCTTGTAACATTAAAGAGTCTTCCTTTTCTAAACGTCCGTGTAGCCCATACATACGGCCTGCATATGGCCTTTCTTCTCTAAGCTGAGATGTTTTACTTCCACTCCCCTCTCCCATTTTTGTGGCCCTCACTCTTGCTTTTTGACATCACATGGTGGCATTGGTAGCTCACAGAGTCTTTCATTTCATGTTTGAGGCCAGTAAGCCACAAACTGGCTCTGAAAACAGCTTCTCAGGCTAACCTAAGTCCTTGACCTCGAGCTGACGCAGACCCAACTCCTAGGGACCAAGGAAAAGCATCAGGGCTATACAACATTGCCATACTGCAGTCAATGCAATGGTAAAAAGGACCCACCTCTAAAGAACAACTGGGTGTCCATGGGAATTACCCCTGTCCTGGTGTGTATGTGTGTGTGTTTGTGTGTGTGTGTGTGTGTGTGTGTGTTTCAACTTTGTAACCTGGAGCTGGAGTAGGGGTAAAACGAGTTTTGTGTGTGTGGTTCAGTCGATTTCTTCAAACATTCTGAATGATAATTAGCTTTGATTTTTACATCTATTCATAATGATAGTAGAGGGCAACATACAACAGAAAGGGGGTTGCAAGATTTCCACTTAGCAATTAATTCTATTATTAAATGCTAAGAAAAAAATAAGTGCCTGCCAGCTGTAGCTTTATTATGTTTTCCCAGAAATAATAATAGAAGGCTCAGAAAGTATATTATTTATTTCTCCTTTCTCCCCAACCCCTGTAGGAGAAGAAAAACAAAAAACCACGGTGGTTGCTCCTTCCATGTGAAAATAAAATTATTCTGCTGAGAGGAGGTGGCTTGGACAGAGCATAAAGAGAGAGAATGGTGTCCAATGGAAAGTTTCTTTGTTTTGTTTTTATTTATTTTAATTATTTTAATGGAGCATTTACCTACTCGAGGCCAGAACTTATGCTGGGCGAGAAGGGGATTCAAAATGATGGAATCTTTGGAGCTTCGTCTTATAGGTCACAGCCATCTACACACACCTGAGTTAAACCAACAATAAGGCCAGAGCAGTGAAGCAAACAGCACCTGCCAAGCACAGAAGAGAGGGTGGCTAGTTGGTCATGACATTGGAATTTTGGTGGGGATGGAAATCATCGGTCAGAAGTAGCTACTGAGTAACTTCTGCTGGCGTCAGACCTGGAAAGTAGTAGTAGGTGCTCAATAAATATGAATTAAGTCTGAGTCTGACCTAGATCCTCAACACATGATGACTCGCTTCTCAGTTCACCCTCGGGATCCACGACACACCGAGTTGGGGGGCAGCGTCCTTCACCAGCTGAGGTGTCCATGAGCATCTGCAAAAGCGAAGCAAGTTCAAACTCAGAATTATTAATAATTCAAGCCTGACTCCAAAGTACTTAGATGAACACTATCCTAACTGTCTGGGACAGAAATAAAAAAAAACTGACATACGGGGAACAGGGTGGGACTTGGCACTCACAGAAATCTGACACATTGCCTCTACCAGCTGTGTGACCTCGGGGACATTGCAGAGAGTTATCATTATCTATAAAATGGGTGTAAGAACGCCTCTTCTGCAGAGCTATTATGAAAATTAAGTAATATGTGGAAGAATGTCTGGCATACTGTAAGCTTTCAACAACTATTTTTTCAAGTTTCGCATTGTTATTGTGGTTTAAAAATCAGGTTTGCAGTGAATGAAACTCAGCTTTTCCACTCATCTTCCTCTTTGTGAGAGAAGCTGTGTGTGCTGTAAAAAAAAAAAAACCAAAAAAAAAAAAAAACCAAAAACCAAAAAACAGAAAATGTCGTTGCTGAGCAAACTCAGGTGTCCACACTTTGAATCCTCTCATTCATTTGGCCCAATCCAACGCCGGTCAGCCAAGCTCGTAAATGAGCCAAGAATGACAATTCTCTCTGATTCAATCCAAGCCCTGGGGATGGGAACCTCCATGTCATGTCCCTGCCTGATGTGTGAGTGCCATTGTGTCTGTTTAAGCAGGCTACCCTAAACTGGGGCTCACAAGCTGGCCGTCCCTGGGCAAAATTTGTCCTGAGGATTTTTTGGCCAGGTGCAGCATTTTTCATTTTGTTCTAAATTAAATTTGCATGGCCTTGGGGTATGTGTGAGAGGTTGCTCTTCATTTTGCCAATGGCTCCTTACCCCTAGCACCTCAGATGGGTTTGATTCATGTAGGATGTCACCTGCTGGCTCTTGTAGGCCATCTGAGATTGTGACCACTAGCCTAAGCTGTGCTCACATCTAGCCTGAGTAGTATAGAAATCTGCCCAGATGGGTTTGTGAGCAAAGACAATAGTCTCCAAATTAATCTCCCTGTCCCTAGTCTTTCTCTCTTTTATGCCTCCTCCCCACCGAAAGTGATGGAACCTTCAAAATGGACCTACTGACATTACTTCTCTACTGAAAGTCCTGCAACAGTTCTGTATCAGTTCACGGTTCCAGTCCCCCTGCCCACCCTCACATCCTGCTATTCATTCTTTACTTCGGCCACACTAACCAACTTTCCATCTCCAAACATGGCCTCAGCACTCATAACTACAAACTTGTGCAAATAGTCCTTCCTCTGCTCAGAATATCCTTCTCAGATCTCTTCTCCAATTAGCAAACCTCCCTCAAGATACAACCAAAAGCATTGCAAAGTGATTCCTTACCCCCAGACCAAGATCCAATGGCTTTGTCTACTAAGTTCTCCAAAGAGTCTTTCTTTTTCTTACAATGAAAAGTTTTACTTTTCATGCTCTCTCTACCATATGTCCCTCAAGATAAGAGGTCTCTGTAGTGTCCTGTAGCAAAGGGCCCAGTGCTCATGGTGCCAATTGCTCACCAGCTCTCCACTCTCCCTTTCCTCTCTTCTAACAGAGCCCAACTGTGTTCAGAGCAGAAGTTCAGAGTGGAGCTCAGCTGCTAACATGGTCAGCTAGAGTTCTGGCTAAAGACTTGTGACATAAAACTTTTGTGAAATAAAAAGGCAAAGTCCACTTAGGGGAAATCCCTTTGCCCTGTGGTTTGGAATGTGGGTATACCACTCAGCAGTGCAGTCCTCAGCCTCAGTCATAGGACAAAAGCCACAGCCAGGGACGGCAATGCAGGAAGACCAGGAGTGGGGTTCCTGACCATATTCTTGAGCAGTTACACTAGGTTTGGACTGTGACCTCCAAATTTCTCATTACTTAATGCAAGAGTCTAAACTTGCATTAGTAGTTTATTATTATTAGTCTGCCTAAACAGTAG
This sequence comes from Cryptoprocta ferox, assembly GCA_028646485.1. Taxonomy (NCBI): domain Eukaryota; kingdom Metazoa; phylum Chordata; class Mammalia; order Carnivora; family Eupleridae; genus Cryptoprocta; species Cryptoprocta ferox. The sequence goes on along the minus strand of CM053576.1, from coordinate 127,600,715 downwards.
TAGTTGAAGTTTCAATCATCTGCAGCCAAATACTTTCCCAATTGTTACAGTGGTCAGTACCTTTGGTGGAAGAAACGATTTATTTGATCACTCATTCAACAGGTATTTATTGAGCATCTGCTATTCTTGGGGAAGTAAACAAGACCAAGTTCCTACCCTAGTGAAATTTACGTGCTAGTGGGGGAGACAGACAATGAACCAATGTGTGAGTTAAAACATAACACAGTGAAATTTAAAGTCAAGCAGTCACATGTCCAATGTAGAAGAATAAGCAGGATGAGGCAGTGGTGAGCGACAGGGGATGAAGGATGGATTTTCCGGGAGAGGCAGGAGGCACAGGAAGGACATTATGAAGAGACATTCAAAAGTCTGAGAACAGGCTCTGTTTTCAGAAACAGCTAGTACACATGCTTGAGACAGGAGTTCACTCTGGGAGGAGCAAGAAGGCCAGTGAGGCTGGAGAGCAAACACGAGACAGAGTGTAGGAAGAAAGGCGAGGACTGGGCAGTACAAGTTGTGTGGTCAGAGACACCATTTGGGATTATTCTCTACAGATATGTAGTTAGGGGAGGATTTGATGGGCTCTGGTTTAGTGACTTGGTTTACATTTTCCAGCAATTGCTCTGCTGGGTGGAGAACTGATTGTGGAAGAGGCAGGAGATGAGCATGGAGGAATGCCAAGCTGTCAGCATAGGAGATGACAGGGGTGGTGGAGAGCAGCCCATCAGGGCTGTATTTTGGAGGTAGTGGCCATGGGACTTATAAATTTGGGGTTCAAGAGAAAAAGAGACATCAGAAGTGACTCCCTGATCATAGTCTGACCTCTAGAATGTTGGTGACATTTTCTAAAATTAGAAAGAAATGAAGAAATCAAAATTTATTTTGGACATGCTCAATCTAAGTTGCAGTTAGATATTCAGATAGAGGTTCCAGGTAGGAAGTTAGAAACCAGGGAACAATTGGGCCTGGAGAGAGATTTGTGGATATATCCACCCGTAAAGACATTGCGACTGGCTAGAGCCGTCTGTGGGGTTAGTATATTAGACGAGAGAACAAGGACGAGGCGGGTCCTGCAGTCCGTCAGCCTCAGACTTCTAAGATGGAAGAGCAGCTGATAAAGGAAACTCAAGAAAAAAGGTCAGTGGGTTACAAGGACAACAAGTGAGTACTGTGTCCTGAAAGGCAAATGCACAAAGTGCTTTGGGAGCAAAGGGCCAAGTCCTGTTGAGTTGAACGGCTGAGGACTGATCACTGACTCCTTGACTTGCGGTGGAGAAATGGGGACCAGGGCACAACAGAAGCTGCTTCAGATGAACATGAACGAGGTGGTAGAGAAGCAAATGTAGACAACGTTCTCAAGAAATTATGCCACCAAGTCGAGTAGAGAAATAAAGGGATTCCTGGAGGGATATTTGGGATCTAAGTATTTTTCTTATTAGTTGAAAATATGAAAAATGTGTTCTATTGATAGGGATGATCCAATAAAGAAAGTAACACTGGTGACACGGAGGAAGGTCATGATTCCAGGACCACTCTTTGAATCAACAGAAGAGGCTGATAGTCTGTTTGTTCACTGTAACAAGAGAGTACACAGTATGGACGCCGGAAGACACCTGCATTTCGTGTCGGCATGGCATAATATACACTGTGCAGTGATGGAGGGAGGGGTGCATGGGTACACGGATGCATACTCTTACGTTTTCTACCTCTCAAAAAAGTGGTGTGTCTTATAATTCTCTCAGTGAAGCTAATGACTTCGCCAAGTTACAAGCCCCCAAATTATCAAACCACATTTTCAAAGAAGTTTTGAAAGATGAATCTTCTGACTTAAATATTTTCAGGGATCTCTAAAACAGACAAATGTTCTGTTTCCCAAGATCTCCACTTCATCTCTTCTGACAGGGGGTGTAAAGATATAGGTGTGGAGGAGGGGAAGGGTGACTAGGATGGAATTATAAACAAAATAAAACTCAAAAAGAAAAGAAAAGAAAAATATGTTGAGACGTCAGGGCTAAGTGATAATTTTTTTATGGTTGTTCTCAGAGGAATATTGTACAATTAGACAGACTGCCAATGCATTTTCCAAACAGGGCCCTGACAAAATTATAGAGTAAAATTGACCAAATTAGCATTTTTATGATTATTTCTGAGAGTAAGAAAAGTTGTATGGTTTTGTGGAATAAAATAAAAAAGTGTTTATTGGGTTTTAATGAGATTTGTGTTTCAAAATAACTTTGAGTTCATGGAAGAGTTGGGAAATATAAAGTTTTGTGCAGGAAAATTCCATTCAATTAACCAATAGCTAGAGTGAGCTAAGGGGATGTTCTCAAACTTTCGATGGATTTTTCCAGGAAAATAAATCCAAGTAAGCTCAGCATGACTCACTCAAAACAATAGGTTGGCTATACCGGAAATCTAGTCATGATTATCCAAATGCAAATTCCAATCCCAACTCTATCACTTATTAAGTGAGTGATCGTTTACAACTCTATGCATTTCCATTACTGATCTGCAAAATGAGATGAATATTAACATAATATATTTTTATGAAGATTTAAACAGTCAACTCATGCACGGCACCTAGCAGACAGTGGTACCTTATAGGGATTCAAAAGCTGTCTTCATTTCTTTTTTATTTATCTTCCTTTCTTTGCCTATTTGTTCTTTACCTCTACCATCCCACACCTTGCAGAGCACCAGGAGTGTTATCCAAATAAAGAATGTTTTCTTTTATTTTTTTAATAAAAAAAAACTACATGATATCCAGGAAGATATAAAAATAAAGGCATATATAAAAATCCATAAATAAACTTAACATCCCAACACATCAATTATGACCAGTTTTCTATGACTGCGTCTAAACTATATCATACATAAGCAATTCAATAGGTCAAATTAAAGTATGAATTTAACTATGGTGCTCTTTTCACTAAACATTACATCATATAATTTTTCCATATTACTAAAAATACATAGATTTTAAATTAAAATCTAAGGTTTCATTTAAGGGGCACCTGGGTGACTCAGTTGGTTAAGCGTCCGATTTCATCTCAGGTCATGATCTTGCGTTCATGGGTTCAAGCCCCGTGTCGGGCTCTGTGCTGACAGCTTGGAGCCTGGAGCCTGCTTTGGATTCTGTGTCTCCCTCTCTATATGTCCCTCCCCTGCTCATGCTCTTTCTCTCAAAAACTAAAATGAACATTAAAAAAATTTTAAGGTTTCATTTAAATGGCTATATTTTTGTTTCCTTAACAATCAACACTTACTGGGTAGTTAAGACTACTTTAAGTTTTGTTTGTTATTTTAAATTTGTGATGAGCCTCATCAAGAACATGTTTTATTCCATATTTTAAATTATTTCCTTGAGGTATATTAAGAGGAATATGACTAAAAATTATTAGCAGAATATAACTATTTTTGTTTTTTATTTTTTATTTATTTTTGAGAGAAAGAGAGAGAGAGAGAGAGAGAGAGAGAGAGAGAGAGAGAGAATCTTAAGCAGGCTCCATGCCCAGCTCGGAGACTGACATGGGGCTTGTGAGATCATGACCTGAGCTCAAATCAAGAGTCAGACACTTAACTGATAGAACCACCCAGGTGCCCCTATTTCTATTTTTTAATAAAAACATTTTTATTGAAATATAATTAACATATAGTGTTATATTGTTATATTAGTTTCAAGTACAATATAATGACTCAACAATTCTATACATCACTAAGTGCTTGTCATGATAAGTGTTCTCTTGATTTGCTACATTTCACCCCATCCCCCTACCCACGTCCCTTCTGGCAGTCAAGTTCGTTCCCACAGCAGAGCCTGGTGTTGTGTGTGTTTGTTTGTCTGCCTCTTTTTTGTTTGTTCATTTGTTTTGTTTCTTAAATTCAACATGTGAGTGAATTCGTATGGTACTTGCCTTTCTCTGACTTTTTTCACTTAGCGTGGTACCCTCTAGGTCCATCCATGTTTTTACAGCTGAGGAATAGTCCATGATATATACAGCTCACATCTTCTTCATCCATTCATCTCTCAGTGGGCACTTAGGTTGCTCCCGTATCTTGGCTATATTGTAAATAATGCTGCAATAAATAGAGGGTGCATGTATCTTTTCAAATTAGCATTTTCATTTTCTTTGAGTAAGTACCCAGTAGTAGAATTGTTGGGTTGTAGGGTAGTTCTATTTTTAATTTTTTGAGAAACTTCCATATTGTTTTCCGCAGCGGCTACCCAGTTTGCGTTCCCACCAACAGTGCATGAGGGTTCTTTTTTCTCCACATCCTCGCCAACACTTGTTATGTCTTGTCTTTTTTATTTTGGCCATTCTGATAGGTGTAAAATGATGTCTCATTGTGGTTTTGATTTGCATTTCCCTGATGATGAGTGATAAGCGTCCTTTCGTGTGTCCTTTGGCCATCTGTATGTCTCCTTTGGAAATATGTCTATTCAGGTCCCCTGCCCACTTTTAATCAGATTATTTGGGTTTTTTTCCGAGATTCAGAAAGGATGTTTTCATCAGCCTTCACTAATAATTGATTTAATTTTTGTATACTTCCCATACAGTGGAAGACACACACACACACACACACACACACACACACAGACACGCACACACACAATCTCTAAATTATCCATGGTGTTTTCCTTTCTCTACAGATAATAAGTTTTTCTTCTCTTTTTTTAGTGGATTTTATTAAAGTTGCTTAAATCCTTCACAAGCTTTTCCAGAGAGTTGGATCAATCAGGTGCTCAGGCAGGCAGGATTGCCTGTGATTTATAGTGTAAAGTCCCATCAATGCCACAGGGAGAGAAGGAACAGAAAATAATTTTGTCAAAAGGAAAACCCCTTTTTTTCTGTTTGACTTATGAGTTCAGCTTCTGGAGGCATTCGATCTACCCTTGCTGCTAATTTACTGGTATTTTAATTATTGCACTAAAATTATGAAAGATCACTCTGCAGTAACTTCTGCCCATGTATTCCAGAGAAAAGACTCTATTTTTGGTGACTGCTGATATTTTAAGGTCTTGGCCCTCCCCTGGCCTCTCTGCTCTCCATCTGAACCAGCTGAGAGAAGCCTGCGTTAGGGCCCCGCACTCGTGGCTGACGGACAGTTCAAACAATACACAAACCTGCCTGAGAGGGTTCCCCCACCCTGGCCCCAGCCCCCATCTGCAAGAAAAATCCCAAATTGTGTCCTGCTCCCTCCCGCTTGTTTCACTCTTGACCTTCTCTTTGAGGAAACCTTTTTCTGGTTGTTAATTTCATACGCATTAGTGCCTGTGTGTCATTTCTCCCAACCTCCACAACATCCCAGGAGGGGGCTGTCCAGTGAACTGCAGGCTACAGAAGACACTGCCACACGTTACAAATAACAAAACCCGGCACCCATGTTTCTGGGTGTTAAATTGATCAGTTAACTAAATATGCATTCACTGTGTCCACCACAGGGTTTTTGCATGGGCTGTTTCCTTTGTCTTCAGTACTCTACCACTGAACCCTATCTTCCCTCGACTCTTCTTGACCCTCTCTCTTTAAGGAAAACTTACTTGACTTCTCTAGTCCAGATTGGGTTCCTTTGGCACAAATTCTTATAGATCTCTTTGTGCTGAGAATATGGTAAGTGGTAATTACAGATGTATTAGTATAAACATAGAGTCATTTTCCTTCCTCGGTGTGCATGGGTGTGTATCTGTATAGAAGTGTGTGTACACAATACACACACACACACACACACACACGATAAATCTCAGTGAAGTTAGAGATCATACACATTCTTCAGATGAGCCTCAGGTTGGCCCCAGGAGCTTAGGCGAGAGAAGCAGCAGAGAAAAGTTTTTTAAATGTGTTTCAGAAACAGATCATTGACGCGTTTCCTCATTTAGCCATTTACAAGCTGTGTGATTTGGGGACAAGTTGCTTAAACTTGGTGAGAACCAGTTTCTCGTCTGTAAAATAGAGATTATAAAACTACATTATAGTATTGCTGTGGGACTTATTATATGTGTAAAGCATTCTCCAACAAAACCTATAAAGCATGTGTTTAATAAATTGTGCTTATTTTAATTAAAGTATCCTTTGCTCAGTTAATTTGGATAGCATCCCTGAGCCACAAGTCAAGAGCAGACATTAACAAGTGGGCTCTAAAGGTTTGGAGCAAATCAAAAGATTCAGCTTCTCTGAACTTAGCTCTTCTTTCTTTCTTTTTTAATAAAGTTTATTTATTTTGAGATAGAGAGGCAGAGAGAGAGGGAGAGAGAGAATCCCCAGCAGGCTCCCCGCTGTCAGCACAGAGCCTGACATGGGGTTTGAACTCGCAAACCGTGAGATCATGGCCTGAGCCGAAATCAAGAGTTGGATCCTGGGCGCCTGGGTGGCTCAGTCGATTGAGAGTCCGACTTCGGCTCAGGTCATGATCTCACAGTTCGTGAGTTTTAGCCCCGCGCCGGGCTGTGTGCTAACAGCTCAGAGCCTGGAGCCTGCTTTAAGATTCTGTGTTTCCCTCTGTCTCTCTGCCCCTCCCCTGCATCTCTCTCAAAAATAAATAAATATTTAAAAAAATTTTTAAAGAGTCGAATGCTTAACTGTCTCAATCACCCATGTGTCCCAGCTTTTCTTTCATAATTCTTTTTAACTTCTTTATAATGACTTCTTAAAAACCTACTCCCTTTAACAAATGGAAACTTCATCTCTTTATTCATGGTATTTGAAATCTAAATCAAGGCAAAGTTCTAAGCCACATACACTTCAGAAGTTCAGGTGAGTTGGCACAGGTGATATACACATTCCTCCCTTCCTTGCTCTCCGAACCGCTGCTCTAAACCAACAATGCTTTTCAGCAATGCTGTCCCCAGGTACAAATCAGCAGAGAGGAGCACGCGGCTCTGGTGGCATTTCTAAACAGGGCGCGTTGATGCTGCTGCACACATCTCTCGCGTGCCATCTCCCCGTGCTCGGCTGGCTGCACACCCTTCAATGTTTACAGTTCCCACGCTAAAAACCCAGTGGCCCTTCCCTTGTTCCACATTCCTATTACTAGCCATCTGTGAGAGTCTAGCTGTCCTGGAAGCTTTTTCTGCTTTGCTGAAGGCACGGCGGAGCTGCGCCATCTTCCTGTACTGGATCAATGGGTCTGCAAACTGAGCCCCACTGCCTGGCGTCTGCAAGCAGGGAAGAGTGTGTGGCTTTGCCCTGGATCTATTCAGGTAAGCCAGAGCTCTGGTCCCAGAATAGCCTCTGGATTACCAGGTTTTGTCACAAAAGTCATCTGCATGTGACCTGGAATCCAGAAGGTAGCAGTAACCATGGTTCTGCTCGGGGACTTGGTGTGGAGCCAGGTTCTGTATAGCTCTTGCCCGCTGTTGCTCATCTGTGGATTCACCTTGTGGGCTCCTCCAGCCACTGTCCTATCTCCAGCTTCTTCGAGTCCCAGGCCAGGCACGTGTGCAGTGTCATAGTGAAGGGCTCCCACAGATCTGCGCCCCATCCCTGAGACTGGACGTGGTGAGGGACAGACTCAGGTCCGGTTTGTCCTTGCTGTCTTCCACTTGACATCCACCTTTCCTTCTCAACCACCAACACCACTGGCCCCAAACCCAGTACCAGACACAGGAGCAATGGTCTTAAGGAGACTGCTACACCAGCAATGACTGCAAGAACGAAATACCAAATCTTGTAACTATGCGTATAGAAGATATAAGAAATCCTTTATCTGTATCGCTTATAGTGAGTCTGCTTCTCTGGTCAAACTGCAAATAATCAAGAAATGCTCATGTATCTGGAGAATCCTGCTATACATGGGAGGTGGAGAGCTTGAGAATGGTAGCTCGGGAGAGATCTGGGGCATTCCCACAAAAGCGTGATTGGCCACGTGTGCTCTGATCACACAACCTTTTCCTAGGACCTCAAAAATCATCCATGAAGATACACAGGTCATGCCAGGAGGGTCTGGATGTAACTGGGTTTTGAAATTGGGAATATACAGACCAGATAACCAATACCCTCATAAAACAAATAAATCCCAAGGGTTGTGCAAGCTACATTTAGTTCTCAAACTCTTATGACCAATGTGTCACAATGTTGTCTGTCTGGTTTTGTGCAATATCTTCACTTGGCCCCTCTTCCTGCCCCCGTGGTTATGATGCTACCCCCTTGTCTCTCACCTGAGCTGCTATAAGAGCATCTGAACCAGTCTCCTCACCCAATGTGTCTGCCTCTTCTCCCTTCATTTTATTCCTCATTCTATTCCTCAGACAGCACCCTAACAATATTCTTTAAATGCAGCCTTAGTCGTGTGAATCAAGTTCAGGAACCTTTGGCAGTCCCTACTACCTACTCAGTAGGCCATAATTCTTAGGGTGCCATGATCTGTCTCAACCCATATTTCCAGCCTTAGAATAAGCACACCCCTGTAGGAAGCCTGCGGTAGTCAAAATGAACTTAATGGGACTTTTTCCTAGAACACCTTAATATCACTAGGTTTCCATGACCAAAACTTACTTGTCCTTTAAGAGCAAATACAGATGACTCCTCTAAGAAAAAAACGTCCCTAATGCACAAGGCCTGAAGTCATTCCTCTGAGAACCCATGACATTTTGTCACTTTTAAATTATATTGTAGTTATTTATATATTGAGTTTATTAAACTATGAGCTCCTTAAATCCTGGGCTTTAGTGCACTCAGCTCAGTCCCTGACATATCATTCCTACCCTACAGCTAGCTTCTTGTTGACTGAATGAAACTACATGGTATCATTTCTCTAGTTCGTTCTTGCCTGTCTGCCTAGCGCACCTGCTATCTTAGAGAGAATGAAGTTGCTTTAGGTTAGTTTCGCTTGGGAATTAAAAAAAAATGAGATCAGTGTCTTCCCTGACAATAAAACCCAACATCATCTATATAGTATAACCCAGTACCCTCGAGGCAATGGAATCTAAGAGATCTTAAGCTGTAAACTTGAAGTCCGTATACTGTAGTTGTCTTTACTGAGTAAAAGGAGACTAAGTTAAACACACATTCTTATTCTTTAGGCCAATTGTTTGTTGAGGTGTATAAGCTAGAGACCTTTTAGCAGACAAAGGGCAAGGGCAGGTATGTGTCAACTGTTGTGGTTACCATCAAGTGGCATGACTTCTGAAAATTATTTTACTAATTCTCCTCCATCCTTTGAGCCCTATTTCATTTCCACCTCCTCCAAGAATCCCTCCTTAATGAATGCAGGGACAGATAGTTGAGGCTCTCCTTAAAATTTTATTTATTTATTTATTTATTTATTTTTGAGAGAGATACCATGGGGAAGCAGGGGAGGGGCATAGACAGAGGGAGAGAATCCCAAGCAGGCTTTGTGCTGACAGCACAGAGCCCAGTGCAGGGCTCGATCCCATGAACCATGAGATCGTGACCTGAGCTGAAATCAAGAGTCAGACATTTAACTGACTAAGCCACCCAGGTGCCCCCTCCCTTTTTAAGTTTATTTATTTTTTGAGAGAGAGAGAGAGAGAGAGAGAGAGAGAGCAAGCAGGGAAGGGGAGGCTCTCCTTTAAATGCCAAAGCATTTGATCTCTATCTGTCATTTTGTACTTGGTACCACTTTGTAACCAATTACATCTGTCTGTTAGTCATTCCACTATCATTGCACATCAAGGACTTCCAGTCTAGTGGGGGAAACAAACGGGTATAATAATATTTATACAGCACTGTGCCAAATGTTATGCAAGGATATGCACAGAAAAATGCAGGATTGGAGAAGTAGGTGCTTAATCCAAACTTGACGTGAGAGAAGATCACAGATGAACTTGATTTATCAAGTTTACTAGACTTATTGAAGAAGTACCTTAATTTCAGAATGATACTAATATAAAAGAGACACTATTTTTTGGCACTTTTAAGTTTACATCATGAGTATACTTTAGTTCCTTTTAGGTACAACTTGGTCATTGATACATTCTTTGTTTTTCAAGTACCCAATACAGTACATGGCAAAGAGTATTTCAGAATGACCTGTTAAAGAAAAAGCTGAAATTTAAAAAAATCCATTATGAAGATATTGTATACATGTGTGTGTATGTATGTGTGTGTGTGCATATGTGTATGTGTTGTGTATAAAATTTTCCCAGTAAAATACAAATAAAGTGACAATTGATGCTATCATCAGAAACACAACTGGCTAGAGAAAAAATTGGTGAAATCTGTCCTGATTCTTCCCTCACTAAATACTTGTGTCCTTCATGAATGTACCTCTTCAACATGTCCCCATCCCAGTGTACACAACCACCGAAGTATTTTTTGTCTTGCCCCTTCCATGCGTAAACTACTTTCAAAAATTATCCTGGTGTGTGTCAGGTCTTAGGAGAATGGAGGGATTTTACTTGGACTTGATCTCAAAGAATTGGGCAAAGAGAAATCCAACAAAGATCTGGGGAAATATTTGGAGGAATCGGCAGACATTGGTTTCATTGAAGACAGACCCCGAAAGTATAATTCCTAAGTGCAGTCAATCTTGACAAGAACATTTTTGTGGGTTGAATTGTGTCCCCTGAAAAGATATGTGCAAGTCCTAATCCCTGGCACCTGTGGATGTGTCCTTGCTTGGAAATAGGGTCTTTGCAGATATAATTAGTTAAGATGTGGTCATCCTGGACTCAGGTGGGCCCTAAATCCAATATGGCTGGTGTCTTCATAAGAAAAGAAGAAGAGACACAGACACAGGGAGAATGCCATGTGAAGATGGAGGCAGAGACTGGAGTGACATATCTACAAACCAAGAAATACTAAGATTTGCAGGACACCACCAGAACCTGGAGGAGGCCAGGAAGGATCCTTCTCTAGAGGCTTCAAAAAGAGTATGGCCCTGCCAATATCTTGACTTGAGATTTCTGGCCTCCAAAACTGTGATAAAATTAATTTCTGCTGGGTTAAGCCACCTATTCTGTGGTAATTTGTTACAGAAACTCTAGGAAACTAATACAGACATCACTTATCAAATGTAAAATACAACCTCGGTATGCTCAGATCTCAGCCAACAGAGAAGAGCCCACACTTTGTGTTAGTGTAGAGCATCACAGCCAATGTCATGAAGGAAAGAGCACTGGCCACACAGAAGTGTACAATTCCAAGTTGCCAGAGCTTTGACCCTTTCATTAGTCTTACCTTTTTAAGAGAAATTAATTCGCTCTTGACTCATTCACTCACAAACATCTACTGAATGTACAGTTTACACCAACACAATTCTAAACACTGAGGACTTACCAGTGAACAAATGAGGAGGTATGCCCCTGCCCTCATGCAGTCCATATTCCAGTAATAGGTGATGAGAAACCGATTTTTAGGAATAACCAAATTGCCAGCTCATGTGCTTTGTCCAGTTTATTCTCTGTTCAGTTACGATGCAGAATTTTAATCAGATGGTTTAACATGTTTTCTGATGATCTATGGAAAGTCTGATCTAGCTGTGTAGAGCAGGATAGATGACTATTCGTTCTGGAGGAAAGAGGAGAAGAGGACTTCTAAAAAGTGTTGAAGGTAGGGGCGCCTGGGTGGCTCAGTCGGTTAAGCCCCTGACTTCAGCTAAGGTCATGAGCTCGCAGTTTGTGGGTTCGAGCCCCGTGTTGGGCTCTGTGCTGACAGCTCAGAGCCTGGAGCCTGCCTCGGATTCTGTGTCTCCCTCTTTCTCTGTCCCTCCCCTGCCCATTCCCTGTCTCTGTCTCTCAAAACTGAATAAATATTAAAAGATTTTTTAAAAAAGTGTTGAAGGTATCACATCACTAAGGAGGGGCATTTAGGGAATGTCCTCTGAATGCCTTCTATGTGTTTTCCTGCTTTTCCTTTATGGTTAAAAATTGTTTGATAATGCTCTTTATGGCCAAACACCTGTTAAATTCTTATTTTTACCTGTTTTTTAATTAGGAGCAAGAACTAATACCCTTTTAATTAATTGCACATCTTCTCTCCTCAATTCCTCTGCTGCCTCCTCCTCTGCTAGATCATTCCTGAATAGAAATGCTGTAGAAATGAGTAATCTATCAATCTGAGGCCACAAAGATAATAAATTCAGAGGCTCACAAACACTTAAGCACTCATATGTGTTCACATGATCTTAACCAGTAATAATTCTAATTTAGTTTGAGTTGGCGATCTTGAAAACTATGCCATTTGTTAGGCCAGTGCCACCAGCCTCCTCTAGTAGTTTTCTCATCACATGTGAATTATGGACACAGAGGAAACAAGATCTTCCCTTATGGAACTTTCATATTCTTCATTCTTTTGCAACTGGCTGATGAATGCATCCCACACATAGTGCATCTCTTCTCCTTCCTGGGCTCCTACGTGAACTAACCTCTAGATGCCAAGAACGGGTATGGTTCTCTATGTCTTTATTGTGTACCCTAAAGTGCCCTGCACTCACCAGTTTCTGTAACTCAGCTCCTCTGCCTCACTGAGCACAAAAACCCACCATTAATTTTTAATACTTTTGCCTTCTAAACAGTTCTCAAATCCTTTTCTCATGTTTTTCAGTTCTTTCCAAACCATCTTCACAATGCTACACCCAGAGACCCTTCTAGAATGCAAATCTGGTCATTGTTTTGGTTTGCATTTTCTTCACACTTCTAGGGTACTTGGAATGGACCCCCAGCTCCAAGGAACAGGGCCCTTTTAAATCTAACTCCTGACACTTTCTCTGCTGCTTTTCGGTCACCTCTATACTCGCAGCTGCATGCTTACATTTTGTTACTTCCTGGGCTGACTGTAGTGAATGCTGGCGTGTTGCCCAGGCCTCCAGCAAGCACCAAGGCACTCATTCTACCAGGTACTGGTAATGCTGGCAACTGACAGCCTTCAGTTCAATACCTCTCCAAGAACTGTCTGCAGCCAAAGAGAACTACCTAGCTTAAAGTAATGCCTTTTGGGGGCAGAGACAGTGAACCCCACGGCTGCTCACTGTGGTCCTTGCCCTAAACAGGGCAACTCCGATGGCTGTCCCAGCATCAGAGTTTTCTGTGGACATTGGCTTGCATTACAACTGCAACTGAGTTCATAGGCCCCCTCCAGCCAAGCCCACTGATGATCCTGGGGGAAATCCTCAAGAAATTTCCTATGTGCACAGTTCAAAGGTCTGTCTCCTGGGAAGCCTAGCTGAAGTCCCTTATGACTGTTGTACTGTATCTTGCAACTTCTCACTTTTACATTCGTAGATCTTATTTACATGGAATGCCTTTCTCCCGCTTATCCATGTTTTTCCTAAAGAGTCTTCCCAATTCTTTCCTTAGCCCACTAGAAAGGGTGAATCACATGTTGCTTGTACAGAGCTGCAGGTAATAATTTTGTGTCATTTTCCTTCCTTCCCAAGAGACTGTAAACTCCTTCAGGATAGAGATGATGCATTTTCCTCATTGTCTTCTTCAGGCTTAGGCTATTGCCTATCACAAAATAACTGCTCAGAAATATTTGGCACATGCCTAAATGAATCCATGATCCTTCAGGAGGAAGAGTTCAAACTTTGTGGGAGGTGGCAGCCACTCAGCTTAGGGCAAGGAACAGAAATCTGCTGCTTCCCCAGGCAAATCAATTCATTGACTAATCAACTGTCCTTGAAGGATACCAACATGCTCAGAAAATAAGCAAGTCTCTTACATTGAGATTTAGCTTTGGTTGAGTGGGAACATAGGTTATTACTCTGTCTTGGAGTCCAGAGAGATTGGAAGTATGGTTGCTTTTTATCTGAATTAATGTATTGATTCAATTATTGATTTTAGTGTTGGTGCCAGGTGCTTAGTAAGGTGTAACCTAAATCTAAGTAAGACCCTGGGAACATGAACGAAACAAATTGCAAAGCAAGGTAGAGTGATAAGTGCCCAGAAGAAGGACATTCAGAAGCTTACAGAACTAATAGATCTCATTAGGCAAGTCACAGATCCTCTCCAGCTCTCCTGTGACAGTGTGGGGCTCTGAATGAGAGTCTTTCACAGGTAAATACTACACTATGCCTTGCATTAGTGATTGTCAGGTGCGCATAGAAACTCCAGTAAAATTGAGTGAACAGCCAAGAGGAAGAGAAGGCAGGGGAAGGAGAATTCATTTCAATACAGTGCTGGAGGGGTGAGGAAGAGCAAATACATTTGAAAGAGACCATCAAAGGTCAGTGAATGAAAGAGGCTATCCACATCCACAATGGAAGTCCCACGGAATGCTTTACTTTGGGCAGGGTGAATTTAGAAATTGGTTAGCATTGAATTTGTGGGTATAGAGTAGTGTTTGCCAAAAGGTAGCCCATGGGTCATTTTTTAAGTACTACAATTACCTGGGACACTGGCAAAAATGAAGAGTCTAAGGCTCGTCCCCATGTTATAGCTAAATCAAAGTCTCTAGGGGGTGTGAGCTTCAAATCTGCATTTTAAAAGACTCCTAGTATTTTATACACACTAAACTTAAGAACCAAGAATCACTGGTGTGGATGCTTGGGGGATTGGAAAGTAGAGGCAGAGTCTTCTTCTCTTGAGTGTGTCTGGTATGTGTGGTGTGTGTGTGTGTGTGTGTGTGTGTGCATGTGTTTACATGTGCATGTTTATCAACGACAATAGAGGCTTTGAAGAAGGTGGAAGAAACACATTCAAAGCAGCTAATAGGCCTTTATAACAGCATAGAATTGATATCAAGTACTATTCTGTTATATATCAATAAAACAGACTTTAGGATGTTTAAGTGTAGTGTTTGGTGTCTCTCCTATCATAATTACTACGTTAAGACAATAAAACTTGTATGAGAGACTAAATGGTAAAAGAATTGGAAAACACCATTCCCAAACAGAATAAAAACGCATTTTGAAGCCTGTTATTCTATAATATTCCCTACTTTAAAGAGCAGAGAAGGAAGTAAAATGTTTGTAGTAGTACGTGGTTAAATCTGGAATGCAGGCCCCACACATTCTTTCACTTCTGAAGGTCTGCAGGAACCCCTGGGACTTCCCTTTTCCCCTTCAACCCTCCTATAAAGAACACACAACCCTAATACACCTGACAACATCTGGCCCACAGACCAGCTTCACGTAGACAAGTCACGTGACAGGAACATGGTTGCGTGTCCACATCCCAGGGTCAAGCTAGAAACTTGATGATGAAAGAATTTCTTTTTTTTTTAAGTTTATTTCTTTTAAGAGAGAGAGAGAGAGAGAGAGAGCACTGACGAGGGAGGGGAAGAGAGAGAAAGAGAGAGAGAGAGAGAGAAAGAGAATCCCAAGTAGGGTCTGTTCTGTTAGCACAGAGCCAACCCCATGCAGGGCTTGATCCCATGAACTGAGAGATCATCACCTGAGCCGAAACCAAGAGTTGAACACTTAGCCAACTGAGCCATACAGACCTCGCAGAGAAATAATTTCTGAATCCTAACATCTCATTCTAGAGTTGTGTGATCCATCCTCTCACGAAGTTGTGAGGTGGAGAAGGTCCATACCACGCATCTGTTTCTGTAGAGGCGCATCAGAACCCCAGAGAGACGGAGGCTTTATTTACTGAGTCAGCACCAGATGCTGAGACAAACTCCTGACTTCCTGGTGAGTCCTCTGTTCTGAAATCACCGCTGTGATGAGCTACAGTCTCCAAAAAGTCTCTTTCCTACTAACTCACTTGCACGGGCAAAAAGGCCAGTAGTATGCCCAGCCCAGAGGATGCATTTGTTTTAGAGGGTGGGTTTCAGAAGAAAATAAAATCAGCATGGTGGCTCCCACCTGCCTGCTGAGCATCAGGGCAGAGGCCGGGCTGCATTTTCCAGGTAATGCTGAAGGCCCGGGCTGCTCTGTGGGTGTTCTGAGATTAGGAGACAGCAAACCAGTGCCGGTTCCCAGTGCTCCCAGGCACAACAAGACACTAAGCTGGCTCCTGGGCTTAGACACAAATGTAATCCTACATAATAAGCACAGCTGTGGGTCCACATTTATTCTCGAAGGTCTCTCTCCATGGCTGGTGCCCAGCAATGTTTCACACACAACGTTCAGTGTTCCTGGCTGGGGACTCCCTCCCCACCAGCGCTGATCTTGGGTCAGGCAGATCTGCCAGTCAGGGCACAGGAGCCCACCTGACAAGAAGCAGGGAGAGGAGCCTCACACACGTCTGTTAGATCAGTGAGTGGCCCCTTACACACACGAAGTCAAGCACAGGGCTGGGCCTGCCATGGCACAGCTCAGAGAATTTTTGTATTGGACATGGGAAGACAGGTGTGTGCTAATACTCTGAATGGTGTGTGCCAGTACAAGGGGAACTTAGAAGAGGGAAGAAGCCCACCTAACTCCCACTTCAGGGGGGCTTCCCAGAAGAGAAGGCCAAAGCTGGGAGCTATAGGGCAGGCCTGGTGCCAGCCCCAGAAATCAGCGTTTCTCCAAAACCAGACTGTGAGCAACTTCAGTGCCAGGAGCAGGCCTGACCCACCCGTACCCAGACCCAGCTAGGAGGGACTGCCCGGTGGGCATCCAGAAATGTCCACTGCCTGCATAAAGGAGAAGCAGGAAGAGGCCAGGGGACACTGCTAGGACATCCCTGGCCCAGAGGGCTCACCCAACCAGATCACTGGGGGTGGGAGATGGACAGGTGAGATCCATGTATAGGCCAAGGGGAACAGGAGTACATTCCCCGCCGGGCCCCCCGAAGGAACCAGCCCCACCAACATCTTGATCTACAACTTCCAGCCTCCAGGACTGCGAGACAGGAAGTCTCCACTGTTTAATTCCCCTGATTTGTGGCACTTTGTTACAATAGCCCCAGCACACTAATACAGTTTGATTGGTCCCATGTTTACAGATGAATAAACTGAGGCACAAAAAGATGAAGTAACTTCCTGAATCACAAGTGGTCAATGGAAGAATCCAGGTTAAGACTTGAAAAAAATTTTTTAACGTTTATTTATCTTTGAGAGAGAAAGAGAAAGAGAGAGAGAGAGAGAGAGAGAGAGAGAGAGAGAGATGGGGGAAGGGGCAGAAAGAGAGGGAGACACAGAATCTGAAGCAGGTTCCTGGCTCCACTGGCTGTCGGCACAGAGCCCGGTGCCGGGCTCGAACCCAAGAACTGTGAGATCATGACCTAAGCCGAATTCGATGCCCAAATGACTGAGCCACCCAGGCGCCCCAGATTAAGACTTAATTCAACTGACCCTAGAGTCCATTGCACATTACAGCCCCTTCATTATTAGGAAGACTTGAACAATGGATAATGATGGGTAAGGTGAATTCACACAAAGTCTAAAGAGACCCAACGACAACAACAAAACCTCCAAATGAGCTAACTACAAGGGAGGGATTTAGCCAATCTGCGTGGTTGATCTTCACCTCAGCATTAAGGAAGCTATAGAGTTAGTGTGCTTTGAAATCAAAGTGACAAAATGAAACGAACCAACAAAACACGGCACACGTCCCGGTCTGCGGGTCCACAGCAGGGTTTCCTGGTCCCTCTTGCCATGGAAAGGCCACATAGGGGGTGATCTGATTCATCTCCTTCTCTTTTTGCAAGATGCCACGTGAGGGTAAAACTTCCAAAACCATCCACACAGACGTGAGGCCTGGGCACCTCTCCCCTGCCTTGCACACATGTTAGGACAGTGGGATGAGATAGGTCTGGTGTGTGCATTACAGACAGCTGTGCACGTGCTAGCTGTTATCAGTGCTACCACCTTGGTGTTGATGGTGAGCAACATGAAACACTAGGGAGGAAAAGTCATGCTCGGATACATGGCTCTCCCGTCAAGCAGAATGTGTGTGTGCATGTGTGTATGTGTGTGTGTTCTTTTCTCTCTCTCTCCTGCTCTTCAATGTCCAATAATTGTGACCAGAAAAAAATAGAGGGACATGAGTGGCAGAGCAAGGGCTCTGGGTTGAAAATGCCTGAGATTAAACCTTGACTTTACCACTTGTAAGCTGGGTGAAATGGAGTAAGTTTCTTTCTCTCTCTTTGTCTCCAGTTGTCCTATCCATGAATTCTGGATAATAAAAGCACCTGTCTCATAAGTTTGTGGGGAAGGTAAAGTCAGACAGTGCACATAAAGCGCTTAGCAGAGTATAATTTCCCCATAGCCTAGCATACCGTCTCGTTGCTATCAAAGAGGCAGCTTGGGCACCAAGATGGGTAGAGAAGGGCCAGTGCCTTTTGAGGGCCCTTGTTCTGCATGAGAGGCCGTGTTGGATGCCCTTGTATGCAAGTTTTCATCTCTGCTTTTTATTTTTAATTTTTTTATGTTTATTTATTTAGAGAGAGAGAAACAGAGCACAAGCAGGGGAGGGACAGAGAGAGAGAGAGGGAGAAAGAATCCCAAGCAGGCTCCATGCTGTCAGCACAGAGTCCGACATGGGGCTTGATCCTGTGAACTGTAAGATCAGGACCTAAGCTGAAATCGAGAGCTAGGCGCTTAACCGACTGAGCCACCCAGGTGCCCCTCATCTTGGCTTTTTAAGATGAGAAAGCTAGAGTTGAATGTCTAAAAGAAGGTAAATATCTTGCCTAAAGCCACACAGCTAGAGTGATGGAGATAGAGTTCAAATCCAGGTTTACTGCTCCCAAGTCCTGTTCTTCAATCTTTAAAACACAAAAGTTATATGAACCAACTTCTGGAGCAACACAAGGCAGTACCCTTCCCCACAGTCAAACTGTAGGGAGAGAGCTCCCTAAAACATAGAGAATGGTATCTGGCCACAGGAGAAGTATTCACAGTCAAGAACATGGAGCAAGGAGCCAGCAGAGTTCTAGAGAGATCACTAGATGCTTGTCACTAGAAGGCTTGGGGTTCTCTGAGCTTATCAGAGAGAGGCTACAAACACACAGAAGACATCCCGGTCTATTGTAGTTCTGTGGTTTACATTCTCCTAACCATTGTACTAGCTGCAAGGCTCTATGATTTGGTTGGTAAGGTAAGAAGGTATTTGATAAAAGGACAAGTCAAACTTTTACACTCAGTTTTGGTCATTGGGGCATCCGTGAAAACAAGGAACAGAATTTCTAACAGTAAAAACTACCTTCCAAGCTTCACACGTATTTGTTCTGGGCTGAGTCATATCTCAGGAGAGCAGCCAGGAAGACTTGGAAACCATTCCTTGCTGAAGCAGTGAGTTCCCAAGATTACATTCATATTGAACTTGAGCAATTAAGGGTAAAGACTGCCTCTCCTGCTTTTGTGTCATCAATGCCCTTCACAGTCCTTGGTCCCTAGAGGGGGATCAGCAAATACGTATGGAATGAATGAATACTGTCTTAATCACTCTGATTCTTTATCCATCAATAATAGGTCGTTGGTGTTACAAATATCCAAAAGGATGAGGTGTCATGGACAGTCTTTAGCGCTATTATATTCTTGAACTGCTTGTATGTTTTTTCATTATTGTTGTTCTTAACAATTGTTAAGAATACAAATGAGAATCCAAGTTTGGGTTTCTTATTAGAGATCACGTCACAATTGCTCAAAAAGGCAGTTAACCTACATATCTACCTATCTATTCCTCCGTCAGCCTCCTTTCACGTCTTTCACATGCCCGTGCAATGCTCGCACAGACCAGACCGGTAAGTATAACCTTCCTGGACTACTGACCCCAGATACTAGTTAGAGACCAAACTGCCCAAGCCAGAGAAAAGCAGCGAATAATCACAGAACTGAGAAGGCTTAGCGGCTTCTCTGTGAAACTGGCTATGAGCAAGACAATGACAATTATGTAATGTTGGTCACTTTTCATCAGTCTCGTTTGCATAAAATAAACCCTGGAATGTTTTAGCTAGGACAACTTCTGGCAGGCATTGGGATATGTGGCTTTGCAACACCTCCTTGGTTAATTAAAATCATTTCTTTATTTCCTTTTAAATAGCTTCCCTGGGGGTCACTAAGAGGAGGGCTCAGGTCACTCATTCCATTTTGCACGGCGTTGTTGTGACATACATTTGGTCACTGAGATACTCTGTGCTAGCCATTTTCAGGAATGTTCAAAATCAGAGGGATAAAAATTCATGGAGGAGAAGGCAGTTTAGGAAAGGAACTTAATGGGTTTATATGCACACACTGGTTAAATTATAAAAGAAAACACACACATGAAACTAACAAAGGTTAACCCGTTTCAAAGGCAGTCAGAGGGCCAGGAACACCACAGCCTTCCTTTGGGTCCATAAGATAATGCAACATTCGGCTGACAGAACTTCCTGAGAGTGCGGAGCACAGAACATCTCAGATTTATCAGAAGGAAGACACGTGATCAAGACTCCGTTGGTTTGTAGGCTGTGGAATTGGATTGATGCAAATGATAAAGAATGAGTTGTTAATCAAAAATAGAATTTTGACATTAATAAAAAGCAAATAAATCTATTTTATTTGTACAAATGATATTTTAGCCCTCTTTCTAGTTGCTTATCATTTTTGAGCAAATCAACAAGTTAAGTCATAATTAGCCTTCAAGAATTTTAAAAATTGCATTTAAAAATATTTAATGTATTTAAAAATGCATTTGGTGAGAACATACTAAAATTATGACTCATCTTGTCCTTCATTAATTTCTCTTGACACACTTCCTGATCACCCTTTATATATGCCAGGCACCATGCTGGGAGAAAGGGTGATCACAAAATACAAAAGTGATTAGGACAAAATCCCTGCCCACAAGGGGTTCGCAAACTAGTCAGGGACCCCTTAATATTACCAGGTGTTATGGGAAGTGGAGGAGATAGACTGACAGTTGCCTATTACTCTTCAGCAAAATGGAATCACCAATGTCTTGGCCTCCTCTTTAAGAGTTAATCAGTACTGACTAGCTGCTAAAACAATGACCGAGTCTGCACGGCTTGTCACAGTTAAGGTGTGTTTATTCTCAACAAAGGATCCTGCGGGTCCAGGGTGTTCCTCTATCTGCTAGCTTTGCCATTGGCACAACCTGGAATCCCTGACTGAGTGGTAAGAGAGAGCCAGAGGCAGCTCAGGAAGCGTTTGCTTGTTTGTTTGTTCGTTTGTTTGGATATAATTTATTCTCAAATTGGCTAAGATACAGTGTGTAAAGTGTGCTCTTGGTTTTGGGGGTAGATTCCCGTGGTTCATCACTTACATACAACACCCAGTGTTCGTCCCAACAAGTGCCCTCCTCAATGCCCATCACCCCCTTTCCCTCTCCCCCTCCCCCGTCCACCCTCAGTTTGTTCTCTGTGTTTAAGAGTCTCTTATGGTTTGCCTCCCTCCCTCTCTGTTTGCAATGATTTTCAGGAAGCGTTTTGAGGCCAGTCCTGAAACTGGGAGACTTTGCCTCCCCACAATGTTCCACTGACCAGAATGCAGTTACATGCCCTGTCCTAACTCTGCAGGAAACGCTAGGAATGTATTTCTCCTGGATGCCAGGAAAAGTCACAAAGTAGGGCACACAAATCTGCCCTTGCCTCGACACGGTCTCTTCCAGAAAGTAGAGCAAAGACCTGCAAAAATAGATGATGTTCGCAAGCACCTTGTTTAACCTTCGTACTTTGGGAATCATGCATCTTTATTTTGTTTTATTATTTTTTTAATTTAAAAAATTTTTAATGTTTTATTTATTTTTGAGAGAGAGAGAGAGAGAAAGAGAGACAGCGCGAGCAGGGGAGGGTCAGAGAGAGGGAGACACAGAATCCAAAGACAGGCTCCAGGCTCTGAGCTGTCAGCACAGAGCCTGACGTGGGGCTCGAACCCATGAACCGTGAGATCATGACCTGAGCCGAAGTCGGACGCTTAACCGACTGAACCACCCAGGCGCCCCTTGTTTTATTTTTTTTATAAAAGATTTGAACCAAAATTTCTCTTCCTGAAAATATAGTGTTGTGTCTGTATTCCTACCATATCCTGACTAATAAAAGCAATGTGACATAATGGTGGCATCAGGGACCTTGATGTTTAAGAGATAAGGGTTTTCATACCATCTCGGTTACAAGGTTCAGTCTCCTTATTATACAGCAGGGGTAATAATTCTACTTACCTCACAGGGTTGTTGTGAGAAACAAATCAGTTAAGGAACGAAAGCAAGGGCAAAGCCATATTCTATCCAATGGGAAAACTGCCATTTCCAAGAGCTAATTCTTTTCCACAGCCTTTTTATTCATTTTATTTTTTTTTACGTTTATTTATGAGACTGATTTATTTTGACAGAGAGAGAAAGCACGAGTGGGGGAGGAGCCGAGGAGAGGGAAAGAGAGAGAATCCAAAGCAGGCTCTGCACGGTCAGTGCAGAGCTCCATGCGGAGCTCAAACCCACGAACCATGAGATCGTGGTCCAGGCCGAAGATGGACGCTTAACTGACTGAGCCACCCAGGCGCCCCATACAGTGGCCTTTTTAAAAGCCCCTTACATGTGGAGCTGACACCTCTAGAGCTTTATCTTTCCACCAAGGCCTTGTTCCACCTCCTTCTCTGTTCCATCTCAACCTCTTCAGGGACAGACAGAGGGCCAAGACAGCATGAGCTCCCATGGGCCAGCCCTCAACACAGCTTCGTGCACCTAAGAAAGCAACAGGATCTGATTACGTTAGGACTCAAGTTGGGCCCTTTTCCTTGTTGGCTTAGCATAAAATGCGATTTCCTGAATTTAAAATCTTGTAGCTTTGGTTCATACAGTTGAGACTTCTTGTTAACTTCTGAGATGGGTTTGGGGCCTGGATACATGCTACACACACTTACAAAGGATTCATTTGGTTACTCCGGGCAGGTCTCTACTGTGTCCTCCCAAAGCACCCCTTCTCTCAGGTTACCCAGGGAGGCAGGGTGGCCCTTACATAATTGCGGGACTATTGACTGTGGAAAGAAGGGGGTCATAGGAAACTCCTAATTCCTAGCCTAAGCTCCAAGTCCCAGATCCCCTATGCTGTTATTATATATTTCTTGCCCCTTATTCCAACCCCAGTCCCCAGGCACTACTCTTGCCTTGCCCCTAACTGCCTCTCTGTAATTGCAGATCACACGGGTGGAGGTGGAGCTCGGGGCCATGCCAAGGTTGGCTGCCGGCTGTGGACTAGCCTCTGGGCTAGATGAGAGGGGGCGGGCCAATGCTGTCTGACTCAGTTGATGGTAATGGGCCAGCAGACATACATCCGGGGAAGCATGAGACAAAACCAAAACCACAATCAAAGCCTAATCAGTCCATCTCTTCCCAAGGCCATGGGCAATGATTCTCCTCTTTTCTAGGCACTAGACTCTCTCTTCTACCTTCTACTGCTTCTGTGGGTGTTTTGTGATACATGGGTATTTGCCATGTGATATTTTTGTTCCCAAATATTCAGGAATTGCCAGGGATTTCATGTATGTGTATCCTACTAAGTCATTCAACAAGTAGTTTTATTGTACTATCTTTGTGCCAGGGATAGTTCTAAGCATTAGTGGAACAAAATGAAAGGAGAAAAAAGTATACAAATATAAAATTTGTGTGTGTGTGTGTATATATATAAAAGTATTACAAATATAAAATTTATATATTATATATATAATTTAATGTATATATAAATATATATTTAATTTATATATTATATATCTAATTTAATGTATATATAAATATATATTTAATTTATATATAATATACAAATATACTATATATATATAAATTTTATAAATTTTATATTTGTAATTTTTAAAGAAAATCTCAGTAGTGGGTAAATAGGAAAATATTAAAATTCCCTTGACATATGGAATAAAATTCAATAAATAAAAAATTAAAAAAGCATTTCCTTGGCCAATAATTAAAAATATTCAGATGAGAAACCACCTTATAATATCAGTTGGTTATCAATACTAGGAAAAATTAGCACACATGCACACACATACACACACACTCACACTCAGTCACTCCAGTATTGGTAAGTCTGTCCTGAATTTGGTATAAACACGTCCTGAGGATACTTTCCAGTTTGAAAGAGTAACAAGAAGCCAGAGCCCTTTTAGGGTTATTGCTTTCCTGTGACCAGATGATCCCATCATTTAGACTCTTCCCTAAGGAACGATGTAACAGAAGTAAAAATCTACTCAAATGCATTCACTATAATGTTGCTTAAAATAATACAAAATTCTTCATCAGTGATTGGTTAATTATTGTCCATGAAAGTAAAATATTTTTTCCATGTGAAAATAGGAAAGATTTCCATTTGTTTTTATGAGTTTAAAAAGGCAATATACAAATAACATTTTCCTGTGATTGCTACTACATAAAAGAAGTCTTTGCATAGACAAAGACCAGGATAAAATACGAAAAAATGACGTTATCTGTTGCATGTGTGAATTGAGATAAGAGCACATTTAATTCTTCAGAACACTATTTAATATTGCTGCATCATCTTTTCAATATACCAAGTAAATAGATACAAGGATAAAGGAAATGAAATTTACCATAGGCTGAGCAAAGGATTAAAAAACCGATCAGTGATGAGTGAATAAAAATGGAAGCAGTCATCAAGCTTGAAAATACAATATAGATGATTTCTTGGTAGAAAAATAGAGGAGTTTTCTGAAATTAACCATGAGCCCACCTGGTGGGATCCAGAAGAATTCAGCCAGCATCCTGCCCAGTCCTCGGTAGGGAACTAGAGAAATGCCCAATCATGGATGTTTCTGGTGAATACTACTGAATGCTTCTGTAAAATTGCTCAAACACTGTAAAATATATAGAAGTTTAAATATGGATCATGGAGAAAAGAGTCATTAAGACCCCAAGCATATCTGAACGTTACTTTCCAGATTCTGAAGGCGGCTATTTACATGTGACAGCCTGAAGGACAAGAGGAAGCAGTCTCTACCTCACACCCTTCCCTTCCTTCGGTCCCCACCCTTCCATCCTTTTTCACTGCCCACCCCCCAGTACGATTTAAGCCATGTGACTTTTTTCAACATCTGCTTCCTTTCTTTTCTTTCATAAAAAGCGTGCATGAATAATCAGCACACTGCTGCTGTTAATTGTAAAAATCATTAGTAAACTTCCAGGTGCTGTTTACTATATAAGCATTGTAATTTTCTATCCTAAAATCAGCAACTCCCCCACATCATTGTCCGCCCTGGGGCATGAGCTCTGTGTGGCTTTGAGGCTGTCAAAGGCAGTTGCAACCCCATTTACTGGGACTGAAAGGGATCGATCCACACCTGCAGCGTTTGAGGCAATAATTCCTAATATTAACCAGACCTCATGAGGAGCAGACCCTCTTGCCAACCTCCTCATGATTCAACACTTCGCAATCCATGCGAAATCACTGAAATATGCTGTGATTGACTGACACCCACCCGAGTTCCTTCTTCCCCTCTCTGTCTCCACTCCCTCCCCCCCCCCATTTCCCAAGGGTTCTGGAGAGAAACCTAGAAGGAAAATAAAGCCAATCCAGACACCACTGAAATCCACCTGGTGAGCCGAGGCGCTTCGAGGTTTGTGATTGCAAATGAGTGCAGATGAAGAGAAAACTCAAGAGCCCCAGAAAGTCTGCCCCCAAGAGGAATGAAGAAACGTGGATATTTTACTGAGAAGAGCATCACACAAAGAGGCAGGAACTTGCCCAATGCCACACAAACACTGCCTAATGCTTCTGTTACACACAACAGATTACAACTCCCATCTGTTTCCTTGAAGGCACCTGTGGTTTTCCTCAAAAGATTCAAGATAAAAGGAAACAAAGCTTGAGTTTACGTTTTTCCCAGGTAACACAGGCATTCCTGAATGCACCTGCTGTTCTTCCCCTCGGCTCACAATCCTCACAATCCCCCAGGCAGGACCCCGCACGGCAACCCCACGGGCTGGTCTGGCTGTTCCTTTGCCTACACTCTGCAGCACTTTGTATATTTACAGCCATGGCCAATACCTTACTGCGCTGTAGGGTGTGTTTGGGTGCCCCTATTTCAGTGGCGTTCAGAGTGCCTCTATGGAAAGCAACTTCCCTTCTTACTTTTCTATTCTTGGCCTAGGATACAACACTTGAAAGAATGAATAAAAACTACTGATAGAGCTTTTCTAATACCCAACACTCTTAATAACTGTTAGAGCCAAGAAGTCCTGAGAGACTCGCTCATCCAACCTTAAGTTTAACTTCCTCATCTGAGGCACAAATCATTAAGTGCCTATGCTTAACTGTGTTTTTTTTTAAACATTTATTTATTTTTGAGAGACACAGAGAGACAGATTATGAGCAGGGGCAGGGCAGAGAGAGAAGGACACACAGAATCCAAAGCAGACTCCAGGCTCTGAGCTGTCAGCACAGAGCCCGACGCGGGGCTTGAACCCACAAACTGTGAGATCACAACCAGAGTCGAAGTGAGAAGCTCAACTGACTGAGCCACCCAGGTACCCCTGAACTGTGTTTTCAATTTAACATCATCACTGCCCCCTTCTCTAGTCCTCACTAGGTCCCCTAGAAGAATCTTCGAACTATATTTCCCAGAATCCCTTTCTCCATAAGTTTGCAGGTGCCTCTGGCCTCAGAAGGGAAGCAGGACTTGGAATTCTCTGGTGACAGTCACAGCTAGAAGTACAAGTGGACTCGCTGGTAAGAGTCTGGGTGGAAAGTGAGTTCCCGTCCACTTCTCAGAAGCTTCTCCTGCATTAATGTGTAAGCAGGGAACTTCGGCAATGGTTCTACATTCTTCGTTACCCCTAGCCCTTCCAAATGGTTTGTCAGGTTTTAATTTCTTGTATTGAAATATTCCTATGGAAAGAAGGTCATCTTTTCAATAAATGGTGCTGGGTCAATAGGATGGCCATGCTGGAGGGAAATGAATCTTGACCCTGTGCCTCAACACCATCCACAAAATTCAAATTCAGATGATTGTGGATCTGGATGTAAGTAGTATAACAATAAGGATATAAAAGAAAACATACAAGAACTTCTTTGTACCATTGGGGTAAACAAACCTTCAACAACAACACACACCCACAAATGCTAACCTTAAAAAACAAAATTGATAAATAGAACTCCATTAAAATTAAGATCTTCTGAATATCAAAACAAACCTTGGAGAGAAGTAGAAAGCATGCCATGGAATAGGAAAATATATTTATAAGACATATATCAGACAAAAGGCTATCCAGAATATATAAAGAACCTTTAAAAATCAATAAGAAAAAGACAGACATGCCAAACAATAGACTTGAATAGGCACAGGAGAAAACAACATCTGAATCACAAAACCCAGAAAACAAACAGGTTAAAAGGTGCTCAGCTTCACTGATGATCAGATAAATATGAATCACAGGAGAGAAAGTCTCTAACTTAAAAGACATATAAAACCAAGAGTTGCATCTAGACTAGAATTCATATGCTTGTAGAAGATTAAACTGGTGTAACCACACTTTCATGTGGTTGGTAAATACTGGGAAACGGACATTGTCTACTAAAACTGAACTTGTATACATCCTACATCCTAGCAGTTCCACCCTACATCTAGATCAACAGACGTGTGCCCATGTAGTCCCCCAAAAAACATACCTTCGAGCACATTCCTAACAGTGATATTTGATTAGGTTCATATTGGAAAAAAAAAAAACCCAGACCTACTAATCAATAGTAGAATAAACTGTTGCATAAACGGAATACTATGAAGTGATAAGAATGAAATCATTACAATTTCCTCCAACAGATGGATAAATCACAAAAGAACTCAGATGTAAAAGAATACTTACTGAGATAATTTCATTTGTATAAAATTTAAAAATCAGAATACATAATCTATGATTTTTGAAGTTAGGGCAGTGGTTACTCTTGAGGAGATAATGACTACTCTTGAGGGGTACGGGGGGTACATTTTGTGAATCTGGATTTTTGTTGCATGGCACATTCAGTTTGTGAAGTTTCATTGAGTTTCACTCTTAATATTTGTGTATTCTTCACTACAAGCAGAAAACCTGAGTTAAATGCTTACATTACAAACCCTCTGACTGGAGAGTGGCATCTATCGTCTTAACGGAGTAAATTGTTTGAAGTCCACAGGTAATAACTTTCAGGGCCATGATTATGAAGATGGTGATGAAGGTGACAGTGAGAGATATTTTCAAATACAATGAAAACAGTGTCTCCTCTTCATTTGGTGATAGACAATGGCCTGGAAATTTTATTGACCTCGTTTTAAAAGCGCCTGGTTGGCTCAGTCGGTTAAGTGTCTGACTCTTGATTTTGGCTCAGGTCATGGTCTCACGGTTCGTGGGTTTGAGCCCCATGTAAGGCTCTGCACTGATAGCGTGGAGCCTGAGTGGGATTCTCCCTCTCTCCCTCTTTCCTTGCCTCTCGCTGGGTTGCTCTCTATCTTTCTCTATAAATAAACAAACAAACAAACAAACTTAAACATGCCACCTTGATATTTCCCTTGTTTTACTTATTTTTTTATTTTTATCTTTTGATGTTTCCCTCATTTTAATCTTACACTATCCTAGGAGGTGGGAATCATTATCCTCATTTCACAGATGGGGAAATTCAAGTTAGCCAATTTGTTCAGACCCACCCACGTGTGTCAGTCAGAACTGTCTGTCTGAGAGTCTGTCTGATACCAAGTACCGGGATTTTCCCATTTTAGCTTTCTAAAATAACGTTGGTCTCCATTTGTATTTCAAAAGCTCTTCTGAGTCTGTAAATACTAACCTATTTAAACCATTGCTAATATTGACGGTGACGTGCACGTGTTGGAAAATCTTCGTCTCTGCTCAAAGGTGGCAAAGATCAATGATTGCAGGATCTCTGTCCTCAGCATGAAACATTAATCAACTATTTTTCTGTGGTTCCTTGTAACAACCTCCATCAAAGTGTATAACCTGACACAGTATGTCCATCCTGTATGCAACACGTCACATCTTTTTCCTCAGGAAGAGCTTAAAAACATTGGAGGTACTAGACAGAAACAAGAACAACATTTGGGGCTGATGGCTGCCTATGGGTCTTCTTACCCAGAAATATCTTCTGGTCATCCAGCAAAACTGGAAAATTGTGCATCTCGGGAATCAGGAGAAACACTGTTTTCTCACTTGAAAGACAAAATAAGAATAACTAATACTTACAGGGCTGCAGGAAAGAATTTGGTAAAATGAACATTCTAACCACCCACTGCAGGGAGCCAATGGGAAACCAGATAAAGGAATTCCCCTTCAAAACCTTCCATCTCTTGTGGATAATAGAAGAGAAGACTGAGCACCCAGTGAGGGCTGGGAAGAGTTGCACATGACAGGAACTTGCACTTGAGGAGATGCAGTTGGGCTTTTTCCAGTCCCCGGTGAACTTCCTCTCCTTCCCCTCTGTGGCAATTCTCAATACTCACCAAGATCTTCGTTTCTCGCCCAACCTCCTTCACCCCAATTCTGGCATTTGATCATGGGCTCCTATTTCAGGGGTGTTGAGACCAATGGGCCATGGCCAGCGCCTCTGCCCACATGCCTACAGAGAGCTGCACAGCATCCTCAGCAGCTTTCACTCTCCTGTGCCCCAAAGGTGGAAGATGGCCTTGTGCTCTTGGAAGACAAACCCTTGCTGTGTGCCAAAATGCTTCCCCAAATTCTTTCCAGGCCTCTTTCTAACATCTTTTTAAAATGCATGTGTCTTCAGTCCCCACGTGTAAGTTACCCACTCAGGCATCGCTCTTGAAGTGAAGTGTCCTCTCAAATCTACTTCATCATCCAAGCCCTCTCCCCCATTTTGTCTCCAAACTTCTCCGATGGTCATTCTCACTGGTCTGAATACCTGTCTTCCACAGAACAGCCAAGCCTGCACCCTCTACCTTGCTGTTCCTGCCCCCCTCCATGGCCATGTCAAAATCCACTGAGGACACATCTTTGTGTATTGATGGGGCCCCTCCATTCCAGTGACACTGTGGCTTCCTCTTTCTTGGGTTTCCCTGTCCATTAGTTTCTGTGACACCCAGTCTCCAAGTACTCTTCTGACTTGGGGGCTGGCTGTCCTTTCCAGCTGGGCTCTGTGTCTTCCTGCATGTGTGTGTTCATGATCCCTGGATAGCTCTCCTTTTAGACCCTTGCTCGTACCATTCAGATAACCTAAACCTTTATTTTTATTTATTTATTTATTTTATTGAGAAAGAGAGAGTGTATGTGTGTGCAAGTGGGGGGAGGGGCAGAGAGAGAGAGAGAGAGAGAGAGAGAGAGAGAATCCCAAGTAGGCTCAGCACAGAGCCCAACACAGGGATCAATCTCATGACGCTGAGATCATGACCTGAGCCGAAATCAAGAGTTGGACACTTAACCAACTGAGCCACCCAGGTGCCCCTAAGCCTTTTTTTATGCTGAACTTTCCCACGGAGCTTCAAATTTTCTTACCTAGCTCTTTGCTTGATATTTTCATCTGAATATCCAGACCTCATCGGTAGTGAAGACCACCAGTTGCAAGAGGAAAAGAGACAAGACTGACAGCCTCCAGAGGACATTTGTATCCTCCATGCCTAGCACAGAGTATGTGGTCAATAAATGTTTGTCAAAAGAAAGAAAGAAAGAAAGAAAGAAAGAAAGAAAGAAAGAAAGAAAGAAAGAAAGAAAAAGAAAGAAAGGGAGTAGTGAAGAAGGCTCAGAGATACTTCGATGACACCTTTTTCTGGTCCACACCATCCATCACTGCAACGTTATCCAGCCACACGTAGGAACAAGTGCCATGAATCAGCCACCCAGTTTCAAAGAAGAGGATGAAATTAGCCAAAAAGCACGACTGCCATATCGTGTGGATATCCTTTTTCATGTTTTCACTAGTTAGACGTCTTTTTTCTTTTAATACAGCTTCTGCTTCCCAAACAGCTATATATCAGAGAACATTCGTGAAGAGACCAGGGCTGCTCATAAAAGGCCATTTCGGCCACGCCCCAGTGACTGGGAGGCCCGGCCAGGCCTGTCATTATAAGCTACTTCTCCACAGAATAGGGGCTGTAACCATTAAGCGGCTGCTCCGTGTGGAAACGAAGGATTTGCTGGATCAAGTATTTTTTTACAGAGATTATTTAAGGCACGATTTCTGTTTATGGTCCCAGGACAAATTATAATCACCTTTGTTTACCTCCTTTTCCTTCCTTAATTAACCGACAACCTATTAGCATACATTTTTTTTACCCCAGGGGTATTAATTATACATAATTTATATCATAAGCACTTATTTCGTATCAGTGGGATGAATAAAACATTTACCTGCTTATAGCTCCTTGAGGTTAACATTTTTATACAAAAAACTCACCTGAGACTTCCAATCAAATTATCAGATTTTTAATTTTCTGTTACATAATGATACTGTCCTAGTCACTGCAGCGTTTTCTTCCACTCTGCGCTAAACAATCATTTTAGCAGAGCGCTCTGCCTGCAGCATCAATTCACCGACAATACATGCTTTGCTGCACAGTGAGATCCAAATAATAAAAACGCGAGACTTGCAAATAGGAGAGCTGGATCCGTATCGGGATTGGAACACCAGTACCAGTGCCACTGGGGTTACAATCACCCCTAGGCTTCCAGGATCATAGCTCCTCAGAGGGGACCAGAGGGGATCCTCGAGGTCAAAGGGCAGCCACGTCCATCTGTCATCTGAAAGGTGAGGACTCTTAGGTCCCGGGAAGGCAAATGTCTGGCAGCAAGCACCTGCCCGAGCTTGGGACACAGCTTAAATCTACGAACTTTTTCGCCCACACAGGATGCTGCTCTTTCCCCAAATGTGGCAGAACTGGAATGTCTGAGTCGGGTGTGGTCTCATGGCCAAAGGTTTTGAAACAAGATGTGTATGAATCAGACGTTAGAGAAGAAATGTCACAGGTTTTTCTCCAGGTGTACGGGACAGTCAGTGAGGAAGTGTGCGATGCTCTCAAAAGACCAGTGAACTGGCTAGGGTGCCCCGGAAGACCTGGGTCCAGCTCCGGGCAATAGGACACAGGCTAGCACTTCCCTAATTCCCCGTTCCCCTTCTCACCACACTTTTCACCCGCTGTCTTCTTTCTCTGAACGCATGGATCTTTCAGACCGTGAAGCCTGATCCCTTCCAGCTCTGAATATTTACTCATCAACTACGGTTACACAGAAACCAGCGGCAAAGTTAATTACAACACGATGCACCGTTGCACCTGAGAAATCCTCTGTTGCTCAAAGGGAAATACAGAGGCTTTCAGTGGTTTTGTGATGGAAGGAAAGAAGAAGCATATGTGCATCAGACCGAGCAGGCTTCCTTACGACCCGAGCGTGGATGATGGAGAGGAGAGAAGCTGGAGGTGATAATGACCTGTCAGTGATGAGCCCTCTGCTAGGTTCTCTTTCTTGATTCCTCTTTCTGTTCTCACATTCGCCTGGACCAATGAGTACGATGATCCTCAGGTTGTAGATGAGAAAAGGCTTAAAGGTTAAGTGACTTGTCTTAAGGTACAGCTGTAGCAGGAGACAGAGCTGGGGTTGGAAGCAAGGTCTAGATATTTTTAACATCGAGGCTGTTTCCATGACACCACACTAACAGCAAGAAAAACGGTAACAGGTGTTTAGGTAGAAACGCTGAAAAACCCTTTTCCCCATGTTATTCACACCCCAATTTGGAAGTATAAATGCTGCATCTTTAATGTATTCTACCATCTTGCCTGGAAAGAACAAAGCATATTTCTCTTGAATAAGTCTTTTTGCATCACTAACGAGTTAAGGTGGCAAGAAAACACTTGATGTCAGTGTTGGGGAAAAGTGAGAGGAATCTGCTCTTTGAATCTCCTCTCATCATGCAGAAATGGTAACACAAAGGCAGGGAGGAAAATGTACAAAATTCAAGATATCCAAGAGTGTTCTGGTAGACAGAGCTGCCCAGCCCAATGGGATCTCCAGTGTTACCCTCACACATTCCCCCCGAGCATCAGCAGCCTTCTCACAGCTCCAGACACATCCTGTCTCTTAGTCCCTGGCGAGCACACAGCATCAAAGGCTGGCTAGCATTCAGAGCCACTAGGATCATTCTCTTGTGCCCAGCCATGAAAAGCGGGGAGTTCTTCAAGGCTCTTCCAAGTTTCCCATCTCTTTGTACTCTATGCTGTCTTCGTAGACAATCTTGTCCATGCCCAAGACCTTGATTACCATGAACCATTTCATGGTAGATCCCTTCCTCTGGGAACCCGAGATGTGGGCTCAGCAACTCCCTAAGGAGATCTTAAAACCACCCAAAACTAATGGGTACCAGACCGTACTCCCTGCGCTACGAAATTTAATCCATTAAAGAATAAACAGGAAAAAAACTGGTTCTTTCCTAGACCTCCTTATCTCAGTGGATGACATCCTTTATCCATTTGCTCAGACCAAAAGCCTGTCCCCTCGCCATATCCAATCTATTGTCTCCACTATCCAATTCCACCTCCACTGCCATCACCATGAACACGGCTATTAATATCACTTATATGGACTCTTGCATTCGCTTTCTCATTGTTATCCACAATCTTGGGGATTGCCCCCCCCCTCCTCTGTTTTTTAAACGGTAGCCAGAGTGATCTTTTCAAGATTCAAATCCGAAGATCTCAATCTCCACTAAAAATAATGGAAAAGACCTTTTTAAATATGGAGCAAAAGTAGAAACCATACAGAAAATAGTGATACAGTAGACTGTATAAAAATAAAGTATGTCTGATGACAAAACCACTCTAAATAAAGTTAAAGATGAAAGGCACACTTAGAAATTTAGACAAAGCGCTAACTTTCTTAAACTAAAAAGCATCCTAAAGTAAACTTTAAAAATGACAACCAAACAGAAAAATGAGCAAAGAACAGGAGCCCCACATTTTCATTTTGCACTGGGCCCTGCAAATTATGTAACCAGTCCTCATCATCAAGGCCATGGGGCACTGTGCCACAGGACTTCTAGTGATTTCTGCAGCACCAACTCTGACCAGATTTCTGCAGCACCAACTCTGACCAGAAGAGTCAGCCCAAATTTCATCACCTCCCAAGATTTTTTAAAAAAATTTTTTTAAATGTTTATTTTTTGAGAGAGAGACAGACAGAGAGTCTGAGCCAAGGAGGGACAGAGAGGGAGACAGAATCTGAAGCAGGCTCAAGTCTCTGAGCTGTCAGCCTGGAGCCTAATGTGGGGCTCGAACCCACAAACTGTGAGATCATGACCTGAGCCGAAGTTGGACACTTAACTGACTGAGCCACGCAGGTGCTCCAGTCACCTCCTAAGATCTTAAAATTGTGACTACCCCAGGAAAATGGGAATATCAGCAAAGGGGGAAAACACTGGGATGATGAAGCTATGTTTTTTGATAGGTAGGTATAAATTCAAAGGCTAAATTGGTATAAAATATTAAATGATAGCAGCTGAGCACCTGGACTTGCAGACCGAAACCCTCACCCCCTATTACATCCCCTCAGTCCATTTGGGGTGATGCACATAAGAGTCAGGCCTGCACCTTCCCCCACAGAGCTCATCATAAAATCAGTATGAGGGCAAGAGTGCAGGAGAAATGAAGTATTAGTATCAGGATTCCACTAAAAAACCATAATAGGAGAGATGACCAAAATAAAAACTACAAAGTGTTTCACAATAAGCCAGGTGCTTGAAAAGCTTACAGAAGCATGTGCTTAAAATATTAATGGTGATAAAAATCAGTGACAAAACCAAGTTTATTGTGGGTTCACTTTCTATCAAGATTAGCGCGGGGACTGGCATGGTCAGTAACCACATTGAAGACCTCACCCTGGTTGTCTGATCAGTTTGCTCGGATGGGCAGCAGCTCATTCAACTCAGAGGAGAAAATTCCACCCGGGCTGTGTCGACACACAGACAGCAGGGTAAGGAGAAGTGGGTAAACTACGAAATTGTACTAATTAAAAAACTTGATATCCCTCCCCATCACTAACAGTATATTGATGTAGCTCTTGCCAAAACTATTTCAAAGAAAGAATATGGTTTATGTTTGAAGTTAAACTTCTTTCTCCCATGACTCTTTCCCAGTGTTTTCTCTCCCTTTGCCAGCTGTTGCATGCTGATCATTCGGGACTGTAATCTGCATTCTAGGCAGTGGACCTCACGAGCTGGCACTTACAAATGTGCTTCCTGGAGCCATCACAGTGCTGGAACATTCATTCCCATGTTCTCAGCCCTGGCCCATCTCGGCTTTCCTGGCAGAACCTGTCAGTGGCACACTCAAGCTCTGCTTGGGGATGACTAATCTTGTCTTGTCTCCTTCGCTCAGGACTCCTGAGAGATGTGCAGCCAGTGTGTGCTTTCTTAGGCCTTCCGTAGAGGACGCCCCTGTCCTTCCCTTGCTTTTCCTCCCCTCTGCGTCCATTTGCAAATCTCACGATGCCACAGAACACGTATTATTTTCAAGAACACTACTTCTAGAAAATGCCTCCTGGACTTGAACTCATTCATCCTGGACTGTCAGACTTTTACGTTGGTTAAAATTTACTCAGTGTTTAATGAAAATAATGTGTTACTGTATGATCTGTGGCTTCAAGGAAGTCATGATTTAATATAATAAACAAGGAGAAGATAGTATAATATTTTTTATTATAGTTAACAGATATATCCACAGGATTATGAAAAATTAAGAATGTCAAACTATAGCAACCTCAAATATAAGACCATCAAGGGCATAAGAAGAGCAGGTGTTTTCAATTCTACAAAAAAAGTGAACTTTTAAAGAAATATATTTGAGACACAATATCTTGCCTTTATATCAAAGGAACAGAGACAGTATTTTAAACAATGCTCAGTAGGTCACTCACTGATTCTTCCTGCTCATCTGTGACTACTCTTCACAGAAACTATTGAGTCTGGTGTGACTCCTCCTGCAACTTCCCAGATAAAGGTCGTCATAAAGGTCGTCGTCCTTCCTTGCTCCCACTGTACTGGACAATCGCCATGGCCATGAACCCGAGCATCTTCTGTTAACCTGAGTTCTCCATGTGCCACCCCACCATCTCTTCAATTCCTTGCACAAGGCTGTCGTATGGGCCTCATACACCCGCACGTGTGGGGAGACGGGTTTCAAGTCGTAGACAATCAAGTTCTTGTCGGGTTTAACTTGGCTGTATTGCTGTGTGAACTGCCGAAGTTCAGGGGCCACACGTTATATGCGTGTTAAATGCAGCTGGGAGGTATGCCTCTGGAATGCATCCTGCGAACACCTGGAGTGCCAGGCAGCTTCTGAGTATTAGGCTGTGAGCTCTCTGAGCATAGAGAGCTGTACTGTGCGCGTCTGGTTCCCTGGCAGCTCGCACAGTGCCTGAGCAAGAGTATGTTCTCAAAAAGAAAGAAAGAAAGAAAGAAAGAAGAGAGAAAGAAAGAGAGAGAGAAAGAGAGAGAGAAAGAGAGAGAGAAAGAGAGAGAGAAAGAGAGAGAGAAAGAGAGAAAGAGAAAGAAAGAGAAAGAAAGAGAAAGAAAGAAAAAGAAAGAAGAAAGAAAGAAAGAAAGAAAGAAAGAAAGAAAGAAAGAAAGAAAGAAAGAAAGAAAAGGAAAGGAAAAAGGAAAGGAAAGGAAAGGAAAGGAAAGGAAAGGAAAGGAAAGGAAAGGAAAGGAAAGGAAAGGAAAGGAAAAGGAAAAGCACTGTTGACGAAAAAAAGCTCCACTGGACCTTTCAAAGGCGAATCCAGAGCAGCGGTAACTTGAGTCCCCGGGAGCCCAACTCAGCAGACTGGCATCACAGAAGGAGGGCAAGCCTTCTTGACAAGGACAGGGCTTCATTCTCCCCGTGTGTTTAGAAATAAAATGAGCTGCTTCTCTTCCACTAACTCTTGTTCTTAGGACAAATCTGAAACCAGCCTTATTCTCCTCGTGCTACGTACCAGACTGTTCTTCAGCCAATATTAAAAAGTAATCTCCAAGCTCATTACTAAATGAGAAATGAAAGAGCTGGAACTAAAAACAAAATGTTCACTCTGGACAGATGGCTGGTGGATTTGTACACTAGCTTTAGAGCCCTCTGGACCTGAATTTTAAAGTAAAAGAAGTTTACTTATGTTATTGCAGCCTCTTTTAAGGCCATTAGCGCCATATTATAATTAGCACCGGCTATCCAAAATGCATTTCGAGGGGCCAGCACATAGTTAAGAGTGGAGATAAAGGTGTATTAATGAAATCACGTCTAGAATTTGGCTTGGGAACCAGCCCTGAGAGGTGATTTGTAATTGGCTTTAATCTGACTTCACAAGCATGCCTCTGCACTCCAGGATAGACTCATCCAGAGAAGCAAAATACACATGCTATTGCCATCTACGTGAAAGAAGATAAAAATAATTCTCACAGGATATTTTAATAGCATTTCTACACCATTTACTATTTTTCCTGCAATAAAGAAATTTACAAATGTCTCATTCTAACTAGAAAAAAAAAAGTTTGAGGCAAAATGTGGCAGTTTCTAGCTTTAAGGAATAGATCAGGATTAATGATGGAAAAGAGATTGAACTCATGCTCACAGAACTTTACTGCTAAGGAATATTTTAGAATAGAGTAGACCCTCGGAGTGCCTGGGTGGCTCAGTTGGTTGAACGTCTGACTTGGGCTGAGGTCATGATCTCAGGGCTCGTGAGTTTGAGCTCCGCATCAGGCTCTGTGCTGAGAGCTCAGAGCCTGGAACCTGCTTGGGATTTTGTGTCTCCCTCTCTCTCTGCCCCTCACCTGCTCATGCTTGCTCTCTCTCTCTCTTGAATAAATAAACTTTAAAAAAATTTTTTTAAAAAGAGTAGAGTAGGCAAAATTATTGCTGCACATGCATGTGGAGAAGAAAAAGCAATGTTGTCTGAAAGTACACAGATAATGATACAAATACAAAAAGACAAACTTTGGAATCAAACTGCCTGTGTTCAAATCTCAGTCTTACTGATCACTCAGAGTGCAAACTCTGGCAGGTCCCCTAATCCTATGAGTCTCATTTTCTCGTCTGCAAAATGAGAAGAATAGTACCTAACAGGGCTACTATGACAAGCGAGTGAATTCATGGATTTAGCAAACTTAGAAAGATGCCAGCACATGGTAAGCTCTTTATGCCCGAGCTTATCATTAATGATAATCGCTCATGGCCTCCGAGGTCAGGATTCGGGATGATGTGGTTGAAGCACTGAATTGCAACACCTGACTTCCCATCCCAGCTCTTACTAGGTGGTAGACAAGTGCTGGCCATTTACTCCCTTAGTGTGGATGTCAGTGGCTCCCTGTGAAAAAATGAGCAAGCTGGATTGAATAATCTCCAATTTCCTTTCCAAGTGGCATATTACATGCTTCCTTTTGGAAGTAAAGAGCTAGTTTTCAAAAATAACCCCCAAATTTGGGGAATCCATAGGTCTTTAGTTTTGTAAGTACAGAGAAGGCATTTATCACCCTCTCTTTCATGACAGGAGACAAATGCAACTGAGGCATTGAGCCAAGTGAGGGAACATGGTCAATGATCTGCTTTCTAACACACTGTGTGGTGTCCTTCAGTGAAAGCTAAGTGATATATTCACCTTGTTTCAGATTTAAAAGGATGCCTACAGAGAGAGGTAGTGTTATAGTAGAGCAGTGGCACAAGTGGAAATATGGCAAATTGGATTGAGAGAGAGAGAGAGGTAGAAGACAGACCAAATCAAGGTCAGAGACAGAAATCATTTATATAGACAGGCATAATCCCTTGCTTTACTAGTTATATATTGCTGCAAAACAAATTATCCAAAAACTTAGTGCTTTAAGACAACAGACGTTTATCACCTCACAATTTCTGAGGGTCAGAAACCCGGGAGTGGCTTAGCTGGGCAGCTCTGGCTCAGGGTTTCTCATGAGGTTGCAGTCAATCTGTTGGCCAGATCTGTATCAAGAAAGCCTTTCAAAGGACTAGAGGACCGACTCACATGGCTATTGGCTAGAGTCCTCAGGTTCCCATTGGCTATTGGCTGCAAGTCTCAGTTCTTCTTCATGAAGGTCTTTCGAAAGGGAAGCCACCTGAGTATCCTCAAGACAATGCAGATGGCTTCCTGTAGAACAAGATGAGATTCAAGATTGGTTGATAGAGTTGGTTATCTGAGAGACAGCTCCAGATGAAAGCTGGGGTCTTTCATAACCTAATCTTGGGAGTGACATACCATCAATTCTACCATATTTGATCCCCCAGACTGACCCTGGTACAGTATGGGAAGGGACTACACAAGGGTGTGAACACCTGGAAGTGGGGGTCATTGGGAGCCAGGGTGGAGGCTGGCTGCCATATTTTGCTGTTTTTATTTAAAATAAATGGAGGATGAAATAACATCTCCCACTCCTTCAACCTGTCTATATCTGTGAACTTCTCAGAGAGTCAGTTATTCTTAGATTGGTTGTTTGAGCCACAAGGTTAATAGAGTCACCATTTACTAAAAGAGGTCCTTGGGTGTAAGCAAATTTGATGGTGTTTTTGGAAAGAAATAATGAATTCTATTTAGAAAATATTTAGTTTGAGATATCTATGAGATTGTCATGCTGGATATGATTATGAGTTAAGATAAGTATTTTTTTTCTTCAACATGGCTGCTAAGTACAAGCCAGTAACCAGTAACCCCTCCCCCCAGAAAAGCTAAAAAACAGCTAAATGCTCAAATTAGGAAGAAAAATCTGGCTGTGCTGGACTTAGTAAGAGGTGGTTTGTCAGTCGCCAGCAAGGCATCTTCCATAGAAAATTTCAAGAGCAATTCTGATTATACTTAAGGAGTGCAGTGGAAGTCTAGTAATTAATATCATCCTTCTTAATAGTTCAAAATTACATTCTAGCTCTGAGTTGTCCCTTGTATTCCAGCTTTGTGAATATAATTGCATACTTGACATACACTACACATTTGAGTGTTTAATAGGTCTTAAAACTTAACATTTTCAAAATAGAGCTTCTAATTTCTACCTCACGCTGCCCCCAAATCTGTTCCTTCCTGAGTCTTTGATATCACAGTAAATGGTACCACCATTGATCCAGCTGCTCAAGCTAACAGCTTAGGAGTCCCTGTTCGTGCTTTACTATTCACTGCACCCCATGTATTATCATCAGATTCTATTGGTTCCACTTGAAAATATATCACAAGTGTGTCCGCCTCTATTCTTGCTGAAACCATCTTGTAGACCAAGCCAAGATGCTCTCTCTCACCTGGAGTGCTACTGTTGCCACTAAGTGGTTTCTTTGATTCCAACTCTGCAATCCCCCCCTCCTTCATACTCTTATTCTAAAATGTCTAAGGAGGAGCTTGACTCGTGTCTTTGCTTAAAGCCCTGCAACAGTTTCCAATTATACTTAGAGTAAGTCCCAAACTCATCACTGCGACTTCAAAGCTCTACCGATGCTCTGTTCTTATCTCACACACTTCCCATCTTGCTTGCTGTATGCTGACCGTCCTCCTGTCCCTGCAGGACACCATGTTAGTTCCCACATCAAGGCTTTTCCACTTGCTCCATCTGGAATCACCTCCCCCAGGTACTTAACTAGCCTTATTATTTAGTATTCACGTCTCACATAATATCCAGGTCACCTCCTGGAGGCCCTCCATGAGAATCTGTGAATGTTGGTCCTGGTTCCTAGCACTCTTCATCACAATTAGTCTGTGTGATTTTCTTCATGTCACTTGGCAGTACTAGAAGCCATATGTTTTTTGATAATCATCGTTTCCCAATGGAATATGAACTCTAGGAAAGCATGAATATGTCCTCTTTTATGTATAATCAGTTTCTCGGGATCCAGGACAATATATACTAGTGTTGGGATGCCTGGGTGGCTCAGTCGGTTAAGCATCCAACTTCGGTGCAGGTCATGATCTCACAGTTTGAGAGATCGAGCCATGCATTGGGCTCTGTGCTGACAGCTCAGAGCCTGGAGCCTGCTGTGGATTCTGTGTCTCCCTCTCTCTCTGCCCCTTTCCCACTCACGCTCTGTCTCTCTCTGTCTCTCAAAACTAAATAAAAGTTTACATATATATGTATGTATACATATATATATATACACACACACACATACATATGTACTAGTGTTAACGTGTAGCATACAGTTGACATTCAATAAATAGTTGTTGGATAGATACATAAATAGTTAGAAACTGCCTAGATATCAGGGATGGGAACATCCTTTCCTAACTTATTTGAGACCTTGTACTGGTTTTCTCTAGCTATGACACCTGGGTAGCTTTTTAGCACTAAAACCTTGGATGAGAGAAATAAGGAAGGAACAGGGGCAAATACAAACAACAATAATTGAGCAAGAAGTAGTCCTTGCTTCAAAGCTAGCAGTTCAACTGGAACTGGTGATACGGAATGGATAGACATTCTGAATAAGGATTATCCATGTTCAACAAAACATAAAACCCATGTTAGGGTACCACCAAGTGCTCTGGCAAAGAGCCATTTAAAATACCATTGAGATCAAACTTCTTGAGTGCTGGTTTGTTTTGATTTTCATTTTGATAAGTTCTCCTGCTCTTTCTGACGAGTGCCAAGAACAGTGTTTGGTGCATAGTAGGAACTCAGTGAATATTGACAAAGCAGAACACTAAGGCCAGATTTGGTTGTAAGTCTGCCTTTGGGTAGGCATGCAGAGAAAATAATGTGTTCCATGCCCAAGTCAGGCTACTTAGCGTTTTAGGATCCAGGCTAAGAAAACACCAAATTGAAGAGACAAGTAGATATAACCACAAAATCTGATGATAAAATAATAAGAAAAGAGAATTACAGACCAATGTCCTTCATAAACATTAACTCATATATCCTAAATAAAATATTGGCAAATTAAATCCAGCAATATAGAAATATAAAGGAGACTTTGTCATGACCAAGCAGGGTGCATTCCTGTAGTGAAAACTTAGTATGATAGGCAAAAATTAATCAATATTTTGGGATCAAAACAGGGATGCTTACTTTTTTAACGTCTTTTCAACATTATGCTAGAGGCCTTAGCCAGTGCAGTAATGAAAAGAAACAAAAATCATAATGATTGGGGAAAAAAAAGGAAGTAAGGATCCTCTTTTTCTTTACATGCTACAATCATGCATATAGAAAATACTAAAGAATCCAAAAACTAATAGACCTACTAGTGATTTCTCTCAAGGTAGTAAGATACAAGATGCCTTTTATAAATTATTTCAATGAAAAATGTCAATGTTTTTTGAATTATCACCACAATTTAAAATCTGGTTAAATGCATAATCATGTAATAATACATAGATCATAAATATCTACCAAAGAAGAGGTTGCTAAATTAAATTATAAAAAGTACAGAACAGATTATAGATATGTTTGTATACACAAGTTAATTTGCATTATAAATTTCTTAGCTCTCTCTCCAGCAAGAGGGCCTAGAAGCAGTGACATCCCAGAAACAATGGTCACATCTAGTCTCATGACCTTGGTTTCTAAATACTACTCTCCAGTAAAAGAATCCAAAAGAACACAGGAGTCAAACTGAAAGAGCCCTCCAATGGCCTGAGCTGGAACAACAACTTGAACAACAAAATAATTAATGATAATATAGGATTATTCTAATAAAATAAGTATTGATGAGTTCAGAGTAATATAAATAAATGAACGAATAAATTAAAAATGAGACACAAGACAAAAATTTTCTTTACAGAAGAATTTTTTTTAAACGTTGATATCCTCTCTCAAGGAGGTTGAGTTTAATTTCCTTCTCTTCAGGTATGGGTTAGGCTTAATAACTGGTTTCCAAAGAACTAAGTAAAGAAAGGGGATAAATAGAAATTTTATGGGAGGTAACCTGGGAAACACTACCTTCCCTGCATAATCAACTTTAACATCACCAGTAATGTCATGACGATATCATGTATCGCCTGAGGAGATGAGATAAAAAAAAGAGCCTTCATCTTTGCAAACATCTTCCTCAAAAACTATCAACTCAATCTAATCGTGAGAAAACATCAACCAAACCCAAATTCAGTGACATTCTACAAAATCTCTGACCAGTATTCCTCAGATACTTCAAGGTCATGAAATATAAATAAGGAATGAGAAACTGCCACAAACCAGAAAAGACTAAGGGACAGGGTCTAAACATGATGTGATACTTATATTAGAACCTGACAGAAATAGGGGGAACCTGAGTGGCCCAGTCAGTTAAAGTCCAACTTTGGCTCAGGTCATGACCTCATGGTTCATGGGCTGGAGCCCCGCTTTGGGCTCTGCACTGACAGTTTGGAGCCTGGAGCCTGCTTTAGATTCTGTGTCTCCCTCTCTCTTTGCCCTTTCCCTGCTTGTGCTCTCTCTCTCTCTTTCTCTCTCTCTCTAAAATAAATAAATAAATAAATATTTTTTTTTAAAAGAGCACTTTAGAACCTGACAGAAATAGAATATTATTTGAAAAATTGGCAAAGTTCTAATGAAGCTGGTGGTATGGTTAATAGTATTTTACTGAAGTTAATGTCTTAGTTTTGACAAACATGCAAAGGCTAGATTAACATTAGAGAAAGCTAGGCGAAGGCTATATGGAACTTAAAATCTTTGTAAATACTCTGTAAATTAGAGTTATCAGTTAAAAAGCATATAGAAAAAATCCCAAACACCATATAACATCTATATTTCAAAGAGACACCAAACCTACAGTTTTTTAAGATATATATTATAACCAAACATCCAGGAAACATATCATTTTTATATTATGGAAAATACTGCATGGCATAGAGAATGATAGGCTAATTCTCAATTCATTCTATGAAGCTAGTAAGATTTGCAGCTAAGAGAAAAAAAAGAAAGGAAAACAAGATTTAAAAACAAAAGAAAGAAGAATGAACAGGAGGAGGGAAGGAATGAAGAGGAAATAGTTAAAAGAATATGAGTAAGTGTCATTTAAGTACTTGTACAAAAAATCCTTAAAATATATTATATTAGTAAATCAAATCAGTAAGTACATTAAAAGAATAAAACATCATATAAAACAAGCAAAGTTTAAGCCAGAACTTCAAAGAAGTTTCAATATTTGGCAATATGAATAAACAGAACGAGGAAACTTGATTATCACGATGGTTACTGGAAAACACTTGATAATATTCAGCATCTCTTCCTGGTAAATAGCTTTCTCTGGAAACAGAAGGGAATTTTCTAACCCTGCTAAAACGAATCTCCCAGTTAACCACAACCAACAAGGTATGAAGAGTGAATCATTAGAGACATTCCCACTAAGGACAGAAACAAGATAACAATGCTCATTATCGCAGAAACTAAAAGTTGTAAACCATAAGTGAGATAAGAAGAAAATTTTTAAAAAAAGCATGGAAAAGCACAGAGCAGTATCTCTTGGTGTGGCCCCTGTCACCAGCAGAGTCAGTTTGTCAGCGTGCAAACCATCAGAGCCCATCTCAGACGTCCTGCTCAGAAACTCAGACTGGGAAACAGCAATCCGTATTTTAACAACCCCCGGGGGTGGGTGCGTGCTGGAGTTTGAGGACCTCCCTGTGAACAATGGTGTTGGCGTTGCACCCAGGTCTCCAGTCCAGCCCTGGACTCCTTGCCACTGTGAGCGTGGTGTCCAAAAGTCCGCAGCTGTCCCGTCTCCTGAGAACCCTTGGCAAAGAAAATCAATGGGGCTCGAAATGCCTGGAAGATTCTCCCTTCCATTTGGGAAGACCCGTAGCCAATGACTGCTTTGGGAACATAAAAGACAGGGCCTGTTTCTTCCAGGTCGTCCTGCTCTAAGATGCTGTTCGTGGCCCAGAAGGTCCTGGGAGATGCCTAAGGCTGGACCGCAGCT
The DNA here is from genome assembly GCA_028646485.1 of Cryptoprocta ferox. Classification (NCBI taxonomy): domain Eukaryota; kingdom Metazoa; phylum Chordata; class Mammalia; order Carnivora; family Eupleridae; genus Cryptoprocta; species Cryptoprocta ferox. The sequence goes on along the minus strand of CM053576.1, from coordinate 127,556,142 downwards.
GAGCTCACACCTTTGCCCAGCGCCCACCCTGCCCTGGCCTGATCCTCCTCTTTCCTATAGCTTTCTCCTGCGAACACACCTTCTCTAGCCACTGGCATAAGATCCTGTCTCCGGCACAAATATGAGGCACAAGTTTTAAACTTCATTTTTTTCTACCTACAATTTTCAAAATAACCAACCATGAAACTATTATAACAATTCTCTCTCCATATTCTATACTTCTATGATACTGCACATCAAGTTTCTTCTATTTATGTGAGCTCAGTTAGCTGGGCACACTGTTCTTCTGATACAGATGTGTTATTATTGTGTAGACGCACTGAGGAAACCGGGACCCAGAAAAGTTTGATGGCTTGAATCATTCCTTGTAGCTAAAGATCTTTACTACACGTAGTGAGACAAGGATAAGTTTCAACCAACTTAAGAGTCTGCAAACAAGGTAACGGTAAACTACTAGAAATTTAAAATGCCAACAATTAAAAATTTTTAAACAAAATTAAGAAGAGTTTACCAAAGCATGGATGCAATGACATGATTATATTTAAAAAAATTTAAAAACACAATTTCCAGTTGCAGAAATGTTTTTGTCATACACCTACATGCAGGCACACATATACACACGAATATGCTGTAAACCAATATACCTAAAAAGAAATTCTATACATCAAGTAAGAAGAGGTAAGCAGCAAGGAAATGCAAAATAATAGTAGATAAAGGATACGAAAAGACACATTATAGACGAAGAAAACCTAATGGATAATAAGGATATTTAGAGAGGTCCATCTTTCTTATAATGAGAGAAAATGAAAACTAAGAATATATTATTTTCATTCTTTAAGCTGATATAATATTCAAAGAATAATAATAAATTAAGACAGAGGCGGAAGAAATCAGACCATGTCATGCAGTATTGGATGCTGTAAATAGAAGAAGGTTTTTAAGGACAATTTCATTACATCGATTAAAAAGAAAGAAAAAACAACTTTTGACTCAGCAAGTCCACTTCCAGGAACCCCTCACAAAGAAACACCTCACTATAGGCACCAGCATTTACAATAATATTCACTATGACATTATTTGTAACATGTCCAAGTTGGAAATACATGCAAATACAGAGCAAAAAGGAGTAATGAAATAAATTACATCGCCTCTGTGTTAAAGAATACTATGTAGGCACTTAAAAACTAAATAAATAATACAGGTTTACTGACACGGAAAAAATGTCTCAGATTTAGTATAAATGAAAAAGGCAAATTGCAAATAATGAGCATAGTTCAATCCCTTTTATATAAAAAGAATGTGGGGGCGCCTGGGTGGCTCAGTCGGTTAAGCATCTGACTTTGGCTCAGGTCATGATCTCACAGCTCATGAGTTCGAGTCCCACGTTGGGGTCTGGGCTGACAGCTTGGAGTTGGAGCCTGCTTCGGATTCTGTGTGTGTCTCTCTCTCTGCCCCTCCCCTGCTTGCACTATGTTCTCTCTCTCAAAAATAAATAAACATTTAAAAAAAATAATAAAACATAAAAAATAAAAAGAATGTGACTGGAAGCATAGGTATGCAATATTTGTGAGCTGTGAGGGATGTGAAGACACTATTTAAACTTTATATGATATTGATTCTCGAATTTATTAAAATGAGAATGTATTCGTTAAAAAATCAACTGAATAAATGTAATAGGCAGAACCTCTTACTAAATTAATAACTAGTTGTTATTACAACATATGTCTCAATTTTATAATATGTGTACCGACATATATATACATATTTTTTTAATCAATCCACTTTTAGTTTCCAACAAATGTATGTATTTATTTATTTTTTAAATTTATCTTGAGAGAGAAAGAGAGAGAAAGCAGAGGAGGGGCTGAGAGAGAGAGGGAGAGAGGGAGAATCCCAAGCAGGCTCCACACTGTCAGCCCAGAGCCCGACACGGGACTCGAACGCACGAACCTTGAGATCATGACCTGAGCCAAAACCAAGAGTCAAATCCTTCACCACCTGAGCCACCTGAGTCGCCCCTCAACAAATTTATTTTTTAGGTTTAGGCCACTGCACAAGTGAAAGATAACTGGAATGATAAATGCAAGAAAATATTCACGTTAAAAGATAATTGTGCAACTAAATAATGAATTACATAAGGCAAATGTAATAAATCTAAACGTTTCTTTTAAATGAATGCCTAAAAGCAAGTTAGTCAATGGGAGAGAGGAAGATGTTTTAGAGCAGTTAGATAAAGGACATATGTAACTGGACACTGAAGGAGTCTGTCATTTCATCAGTCCATGTCTAAGGCCATGTCATTTCTTCAGTTTTAGCTAGCCAGCACCAAGTTACCTCACTCACCCACAGCTGGGAAGGACAAAACATCTTCTCAGACACTGTTAAATACTGAAAGTTCGGGGCATCTGGGTGGCTCAGTCGGTTAGGCATCGGACTTCAGCCTAGGTCATGATCTCTCCATTCCCGAGTTTGAGCCCCGCATTCATTGGGTTCTGTGCTGACAGCTTAGAGCCTGGAGCTGCTTCGGATTCTGTGTGCGTCTCTCTGTCTCTGCCCCTCCCCCACTCATGCTCTGTCTCTCTCTCTCTCTCTCTCTCTCTCTCTCAAAAATAAAATAAACATTAAAAAAATTTTTTTAAATACTGAGAGTTGATTGTTATCTCAAAAGAAGTGAGTTGTCCAATAAACTTTTCCTCCTGGAAGATCTGCACTTTCTACAAAATCAGGTCTTCTCCTGAATATGTCTCCTTCCATTGCAATATCCAAAGAGAGTACAGATACCAGTGTCTAACCCAGTACTCGCTGTGGTCATCCGACTTGAGAAAAAAACCGATGAACACCATGTAGTTTTTCAACAGTCTTTTCATGATGTTCACAATAGTTCTCAGCTACTTCACGTGAGTTTATAACCAGGTTGACGAACAATAACGGTTTAGATATTCCATGGAAAGGGTGAATTTCTCAGAGGACTTATTCCTGGGGACTGGGTGTATCTGTCCGAAAAACACTTATAATTAAAATAGACACCATGTACTGACTCCGAATCGCTGTGCCACACCATTGCACACACTTCCACTTCACTCCCACCATACCCTACATGGGGGGGGGGGGAGCACCGTTACACGGTTAAGGATTTGAGGTTCATGAAGGCAAAGTGACCTGCCTAGGATCATATACTTAAGAAGTTACAGCTAAGTATCAGCATCAGAAACTGAACCTCGGAATGTTGAATTCCAGAACTATCCTCTCATCCCCTAAATAGGCATCGGAAGCTGCAGCTACACCCTAATCCCCACAGGATGACTAATGGCATGTCCCCTCCACTAGACCTTCATTTGAGGAGGGGAGTCCCCACTTAGGCACCAGGGCCCTAGAATGTGCAGACAAGGGGATCCCTGGCATTGATGGTTCAAGGTGCCCTGCTCACACCTGGAAGGGGCTGTTGGCTAACAAGAGTACCTGTGAGCCCCGGTGTGTGTGTGTGTGTGTGTGTGTGTGTGTGTCCCCGTGTGCACATACACTCCTCCCACCTCCCTGGGTTCCGTGCCATCCTTTCTCCCTTCCTGTCAACCCGCCAGCTTTCTACAGCCCAGCCCTGCCCTAGCTTCTGCCTCCTCTCCCAGCACTCTCATCTAAAATCCCCTTGCATCGCCATGGGAAATACATTACACTTTTTGAAATACTAAATGAGTTTAAGAACAAAAATATGCTAATGCCCAGACTTTGCAGCAGATGTATTATTTAGGTGCATTTCACAATTTTATGATTGGCTTTTGTGCATTTATATTGTCACAGTCTCTTCAACCTTCACCGAAATAATTAATCGCAATCGGCAATTAATGTGTTCCAAGTTCCCTACATGTATTTGAATGAGCCACTCTTATTTCTCTGCCTTCAGGACCCTGAATTCTGTCAATAGTTTCAGGCGCTAACACCTCTCGCCCAGGTTTAAGAAGTAAGCTGAGCTGACAAGCGAAATTCTTGCTTCTTCCCTGCTGTTTATCGACCACCAATGTGTTACAGCCCAAACCCAGACTCTAAATTGAGAAGCAGCTTTATGCTCTGTTCTGCTGTTTAATTGTGCCATGTGGTCTTTAAAAGGCTTTTTTCTTTCTTCTTCTTTTTTTTTTTTTTCTGAACAGTCAAGATGAAATTGGCTTCTGGTCAGCAACTCGTTTTCTTTTTCCCTCCTCTGAGGTAGAGTAGCCAAAAAAAAAAAAAAAAAAGGATTTTGTTTTGTTCCATTTTGCCTGCAAAGCTATGGGTAGCCAAATATGACTGCAAATTATCTACATTGTTTTTATGAAGAAAAATATATTTATTTTGCTAGCTCTTGGAAACATCGCCTGTTGGGGCCAGGGAACTGATGCTGTCCCCTGATTTCTGTCCTGCTCTTACCCTAATTGGAGAGCTCTGAGCACAGCAGAGGATGTATGTGGCTAAATTGGGGTATTATGAAAATAGTTCACAAAGCAAGTGGAAAGCTATATATAAAAATGATATTTACTTCTCATTTTAAATGAAGCCTAAGACAAAAGGCATATAGGTAAACACAGCTGCAACATTTTTAGGCATATAATCAAATGCAAAAATAATATTGGAAAACTATGTTAATTATTGTAATTAAATTGTGAGCAGTATTGATAGAAAAAATCTTTAAAACATATACAATCAAATGGAGCTTATCACATTATGGGAGCTTGCTCTATTATCCACGATGTGCCTAGGTGGACGTACCGTTCTGCCAACTCCCTCCTGCTCCCCAGCAGTAGACGGGGAAAGGGGTGGACTGGAGGGAACCACAGAAGAGCTCTGTACCTGTCTACATCTCAGCCCTGATTTCAAGGTTTCGGGGAAACAAGTCTGCCTGATCCAACTACTGAACATTAGTAGGAGATAGTGGAAAGAGCGTAGACCGTGGAGTCAGTCTAGTCTGTATTGGAATCGTGGCTCAGTATCCTTTACCAATGTGATTTCCATCTCCATATTCCCATCTCCAGCATGAGGCAAAGGTCTTGAGACTCTTGGAAGTCCAAATTCCACTTTGACAAAACAGTTGTCCTGTACAAAAGGAAACATGCCGTGTTCCCAACGTAGTGTTTTCAGCGCTGGTATTATGTGGACATGATGTTCTCTCATCCTTGGTTCTAAATGCCCTGGAGCCTGAGGAAGGGTGGGCTAAACTTGGCTCAACCACAAAGCTTACCACATCCCCAAAGCCCAGAAGACTGTCTTTGGCTGCTTTTAATCTTAGTATTCACTCTCCGCATGGATTCCTATGTTTGTGAAGACACTTTTAGTCCAGTGGAGGTCTCGAAACCAGCATCTCCATCTTCTTCTGGTCTACCATGCTTCCCTTTTAGGATCTTTCTGGGTGTAGTGGAAAACTGGTCATCAACCAAGAGGTTTACTGGTGCCATTTTCCCCGCTTACTTCATATAATCCAAGGGCGAAAAAAAAATGCTTCTTCAAGCTTTCTAATCAACTTTACTCACAGCAAAGGTTGGTTGAGAAGCCACACTGGAGTCTTCCCCATCTGTTGCTTCGTGGAAATGTTTGTACAGGATCTGGGCTTTCTGCCGATTCCTGTTTCCATCATAAGTCTTGTGTTTCCTGTGCATATTCTCACTCTACACATTAACCCCCTCTTCAGTTTTCACTTAAGTCTTATCTCTCACTTGATGAGCAATTTTTTCACTGGCTGGATCATTTACCGCAGTTTCACAAATGTCTTTTTCTCATTTCTGTAGGGAGAAATTGGTGAACTTGTTCATTCCTCAGATCCGAGCCATTGCTGAATTCATTTCTCTCTCTAATTTACTCATTTTTACGTCCTGGCAAAGAATCCTCAGCTTGCCTCACTTTGTCTTCATCTTCACCACTGTACTAGCAGTTGGCTTTTTGCGGGGGAGGGGGGGAGGGGGAGGGGTAGACATCACTTCACAAAGAAATGAAATTTTTAATAAGGGAATCTAAATGACAGCATGTAACAGCAAGAAGAGATGAGTTGAGTGGAACCACGGAGACGCGGGCCTGTTGGCTTGTGTACCAGGCCGGCTCAAGCCTGGACCCCGGCCATGGAGCCCAGACAGCTACTAATCACAGAAAAATGTCACAGTGTTTGTCGAAGGTCAGAGTGGCAGGGCAGGTAGACAGGTTCAACGTCAGGCACCACACTCCTTCTACAGCACATTGCACGTTGCAAGGCACACAAGCCAATCAGCACCAATAGGTGATCTATTAGATGAGAATCGGAATAATAATAATGCTTGTTTCACAGGGTGACAAGGATCAAGTGAAATAATATTTGCAGAACACATTGGGAAAAATCGTGAGTACTCTGCTACTAGCGTGTTTTCTAGCCCACCAAGAAAATTTTACTCTAGAATAGCCACCAGCCAAGGAGAACCCATGGTTTAAGGGCTAGCACTGAATCTGTGTGGAGAAAATGCAGTCTGGGAGATGTGCAAAATTTTGCAAACCCTTGGAAAATAAATGGTTTTATAACCAATAGAACAAAATATGGTGCACTACTGATAGGAGGGGGGAATGTTTCAGCCACTGAGGAAAGCGCTGTGGCTGTTTCTCAAAAATGTAAATAGAATTATTATATGATCCAGCAAATTCTCTTCTGGATATATACTCAAAAGAACTGGAAGTGAGGACTCAAACAGATATTTTTGCACTCATCTTCATAGAAGCAGTATTTACAAGAGCCAAGAGGTGAAAGCAGCCCAAATGTCCAGCTACAGAGGAGTAAATAAACAAAGTGTGGTCTATACACACATGGACTATTATTCCACCTTAAAAAGGGAGGAAATTCTAACGCATGCTACAACATGGATGCACCCTGAAGAAGAACAATATCTTGATGAATACAAAATATTCAGTATGGATATGAAGTATGCTTCAACGTCTTGAAGAAGGTAGGAACCTTGCATTTGTACATTAATTTTCCTTTATCAACCTCCTCAGTTGTAAAGAGTGCTTTTTGTGGTGTCAATAAAATGCTTGCTATCCATCTGGCTTAGCTGTGGATTATAACAGATTAGAACTCATTTATTTTGCCTTTATCTGGTCCTCCATTCAAATGCTCAATAAATTTCTTGACTCATGTCTTAAGATTTTTTTTCCCTTTCGCCTTCTGAGTTAGGCCATGATTTCCAGTAAGCTACGTTTTGCAAATTTCTGAGATAGGAAAAGGTGTGTGAGTATTTTTCAGCCTCTTCTCAGGCTTTCCTAACTTTCTCCCTGTGAGTTCATGGGCGAGTATCAGCCATCACGTCCCTGTGGCCTGGTTCTGGCCCCTGCTTTCCTCTCAGCTAACTCAGCCAGTGAGGGCGGAGATGCACATTGCTTCTCCCTCACTCTTGCCTCCCTCTCTCTCCTCACTGTAAATATTACTTCTTTCCCCTGCCATTCACTGAATTTCTCTTTCCTGTTGATGATACTACCTCCCTCTTTTCTTACAATTGCCCCCCATAGAGATAACCAGCAATGCTATCACCTAGCAGACAAAATTCTCCGTTGACTAAGAGACATTCAGATTGCTTTTCTCATTCAGGAAGTGGATTGTAAGGAAATGGGGAATTATTACAAGAGGAGGCATCTAATAAATGTTCGCAATTGGGTACAAACTCTTCAGAACTAGTGACAAGGCATCACCCTGAGGTTTGATTGAAGAGGTCTCATCTCCGAGCTTTACCCAAATGTGAACACTACTATCACTCCGTGGCTAAGAGCATCCACTTTGAAATCTGCTACAGCTGGGATAGAATCCAGTCTTTGCCACCAAGGAGCTGCATGATCTTGGGAAAGTTATCCAATGGCACTAAATTTTAGTCACATCCTGGGGGTAATACCTGTTATGAAGACTAAGTGAAATCAGACGTGCAAGGGACAAGGTATATACTTCTCCAATTTATACATTCTAACTACTGCGCTGATGATAACAGAATGGACAATTATTTTTCCTTTTATTTTATTATCAGATATGTTTTTATCCATCCTATCCTTCATAAAGTATATTGGTGAATCACTAAAAAATACTTGACCATTAGCCTCGATGTTCTGTTTCTAGAACCTAAGCTCTCAGTATGCAGTTGGTGTCCCTAAGCCCCTCAACTCCAAAGAATTCAGAGTTGAGTGAAGACACATGCAGTAAAGTTAGGGAAAGGGTGGCTTTCTCAGTATTTCTGTCAGGATTTCACCACTTCTGAGGTCAATCCTTTTCACTGACACATTCTTTATTTGCAGATCAATGCATATAATGCATGTATGTGTATGGTCACTGAGCTGGAGGGAATGGGTCTCTTGAACTACAAATACCAGCAGGTGTGCCCCCAACACCTTCAGTGGGCATCCAAGGCTCCATGAATAATGTGAGTGGAAGAAATGGGGTGACGTAGTTGGGATTTTCCCTGCATCCCTTGAGTATTAAGGGTCTCTAATTAAGTGGCTCTGAGTACTCAAGTCTTATAAGATTAATTCTGAGCTGATGTTCAGCATGAGGAAAATAATACAAAGTCTAATCTCTTTGCAGTAAACTACATGCGGGTGAGGGATTTGAAGCCATCGAACCATAATGGCAATGAGCATGGGAACAGGGATCGAAGCATGAGTTTCCTCGTTGAATCAGGCCCATTTTTTGGCTCTGGTGGCATCTGGAGATTGGGCTTCTCACAGTCCATGATAAGAGTTCAGTGAAGGTCTCAGCATCGTAGGGAGGGCTTCAGCTTGGGTGAGTGTGAGCAGCAGAGAGCTGGAGTTTTCTCCAATCACTGCTTCCCACAAGGACACTTTGGAACATCATCTTTCACCCTAACAACTTCTGGCCAGTTTCTATTATGAGCATCTCTGAGAAAGTAAGACTTACTTTAAGGGTTATAAAATCCCTTCAGTCTGATTTAAAGCTTCTGCCCATTCCCAGGCTCAGGCGGATTCCTAGCTCAGGGACCTTCGGCGAGGAAGAGAATACAGGCTGCTCCTGTCTTGTTTCGCTCTCCGCTCCTTCTGCCGAGGCTAGAGAGAGTGAGGAAGGACCTGAGAACATGTACACATCTTACTTGATTGCTTCTGCTACAATAAATTAGTGGGGCACTTCCAGGGACAGATGTCCAAATGCTAGGCTCTTCCCCGAATGCAGATATGTGGGATTCCCAGAAGCCTCATGGAACGTGGACAGCACATGCTTCCCAGAGACACGAGGAGAGCTCTCTCACTTCTGTGTCCTCCCTCCTGCCACCAGCTCCCATACCCACACCTCCTTCTCCGAAGTCCCATGGCACCAGGCACTTTCTTGGTCTGCGTTTCTTCAAAGCAGCTCTAGCTTCGCTACTTCCTTCAGCATTTTCTAAGCACATCACTGCCACACCACTAGGGGTACAGGTGACCTCAGCTGCGCTCTTTTCATCCTCCGGCTGCTCATTCTTTGGGTTACTTGGATGGAGGGATGAGACTGCCCCAACAGTAGAGCTCTGTGTTATTTAGCTCAACAGGGAGAAATCCAGTACCTCCCTTTTGAATATGGGGGATTAATTACCTCTTCTCTCGTTGAGCACCACTCAAGGTATCTGGTGTAGCAAAGTCCTATTTAGTCTCCTATTACACATGGTTGTTGACATAAACCAACAGAGTCTTTCTGTGAATGACACAGACAAAAGGGCACATGAAGAAATGAAGACATCTCCACAAACAGAAAATCTTCCTGTGCATAGATGCAATTACATACTAGATAAAAGCTTGCCAACGGCCAAAAAACACTACATCTTACCTTTCTTTTAATCATATAAACTCACACTGGCAGATTCATACCCTTTTGAATTGCTCAAATATTCCAAGGATACATTCCTGACTTTCCATTTTGATTCAGTAATTAACAATATTTTGAAGGTATTTATCCATTTAGTAGCATAATAAAATACCTGTATGGACAGGACAAATAAGTAATATGAACAGGATAAAGCAGGGTATAATGATATTCTTGGAGTTCTTGAAGAAAATGGGAGGAGGAAAGATCACTAACATTTGTTAACCACCCACCATGGTCAGGCACATCTTGACATCTTGTCTCCTACCACAATATAGAAAGGCAGCTAAATTATAGTTGCAAAGACCTGGGCTGTGAGAAATCAAATATGTGACCATGAGCACACGGCTAATCAGTGACACATGGGGTTCAAGTTCAGCTACGGTTTAAAAGCCTCTTTTTGCTCAGTCTTGAGGAACTCAGGTGACCACTGTTACAAGTGAACTGTTGCTCCCGCTTGAATTAATTGGCTTTTGTGGATTTCTCTCACTGAACTCATTTTCCTAGAGGAATTTACACGTTTACAAGGAATTTACAAGAAAAATAAAGCTCCATGATAACAGGGAATATATCTTTTTTAGAACTCTAGTCCCAGTGTTGGTATAGTGGCTATTGTCTTGAACACGGTGAGAGCCCTCTATATTTAAATAAATTAATAAATAATAGGTCATGGAGCAAAATGATGCCCAAGGAAGAGAAGACACTATATAAATACCTTGAGTTTGATCATCTATCTAAAAGTGGGTTTTACCAAATGCCTATATTTTTTAGGTTAAAAAAACATGAAATTTGACACCTTTATTCCTTTGTGAATTATATTGTTGCAAAAACATAGAGGAAGAGAAAGAGTTTCGTTTGAGATGAGTTCCCCTTTTATAAAATAGGGCTGAGCAGATTGCAACAGCTGAGTACAGCATCCTGGCAGACCGCACTAGGAGAATGAGAACACGAGAATCAATGTTTAAAACATTCCCCTAAAACCTAACTCTCAAAATTAAAAAAAAATGCTGTCTCTGAGGAATGCTGAGATGCTGGGAAAGTATGAGCAGGAATAAACAATTACCTTCATCTTACTTAGATCTTTCATTCTCTAATTGTTCCTGGCCCAGCTTATAAAGATCTCTAGACAGAGTTAATCGCTTTTAAATACCAGAGTCACAGGCTCTGTTTTTTACAACTTTCTTTTCTATGTTTTGTTTTCCAGGAGAGCCCGTAATTCTACAAGACTGATCCTGAAACCAGGAGCTACCACAAACGGAGGTACGGACTCTGTGTCTGAGACGGTGCAGGAGAAATACAAGTCCGGTTGACAAGGATGAAGATTTTTGTCTCTGCTTCTGTATCTATGCTTGTGCGAAGGAGTCCTTTCTACTTCCCCACATGCCAATCCTGGCATCAGTTCAGGAGGTTGTGGGCATGCTAATTTTGGTACAGAAAAAAAAAACCCACATTGTTACACTCAGGATTTTGTACCAGGAGAATATTTCTCACAGTCTCCACAATTGGACTTGATGAAGATTCTCCCATCCCTGCTCTTCCGCTATTTCTCAAACTGCTTAGGACTCAGTGTCCCCTCCATCTACAACTCCACCTGCCATCTGGATACCTCCAACGCTAGTGTGCTCTCTCTCAATTAGACTACTTAGATAATATTTCAAAATTCTGGACTTAGGGTTCCAATCCAGAATGTCCATTTCAGAATTTATTGCTCTGTTACTAACATCCATCTGATCTATAAACTACAGTGAGGAACCCCTACCACACCTACTCTCACCTAAGCAAACATCCACGTTATCAGCCTCAGTGACTTGTTCCTAAGAACTTCCAAGTATAATTCCTTTCAGTTAGAGTCTCTGTCCATCCACATAGTTCCTACAATGATCACATCCACTTATTTCATTTTTGACCACTGAAAACCACACGTAACACTAGCATTATGAGCCAGTACACTGAGCATGTGCTGACATCCTAAGAACTGCTCTTCAAATTTTATTCGTTCAAGCACATTATACCATCCTTCATGGCATAACAGTTTTTTTTTCATTCTTCAGGATTACATTGAATTTCTTTATTATTATTATTATTAATTTTAATTTTTACTTATGTTTATTTATTTTTGAGAGACACAGAGAAAGAGTGGGTAGAAAGGGGCAGAGAGAGGGAGACAGAGGATCCAAAGCAGCAATGCGGGGCTTGAACCCACAAATGGTGAGATTAGGACCTGAGTCAAAGTCAGCTGTTCAACTAACGGAGCCACCCAGGTGCCACAGGATTACACTGAATCTCTTAATCAACTTTTAAAAATATTGCTCACTGCCCCAAACAAACAACAATGATCAATTTTTATTCCTTTCTTCTTGAACACTATGCACAAGTCTCTGAGAAATTTTACTATTGTTTCTGAAGTCTCCTTTGGAAGGGTTTTTACTCTCAATAGCCTGATAAGGATAACTTTACATGAGGAAAAATATTCCGCATTAAAGGGAAAATTTTTATGCATTGTGATTACTTGCACCAGTGCTTTGCCATGAAAAGGTGAGGCACTTAGATCTTTGATAATATCTGTAATAGTAAATGGCGCTATCAGATGTTCTATTACTAAAGTAGATTCTGTCCTGACATGTAAAATTTTGTTTGCAGTTGGGGATCAAGAGGTACTTCTGGTAGAAGGACATTCAAATAGTCACTTAAGCAGAAAGACTGATGATGGTGTACAGTGTGGAAGGACACTTAGAGTTCTACTGCTGTTCTGTCATCTTTTCATCTAAATTTCTCTTAAAGAAAAAAATTGTTATTTATCATTTTGATACTGCTTGAGGAAATCCCACATCTCTTACTTTTAGCTATTAATATTTACTGGCTTATATCTTACTTTCCACCATTCTTAATATTGAATGAACAATTGTATACTGAAGAAGGAGCTTCAGAAGGATGTTCTCCTTGTTTAATAAAATTCATCATGAAAATTGCCCTTTCATTTGACAATTCAGAGTTCAAATACACACAAATACAAAAATGGGTAATAGACATCTTAACTCATGTAATGAAGCCAACATTACCCTAATACCAAAACTAGACAAAGACATTGCAAGAAAAGAAACTTCAGACAGTATCTGTCAAGAAAATAGATGCAAAAATTCTCAAGAAAATAACAAAGTGAACCCAACAATGTAGAAAAAAATTTTACTCAACAACCAAGTAAGATTTCTTCCAGTTATACAAGGCTGGCTCAATATTAAAAAATCAATGGACTCCATCATACATCAGCAAGCTAAAGAGGGGAAAAAATCACATGATTACCAAGAGATGCAGCAAAAGCATTTGACAAGTGTTTAAAATCATCATCCATTCATCATAAAAATTCTCAGTAAACTAGAAATAGAGGGGAATTTCCTGAACTTGATAAAGGATACTTATCAAAAACCTACAGCTAATACTAGCCTTAATGGTGGGAAACTTGAAGCCTTCCCGCTAAGATCAAGGACAAGGCAAGGATGTCCCTTCCCCACTCCTTTTCAATACTGTACTGGAAACTCTTAGTAATGCAATAAGACAACAAAAAGAGTATACAGATTAGGAAGGAAGAAATAAAGCTACCTTTGTTTGCATGATCATGTGTGTAGAAAAGCCAAAAAAAATCAACAGAAACTCTTGGAATTAATAAATGATTACAATAGGTATCAAAATACAAGTTTAATATACAAAATCCAATCACTTTCCTATATACAGCAATGAACAAGTGGAATTTGAAATTGAAAACATAATGCCATTTAAGTTATTAACACTCCCAAAAAATAAACCCTCACGCATAAGTCTAACAAAATATGTACAAGATCTATGTGAGGCCAACTACAAAACTCTAATGAACAAAATCAAAGAATATCTAAGTAAATGGAGAGATATTCCATGTTCATGGATAAGGACTTCATATATAGATTCAGTGCAATCCCAATCAAAATCCCAGCACGTTATTTTGTGGATATCAACAAACCAATTTTAAAGTACACATGGAAAGTCGAAAGACCTGTTATATTCAACACAGTATTAAATGAGAAGAACAAAGTTGGAAGGTTGGTGCTACTCAACTTAAAGCTGTATTATAAAGCTACAATAACCAAGACGATGCTGTGGCAAAAGGAGAGACAAATAAATCAATGAACAGAATAGAGAGCCCAAAAATAGGTTCACATAAATAGAGTCAATGGATTTTTGACAATGAAACAAAGGCAATACCGTGAAACCAAAATAGTTTTTTCCACAAATAATGCTGGAGCAACTGGACATCCACATGCAAAAAAAGAAAAAGAAAAAAGGAAAGAAAAAGGAAAAAAAAGTGAATCTAGTCACATACCTAGCTACCGTCACAAAAGTTAATTCCAAATGTAACACAGATTTGAATGTAAAATGCAAAACCATAAAACCCCTAGGAGATAATGAAAGAGAAAACCTAGATGCCCTTGGGTATGGTGGTGCCTTATTATATAAAACACCAAAAGTATGATCTATGAAAGAAGTTACAGATAAGCTGGACTTCATAAACATCAAAAATTTCTGCTCTGTGAAAGGCAGTATCAAGAGCATGAGAAGGCAAGCCACAGACTGGAAGAAAATATTTGCCAAAGACACATCTGATAAAGGACTGCTGTCCAAAATATAGAAAGAATTCTCAAAACTCGGAAATAAGAAACAACCTAATTAAAATATGTACCAAAGACCTGAACAGACACCTCACCAAAGAAGATACACAGATGGCAAATAAGCATATGAAAAGATGTTCCACGTCATAAGTCATTAGGGAAATACAAATTAAACCACAGTCAGATACTACTACACATCTATTAGAATAGCCAAAATCTGGAACACTGACAACACCAAATGCTGATGAGGCTATGGAACGACAGGAATTCTTATTCATTGTTGGTGGGAATGCAAAAATGGTACTGCTACTTTGGAAGACACTGTCAATTTCTTACAAAACTAAACACTCTTATCATACAAGCCAGCAGTTGCAGGCTTTGCTATTTACCCAAAGGAGTTGAAAACCTAATGTCCACACAAAAAATCTGCAGGCAGATGTTTTTAGCAGCTTTATTTATAATTGCCAAAACTTGGAAGCAGCCAAATGTCCTTCAGTCGGTGAACAGATAAATCAACTCTGATAAAACCAGACCATGGAATACTACTCAGCACTAAAAAGAAAGAAGCTCTCAAGCCATGAAAAGACATGGAGGAAACTTAAATGTATATTACTAAGCGAAGGAAGCCAATCCAAAACTTCTACATACTGAATGACTCCAACTATATGACATGGTGGAAAATGCAAAGCTATGAAGCCAGATCAGTGATTGCCAGAGGTTAAGGGATAGGATAAGGATGAATAGGAAGAATGCAGAAGAGTTGTAGGGCAGTGAAAATATTCTGTATGATGCTACAATGATCTACAATGATGAATACATAGCATTATATGTTTTCCCAAACCCATGCCATATATATCACCAAGGTGAATCCTAATGTAAGCTATGGACTTTGGGTGGTTATGTGTCAATGTAGGTTTCTCAATAGTAACAAATAAACCCTCTTGTCAGGGATGCTGAAAATGGGAGAAGCTGTGTGTGTATGTGTTAGATACAGGGGATATCTCTGTACCTTCCTCTCAATTTTGCTGTGAACCTAACACTGCCCTAAAAAATAAGTCTTAATGGGGGAAAAATGGCATAATAGAAACCGCCACAGGAATTGAAAAGATTGAATTTAAACACAGTAGTGCCACATCAGTGCATTGGTCACTCACAAGTATGAACCAACTGTAAATGGGTTGAATGAATTGTTAAGAGGGTTTGAAAATTTGTGAACTCACAAAAAATTAAGGTCTAGCTCTGCTGTGAAAGCAGTGAACCTCCCAGTTTGCTTGCAAGGGAGAGTCCCAGTCTCCTAAAGTCAGAGCTGGTCTTACAGGCGCTTTGCCGATCTTGTCTGCAAAGGTTTGTGGACTTTGAGAAGTGGATGTGTTTAGGCACCAAGAAATTTCAGCTCTGCCACTGGGGACAATGGAGAAAGGCTGACTTTCAGAAACAAGGTCACTGGAGTGATGCATTTGCTGATTGGCTGTGGTCTACAGTTGCAAGGCTGTCTTTAATTTGTTGAGTTTCTGAAGCTTGGGGATATCATTGGTTTGCAAATTTCCTGCAGCAGGACCCACCACAGGACAGGGACAAGCAGCTTCAGACTGGTGGCTTTTCAGAGCAGTGGCCGTGGTGTGAGGTTATCTCTAATGAACAGTGGTTCACTTGTTCACAACTTGGGACTTAGGCCAAAGAACAATCTTTTCCTGTTTTGAATGTGAAAAAAAAAGTACTTTTAATTCTTCTCAGTCCATTCTTTTGTTTTCCATGAGCCAAACATGTGGGAGAGACCAGAGACATTGTCCAGAACTTTCCACGTAGAGGTACGATTGTCAACTTGAATGTCAGTTATGTGCCCGGATTACTGTGTGGAAAATAACTCTAACTGTTGACTCTTGTAATTTATGGATAAAATATGAATATGGGACAATCAGGACTTCTTGACAAAGTCAATATAGGACACAGGACAAAATCGTTAAAAACAGGACATGCCCTCTAAAAGCAGAAGCCAGTCAACCTTGCAATCAGGCATCTACTACTGTGGATATTTTGTCAAAATAGCACTTATTTAAACATAAACAATCTCAAGTGTAATTAGCTAAAATATTCCTATTGAGTCTTCTTATTTAATACAGGCAGTAGATGCAGCTCTCTGTCCATATCTATTCATCATTTCAGAGTCTATTCGTTAATCGCCTTGTCTCTTGTTACTCGGAACTCAATGTTTTCACACTTCGTGTTTCTCCTAAAGCACATGTGTTTGAGTGGAAGAATTCCAACATGAAAATCTCCAAGACACTCAACAAACTCACATTGGAAGTGCAGAAATACAGACACTGGAGTATCAGCAAGCCCCCTGTGCACGGTCTAGACATTTAGGGTTTGAGGGATGTCCAAAGATTTCCCTTTATCCACAACATCCAAACACCAGGGAAGAGGGAGACCATTTGGTTCACCTCATTGTTTTTGCAATCTATTTGCAGTCTAATTGTTTATTTAATGACCTCCCTCTTTTTGCCTTAACTATCTTGCCTGGTAAGCTGTTCCACACATTTATGATTCTCTGCATGGGAAAAAAAAAAAAAAGAAGAAACACTTCCTGACATCTGTTCTGAATTTGTTTTTCTTTAATTTTCATTTATACCCTCTTGTTCTATCATCTGTGTTGGGCTCAAAATAGGAAACCATGTTGACATTTTCCAAACCATTTAAATTTTATGTTCTTTAATTAAAATCCCCCTCTTAACTAGATAGACATCTAACCTGGTGGGTTGATGCCACAATACTACATCCGAATGAAGACATTTTTTTTTTTTAAATTCTTCCCCCTCCAGAGGAAAAAAATAATCTTGAAGTTATAGTATGTTTGTGTTATCCAAAATCAAAGAAGGGATTCACACACTTTTATTTTCTCCCCAAGTCAAAACTAACTAAGCCTGACTGAAATTATGTTTGAAATAGTAATATGTAGCTTCAAGACTCAGCAAGCTGGCGCCATGGACCTCCTTATTATAATTTTTTTTTCCTGGGCAATAGTGTTTGTGTTGGTTGGAAACCCAGGCTACACAGACCAGTTCCAAATTTCTCAGCTCATATATCCCATTCCCAACCTTGGAAGCAAATATAAGCTCTTCCACTCTGGATGGACCACTGCATGCATAACATAAATAAAAAGGATCATATTTTTCTATGAGACATGGATGCCATATCAAACTTAAGTAGGAAATAAATAAAAGGTTTTCTTAGGATGAGATTTTTGGTTATATCAGAACCAATGTATTCAAGACCAAAATATTGAAAGGTTGGACATGAACCGCATTCTGTGTGATATCTGCATGCCTTAGTACCTACAGGACCGCCTTGCAAATAACTGATGTTTCATTATTTAAAAATTTTTTAATGTTTATTAACTTTTGAGAGAGAGAGAGAGAGCACAAGGGGGGAAAGGACAGAGAGAAAGAGAGAGACGGAGACACAGAATTGGAAGCAGGCTCCACGCTCTGAGCTGTCAGTGCAGAGCCTGACGCAGGACTCGAACTCACAAACCTCGAGATCATGACCTGAGCCAAATTCAGACACTTAACCCACTGAGCCACCCAGGTGCCCCTGATGTTTCATTCTTGTTTTATTTTTTAGATGGTTACATATACCTTGTAAATGGCAAGGAGTGGTCCCAGAATATCTCAAAAAAAAAAAATTCAGAGTTTTAATCAACATATATTTGTTTACAAGTACTGTACTAGGAAGCAGACACAGCAGCAGCAAACAGAGCCAATCTGGTGTCTGCCTCATGGAGAAGAACATTCCAGTGAGGAGCTAGGCAACAATCAGGAAATCCAACAATAACCTACTTACACACTGTAATAAGCTCTATGAGGGAAAAAGTAGGGTTTGATGAGAGATTAGTTCGGAAAGCCAGGCTTTGGAGGCTGTCATCCAGGAAGGCTGCTCTAAGTTGTGACATTTAGAGTGATACCTGAAGTACAGGAGTGAGGGGAACAGTGTTCCAGGAGAATGGAATGGCATGCGTGTGAAGATGATCTACCGCAAGGCATCACCCACACCACCCCACTGCAATGGGAGGAGAAACTGGGGACAGCGTTATCTCCCAGCATCCCTGTCTGGTCCAGGATAGAGCTTACTCGTGAAGGAAGCCCATGTGGATCTGGTGGCAGAGGAAGAGGGAGGGACTCCTCAGTTCTACAGAGGTGTTGCGCCAGAGCTGGAGTCAGAGGCGGGATTCGCAGAGCTTCTCCGCAGGAGTTCGGGGCACACCTACCTGTCTGTTACACAGACCAAAGCAGTTGGCAGGAGCTTTCTCAGGTACTTTTGAGAATCACAGCATTTTCCAGCAAGCCTTTGGGAGCTACCACCTTCTTTGTTTCAAGTGGAGGCCCCCAAGTCTGTCCTCATCTTCTAGTTGGAGCTCTCCTGATCTTTTCTTCCAGAGTTCTCCCTATATTCACCTAAGTCCTAATGTCCATATTAAGCCCCTTTATTCCCAGAATATTTACAGTGGCTCGATTTTTCGTATCTGAGCCCACACTGATATGACATGAGGTCTTAAGGGAGGAAAGCCCTCAGCATGGTCAAGAAACAAATGCCAATAAAAAGCAAAACACTGTTGCCTTAGAAAATTATTCTGAGAAAAATCTCATATTGTATCAGATCTATGAGGGCTGAAGCATTCACAAGTTGTGTGCACACATTGTATTTTTTCACAAGCTTTCACTTTCAGGAAGAAATGAAGATCCAACATGTCTAAAAAGTTCAAATATCGTTGGTCTTTATCTGGTCTTTCCAAAACATGAAAGAAGTTATGTAAAGACCAAAAAATCCACTCCTCTATTGGTAGTGCCGTGGCTTTGGAATGAGCTCTGAGACCCACGAAGAGAAGTGTACTATGTCAAAGAAAACTCCGTTATTCCTAAAGCCCTCCCCCAGCAGTCTGTTGATTGTTTAGAAATTACAAATTAGCTTTCTATTAAAATACATATAATTATGTGATTAAATGTGGGGAAGTAATGTCCTGCAAAAACATTTCCAGTCTACTAACCCGAACCAACTCAAATAGTTTCTTTGAACAAAAAAGTGATTCTCCCCTCTAGGATAGAATATACATTAGGACTTTTGTGTTTGTGTTTAACCAACTGTAAATCTTACTCTTCTCCTCTCAGACTGAGTTTGCAAAAGTGCCAGGCTTGGGAGAGGGGTGAGACAGAGCACTGGTGATTCTATCTCTCATGAGAACTCAACTCAGACTTTTTGCTCAATAGTGGGGCCAGCGATGGCCGTTAATCATAATTTTTTATAATCAAGGGATAACCTGCATACAGTAAAATTCACCCTTTCAATGTAGAGTTTGCAAGTTTGGACAATTCCGCAAAATTGAGATAGAGAGTAGTCATAGCCCACCTACCTCCCAAATCTCCCCGCAAATACGAGAGTTTAATTAGCTGATTTGAAACCTACAAATGCAAAACCTTCTCTGGAAGAATGTCCTCAGGCACGCTCCCCATGTCATCCAGCACTGTCTCTGGAGGTTTCTGATGAAGGAAGAGAATGGCATTCAGAATTCAGACATGAGTATGCCCAGCCCTGGAGCCAGATGGTATAGGCTGAAAGCCTGATTCTGTTGGATTACTCGGTGGATTCTTGTGAAAATCCATGAGTGTTTCCAACTCTGTTTTCTCTCCTGAAAAAAAAAAACAAGATGGGCACCACCATGGTTAACACACTGTGCAGCCACGAGCAGGAAAGGAGGCATGGTGTAGCAAAGGGGGAAGAGTCTCACACAAGAGGTGCTCAGTAAATGACCCAGGGCAAATGGTGGTAGGTGGGGGTGGTGCACCCGGCCAAAGAGAAAAGAAGGCTACAGGAAAGAACTCCACTGCACAGAAACAGAAATACTAGAAGAGGGACTGGCCTTCCCTCTGACCCTTACCTCCTCCACCATGTATCTGGTTATTTAAAACGTTGGAAGGTGACTTCGTTTTAGTTCATAGTTTTCTCTCATTTCAATCTTGGGGAGTTTATTCTCCTCTTGCATTTGGTTTTCTTGGTATAATTACCTACTCTCTCTGAACTGCTTGTCCTTTCAAAGTGCTTACTTTGTGCTGTCGCAGAAGTACACATTTTTGGCCAAAGTGATGGAATTTGCAGCCAAACGAAAAAGAATATGTGCAATTAATGAAAAAACGGCAATGGACTATAATTTACAGATTATTTGGCAGAAGCAAAACGAGAGAGACATGGCCCATTTTGTTCCCAGCCCTGGTTCCTGTAAAGTCTTCTTTCAATTTTATGCAAATAATGTATCCGAGAAAGGAAAACTAGGGATTATAAGTGTGGGAGCATTTCACAATGCCCTTCCACTCACAGGGACAAATATTTAATGGTCTGCAATGAGATCTCTGCCATGCCCACTTCATACCCCCAAAGGGTGCCATATTGAACTAATTCCCCCATAATTGCTCTGTCACAAATGCAATTTTCCATGTAATTAAAAAGATTTACGGAGCATCTTCAAATATGCTACACAAACTAAACAAGTAATTTGATATTAGGATAAACTTTCAAAGAATTTGGAGTTTAAGGTCATTTGACACCCTTTGAGTTTTGTAGAAGAAAGATACATAACCTCTTCCAGAGCCTCTAAAAATATATCCTGCTATGTGCAAAATTGAATGCGGCTTGCTGTGCTCTGGTCCCAGGGAATACGTTAGTGAGAAGAAGAAACCAAATAGCCTATGAAATGAAAGAAAGAGCCAAGAGTTTTGGATGATTAATTTTAAGTGTCAGCTTGGCTAGGTGAGGGGATCTCCAGATAGCTGGGTAAAACATTCTTCCTGGGTGTCTCTGGGAGGTATCTCAGGAAGACCTTAGCATTTGAATCATCAGACTGAGTTAAAAACAAAACAAAACAAAACAAAACAAATCGCCCTCACCAATGTGGGTTGGCATCATCTAATCTGTTGAGGGCCTGAATAGGGAAAAAAGGGCAGAGGAAGGGAGAATTTGCTGCCTGCATGACCTGGGACATCTATCTTCTCCTACCCTCAGACAATGGTGCTCCTGATTCTCAGGGTTTGGGGCTCAGACCAGGATGTACACCGTCGGCCCTGAGATTCTCAGGGCTTTGCGCTGGGACTGGTTTACACCACCGGCTGTCCTGAGTCTCCAGCTTGCAGATGACACATCGTGGGGCTTCTGCAACTCCATAACAGCATGAGCCAATTCCCATAATAAACCATCTTTCATATCTATCTATGTATTTATCTATCTGTATCCTATTGATTCTGATTCTCTGGAGAACCCTGACTAATATAATTTGGGAGTAATTCTGAATGATTTCAGTCTCTGGTCTATTGCTTAGAGTTGTGTAATTTAGTGCAAGTCACTGAACCCTCTGAGCCTCACCTCCCTGGTCTGTAAATGAGCTCGTCAAGTCTTCCACTGGGGGCACAGGAAGGACCAGATGGCCCAGCACCATGATAATGCTTGCACTGTATTCTAAACACATTGGGAAACCATTAAAATTGTAAGCAGAGGGGTCATGTTTCCTCACCATATTCTCAAAGTCTGCTAGGGTCAGTTAGG
The DNA here is from genome assembly GCA_028646485.1 of Cryptoprocta ferox. Taxonomy (NCBI): domain Eukaryota; kingdom Metazoa; phylum Chordata; class Mammalia; order Carnivora; family Eupleridae; genus Cryptoprocta; species Cryptoprocta ferox. The sequence continues at coordinate 127,534,113 of CM053576.1, read as the reverse complement.
GCTTTTCAGTTACAAACACAACAATTCTGGAAAAACCAAGGGAAGGAATCTGAAATGATAAAATCTTTGCACAAGCAGCACTTAGAAAGTCTGGGTGCCAAGGCATACTGGACATCTAAACAGCAGGAAGAAATTGACCACAAGTCAACCACAGCTCTTGTCGTCCTTGTTCTAGATTCCAGCTCCAGAGGCAGCATCCGATTGTCCAGCTTAGATCACCTGCTCGATCTTCAGAATGGGGGGAGGGAGGGCTCCCCAATCAATGGCACACCCCCAAGGCTGACGTAGTGAAGGGTAGACAGTTCTCAAGGGACAGCTAAGGTGTTGTCCAAGTTGGGAGGTTTGATCCTTGGAGGGGCAAAAACAAAGCACTGCCAGCCATCAGGTTTATTGATTTGAGGAGCATGGGTGGAGGGAATTAGGAGTGGAATGGGAGCAATCAGTTGGAAGGCTGCTTCAGAGACCCAGGTAGGAGCTAAAGGTGGCCTGGACTAATTGATGGTAGCAGATGTAATGACATGAGAGCAGATATGAAACACAGTGTAGAGGTAGAACCAGAAGAAGGTCTTGCTGACAGGCTGCATGTGGGGATAAAAAAGGACAAAGAATATAGTCTGATGCTAGCGTTTCTTGTAGAAGATGGTAATCAATGGACTCAGTTGTCTGTGATTCGTCTTAATTCCATTGCTAGTACTGCTTTTAATAAAGGAAAGAATATGTGCATATGGCATATAACATTTTCAGCTTAATATATTCATATAGGGAACACAGATATGCAATATGCATATGGACCACAGCATCTGCAAATCTATTTTAATAAGCACTTTTATTAAGCTTAAAAATAAGCTTTCCTATTTTTTTAATTTGATGAACATATTTTAAATTATGTCTTGACTCCATGGAACATTTTTTTACTTATAAATATTTTGAGGTCTTTTTTTTTTTTTTTCTAATTGAGTCATAATCCAAGTTTCCCTGGGCACCAGCCCCACACGAGATTCTCTCCTGAGTAAAATAACACGCTCAACACGCAGCATGAGGGACTCGTGATGGAAGGAGGGAGCAAAGTGCACAACTGATTTCAAGGCTAAAAATATCATCCCAAAATCTAGGATATTGGTTCCTTCCTCCTCAAGACTATTAGAAAGGGAGCTTCAAAAGTTCAAAAACTATTTTGGTCGGAAGCCTGAAGTTCTTCGAAGTAACAGCAAGCAGCTGCTTCTGTCCGTCTCCCTCTCTCCAGCTACAAATGCAGGGCCCTTGCAGAACTTTTTGAGTCAGCCACAGTGGGTGTGAGCATTTACTGACTTTAGTTTTTCCTCTGTTGTTCATATTTCTCTGTAAAGCAGAGGTAGAGAATTAAGAGGCCTGGGGAAATTCAAGTTTCATTTCTCCTCAGGAAGGGGAGAGCTGGGAAACTTTACTGTTCTGGTTTTGAGGGCTTGGATTCCTACTGAAATAGACAAGTAGCTCCTATCCCATCATTCTTACCCTCATCTCTCTGCGTTATCACGTGAAGTTACTTAGTAGTCAGTGCGGTTAAGGGGGAGAGGCAAGGGCTTGGGGTCTGCGGTACCTGAAATCTTACCCTGGCTCTGACGCTGACCAGGTGGGTTGCTCAGATGTGATCTTTGGGTCTCTAAATTGTTTCTTTAGATGAGACAAGGGAGTTAATGATGCAACCTCAGGGTATGTGATGCGAAGAGATGCAGCCACGTCTGTGAGTGGCTCTGTGGTGCCACGGAGACAAGACAAAACAAGTGGCATTTTCCTTGTTCTGCTCTCCATGATGATCACAACCATATTCCCATGTGTGTGAGAAGCAGTAGGATAAACAGGAACACCTCGCTATACGTGTTTGCCTCTAGTCAAGAGTGCTAATCATTTTCCTTTAAGATCTTTGGAATGAGCGATTGTGGAGTGAACACGTCACAGGGAATCCCTGCTTGAACTTCACAGTTAGCCCTGGCTCCGCCATTTTGTTTGTGCTATGAGCACAGTCATTCCCACTTCAAAGAGGACTTTTACGGGGTTAACCTTAAATGACGTGGCCTTTATCCTGCCCAGAGCATCCTTCCAGTTCACAGGTAGGGTCTGGCGCAAAAAAAGACAAGGAAGGCCCTCTCTTGAGCTGTGTTTAGGTACCCAAGGCCTTCAGGAGGACATGTGAAATTTGGTTTATTAAGCTTCTTCTAGGGGCTGCCTCAGTGAGCCTCTGGGTCTCTTGAACATCCTAAAGGATCTAGCTACTCTCTTTCAAAGAGCAGAGGAAAAAGACCATCTGGCTCCTTCTCTCAGACCACAGAGAAGAAACTAACTTGCAGTTATGTCCACTCTAACTGCTATGACATAGCATAGGGTTTTCTCTTGAGAGACCATATAGCAAGGCTGTTGGGAGCACAGAACCTGAGCCAGACCACCAGGTTTGAAGAAGGATTCCACCACTTACTAGCTGTGTAACCTCAGGGAAATTTCTTAACCTCTTTGTGCCTTAGTTTCCTCATCTGTAAATGTGATAATAAGAGGACCTACCTCATATGATTGCTATGAGGATTAAATGAGTTCTTGAGTATAAGATACTTAGAACACTGACAAATGTCAATTTAAGTAGTAACTATTAATGTCATTTTTTAATATTTTATGGAAAAGTACAGAGACAAATAGCAATATACTGAAACTTATGTTTCTTAAAAAGTTGATGTGAATGTTTTTATTAAGAAAATTATGAAGAGGGAAATTATAAGAACATGGGATAATGCTGTCAGAAAAAAAAAAAAGTTTAAGGAGAAGGCAACCCATGATCTTTAATGGTTCCCTATTACCATGGAAATAGTGGAAACCAATTGTGCTCTTATAAGTTAATGTTTTGAAGAAATTTGTCTAGGTGGACATTGGGAAAGCTGGCTGTGTAGATTCACAAAGTGTGAGATGAAGCTACTGAACTTTCCAAGACTGTCCACCGCACAAAATGATGAGCACTTGCACATTTTCCCAACCTTGCCCCCAATTACCTCCTTGCCCCCTACCAGATTTCAGCTGGACACAGACTTCAGAAAGAAACCCACAGCCATCACTGCTGAACACCGTGTGAAGCTCAGAGCCATGGTGGGGTGAAGCATCTAATAATGTCAGCAAGTTTTCCAGCCATATTTACAGGAACAACACAAAAATAAAGCAAAGCCAAAACAGAAAATTGAAATCAAGAATCCAGTCATTCAAGGTCTTTGGGGCTACAATGTTAATGAAATCACGTGGCCTTAGTTACCTCTCCAGCCCTTTACACTCCTAATAAACCTCCAGCTAAATAAACCACTGGAACATCCCCCTAGATTCATTCACTCCTGTATCTCTGTGCCTTGTGTCAATTCTTTCATTTATTTGTTCTTAGGTCACTCCACATCAAACAGGGGCAACACAGAAGTATATCCTCTTTATTCCTGCAGTTAATAGGGATACTACTTGGACAGTGACAATAAGGTGTGAGATGGGTCCTCCTAGGGGCCACAGAGTCATGGAGGGATGTAGCCCATTCTTAGCTTCCCCAAGTATGAGAAAGGAAACTTAGCAAAAGTGCTTCTGTGGTCTGATGTAGAAGGAGAGAGCTGTCAGCCAGGTGACCAGGAGAAAGGAATAGCACCTGTGAAATCCTAGAGGTGAAAGAGAGCAGAGCAGCTTTGAGAGAATGCAGTGTTACTAAAGCCACAAGTTATGAATGAGGGAGAGGGGAAAGATGGGGCTAGAGAGATAGGTGGTGGCTAAGAAATTAATAAAGGTGGACAGATGTGTGTGTATGAGGGGAGATGTATATGCATGCCAAGGGATATACATATGTATGTATACATATTACTTTTGAAATGTTTTCTGAGAGTCAGATTCTCTCTCTGTAGCAGTCTTCCAGTATCCATCAGGCTTGAATGAAGAAGAAAGACATGATATAGGGGGGCAAATTCTGATCCATCATCTCAAGAAGTCCAGGGGAAGAAAGAAGGAAAACAATGCAGTGAGGTCAGACTTCAAGTTCTTCACCCACCAGCCCATGCAGGGTTGCATCTTGGGAGGTAGGGCTGGCTTTTGGAATATCTAGAGAAGCAGAGAGTAGCATAAAATCACCTGGGCTAGTGGCCCACTTGTCAGAGTGAGAGCACGGTGAGGCAGGCTTCAGGTCTTCAGGGGAACCCCTGCCTTTGACCTGGCACCATTCCCAACAGAAGAGATGATACAGATGATCTGGCTCCAAGGGACAGATAGATGAGCCTGAGACAGGGTCTCTGCCTCCTACGGCCACACACTCCAGGGACAGCCTCCTGCCCATGACCATACATAGCACGGACAGCATGCTGAAAGTTCAGTGTGCCCAACGAAGAAATGCAAAAGTGCTGAAAGTTGGGAAGACAGAAGTGGGCTGTGGTCAGAGTTGGGGAGGAAAATATGTGGAGGTTCTAGTTCTAAAAGTGAGTCTACTTCTGTAGTGAGTGCAAGAAAACTACTTAAAATGGCAAATAGCACTGGTGCTCAACAGTCCAGAGAGCGAATCCAAAAAACTCTGACAAGGAAGGGACCAGTGAAGATCTGAATGAGGCTCCGTGGATGCAAAGCTCTCTCCTTCCTAACCCCCTTGAGAACAAGTGGGTGCCCTTGTTTGTCCTAAGTGCCATCTTGGGGAGAAGGGGCAGAGGAGCATCTTGGAAAATCTGAGCATTTACAAGACTCGATGATATCTAAAAGCAGCTGTGAAAGGAGCAGTGAGAAAGAGCCGAGTTTTGTTAACAGCCAACATTCCAAGTGAAAGTATGTGTTCGGACTAGAAGAGGCTGCAGGCTCATCACCTGGCAAGGCTTTAAGTTTCCCTGCCATCCGCAAGGGTGAGGGCTCCTGAGAAAGCTTGTGTAAACTGGAAAATCAAAAAGCTACGTTTTATCCACAAATGTGACTCTAAAAGATATGAGATTTTCAATCCCGAAACCGAAACTCATGTTACAAGTTGAAGTCTATCTTGGCACCCAGGAAGCCATGGTTGGATAACATAATCAGATATACATTTTAGCAGAATTACTATGGCTCCCATTACATTATAAAATGCCATTAATGAGATACCAAGAAAGCACATCGCATTGTCAGCTTCGTATCAATAGGAGTGAAGCCAAAAATTCCCTTTAATGTCGTCTTTTTAGGAGACTTTATTGCGAGCATCTTTCCTGCCCTGTAGGAACCATGAGCCAGTAGCAGTAGGAGGGGGGTTTCAGCAGCTGCCAAACATGACATTTCTGGACAGGCTGTCTCACCCTCAGCAGGGGACATCTGGAGAACAGCCTTTCATCTGTTGGCCTCTGCACGTCTGGCTACCTGCAAGGGGCTGGAGCCCAAGGCGTGTGTGTGGCTGGAGCCTGGCTCTTGTGCCCAGCTGGGCTCCAGCACACTAGGCAGAGAGAGAGGTTTCCTCGCTTCCAGCAGCAACATCTGTTCTGGGAAGCCTTTGTCCATTCCTCTCAGAGATGTGCTTATGGCTCCAGCCAGCCTGGAGGGATGGTCTAATCAATGACAACCACTCCAGTCTGACAGGTGCGGGTCCCCCAGTGAATCACCTCCCATGGCTGGAGACCAAAGCTTTGCAGGAGAAAAGGCTGCCTGTCATGAACTTGCCACCTGGCTCAGGGGTATGTGCCATCAAAAGAAAACAACTGTGTTATTTATTAATTCCACTAGAGCAGACTTTTGCACAGTAGATGTCCTTTGCTCCCAGGGGACATATGCTCGGGATTATTGAACTTGCGGCATCAAGCAGCAATGTACTGTTACCTCACAAACAGCTAAAATATGGCCAAGCTCTCGGGTTATGATGGTCTCCTGCTCTTGTGCTTGAGGACATCTATGCCAAATCAGGTAAAATATAGAAATAAATGCTGGTCATGTGGAAAAGTGACGTTGGTAAAAGAAATGGGGGCAAGGGAAGAGATCACCACATTATCCATCAACTCATAAACCCTTAAGGTCTATCGTGTGATTTAAGATGATATGGGGGATGTCCATATATATGGGCATATTCACACCTGTTTTGAACACGCACAAAAGACCTGAAAGTATGTATCTTGTACTGCTCACAGAAGTCAACCCTAAGGAGACAAGGAGAAAGATAGTTGGTAATGGTGGTTCGCCATATTCAATATTCAACATTGTGTATTGAAAAATGATTGAATAGATGATTTTGTGGATTCTTGGCTCATTATGAATGAGATTGTGAAACAAAAATTACGGTTAATCTGTGGCAACAATGTGTTGAATATGTACCCCTTCTCATCAGCTTGGAGGTTCAGTAAGAAAGAGTACTCTTAGAGCCCAGATCTGGGTGACTTCAGCTCTACCACTAGCAGGGAGTATGTAGACTCACAGCCTCATCTCCCTTTTCAGCAAAATGGAGATAATAAAATGCCCTTCACAGATTTGTTATAATGAGTGAAATAATATAGTTCTAGCCTATGATGCCAGAGTGTCCCATTCAAGGTTTCCACAATCCACTATTGCCCCTCTGTGTCCCCATGATGGCATGCATACCTCTGTTTCAGCTCCTAACATAACTCACTGCATCCAATCTTGCCTATGCTGATCTTTCCACTAATATGTGAATTCTACAAAGGTAGGAAGACAAGGGCTCTTTCTCTCCTCTGTATCCACAGAACTCAACTCAGTGTTGGATACATATTTATTAACAAATAAGAAATGGAGACTACATGAATATATCAATGGATGATTAAGAGTGAGCAAATAAATACGCAAGTGAATCAATAAAACATTCAGTTTAAAAGATTACTGTCCGCTAAAAACATGTTTCGAGTTACGGAGGATGAATACTTAACATTGCTGGAGATCAACAGTCTTTAAAATTTAAAAAAAATGATGATTATGATGATGTTCACGAGGATGATAACTGCTAACATTTATTGAATGCATATTATGAGCCAAGAAATGTGCTAAGAAGTTTCCATGACTTAAGTCATTCAATCCTACACATCTTTCCATTAAGAAAGTATTCTAATTGCCTTCATTTTACAGATGAGGAAATTGAGACACAAAAAGATCAGGTGCATTGTTCAAGGTTTCTCAAGTGACAGAGCCCAAGTTCTTGCTACTAGATTATAGTGTCTCTCAGTCCTTATTATCCTTCTCTGTATAACCCCTATGGGCAAGAATAAATGAGCTGGAATCTGGCCCGAGGAGATGAGTTAATCCTTTCACCCTGACAATAGTTCTGAGCTTGGAGTTGACCAGAAATAGGTCTCAACCAGGACTGTCCAAGGTGACCCCCTCAGTGTCATTGCCTAGATCAGTCTTGAGACACGTGGCTCAATGTTAACACAGGCCCAGAGCTGGTGAGTTATCCAGTCCCCTTCCCTCTGAAGTGTGGGACAAATCTGGGTCCAGCCAGCAGACACAGGCAGCACTATCACTCACAATGCTGGGCTTCTCTGATTTCTTCGAGAACGGCAGAGTTCAGCTGAACAAAGCAATTCTGTCATAAATCTTGCTAATTCAGACTGGGTAGGGCATTAGTCATTAAGCACTGGTAAATGACCAATTTTCTATCACAGCTGTTTTGCTGCTATATTTGAATGCAGAACACAAGCTTTCAGGCCCACGTAGTAATAAAATTTGCAGTTTCTGGTGGTAATATTCACTTTGCCATCAGACCCCCTTAATGACCAATTTGGACAGAGATCATTGGCAACTTCTGGCTCCTCCCTGGACAACTAAGGAGAGCAATCATCATTTAATTTCAGGGAATGACTTTTTAACTCATGTAAACTTTCGTCCTCCTCCACGCAAACTTGGAAACAAAAGTAGGCATTTTTGCAAGCTGCCATTTTCCCCTAGTGCCAGGTATGAAAGGATTGGGAAACATCAAGGCAGCTTGTAAAAAGGAAAAGTCAGCAATCTGGAGAATGAAGACAGAAATGAATAAAATTACCAGACGTTCAGAATGCTAATAAAAAGATTCCAATTTTGACCAGCATGTTACTTGATGGGAAAAAAGGGGGGAAAAAAGAAGCATTCTCTGAGGACTGGGATGAAATTGTCCACACTAGGAAGGAAAACCTGCCTTATGGCTGGAGACCAAGAAGCCCAGTAAACACAGTTGCACCTTCTGCTGTCTTGCCCTCTCCCCCAGGCCTATTTCAAGAAAGATCACTAATCAACCTGAGACCCATGTAGGGAGAAATGAATTTTCTAACAAACTGAAGTCATGAGTTAAAATTTGTTTTCCCATGAGATGATTCACTGCAAAATGGTTAACGATGGAACTGAACAGTGGTTCTCAATGTGGGGAATTTTTGCCCCTATAGGACATTTGGCAATGTCTGGAGATGATTCTGTTATTGCAACTGAGGAGAGTGGTGAGGGGCCACTGACATCTAGGGAACAGAGATCAAGGATGCTGTTAAATATCCAAATGTACAGGACAACCACCACCCTCAACAAACAAAGAATGATCCAGCCCAAAATATCCATGGCACTAAACACAGAATCCCTGAATTAGACAAACCTGGTATATATATATATATATATATATATATATATATATATATATAGAGAGAGAGAGAGAGAGAGAGAGAGAGATATCTATATATTTTTTTTTAAATTTTTAAGTTTATTTCGAGAGAGAGAGAAAGAATGAGCAGGGAGGTACAGAGAGAGAGAGAGAGAGAGAGAGAGGGAGAAAGAGAATCTCAGGCAGGCTCTTCACTGTCAGCATGGAGCCCAAAGCAGAGCTTGAACTTATGAAGTGGGAGATCATTATCTGACCAAGAGTCAGACGCTTAACCTTGTTTATATGCCTACTTGACCACTTAGGAGATATATGGATTTGGGGGAACATTCCTTAGTCTTGCTAAGCCTCAGTTTTCTTATGCCTAAAATGAGGAGTGTTCGTGAAATTCCCTCATTAGAACCACTGTGAATGATACAGGGGATAATGAAAATCAAGAGCTTACTACAATTCCAGGAAACCCATAAGTACCTCACACATGGGAAGTACTTTAAAAATATTTGTGGAAAGGGATTGTCAGACTTATTTCACTAAGCTAATGTAATTGTAGCACACAACTATTCTAGTGAATATATACTAGCCAAAAGGCTCTGAGTTGTGGATAAGAGCTTTGAGGTAATGTTATTTCCCTGGAGGATCAGAAACCACCATTTTATCTACCTGGAATCTAAGGCCAGAAGGAACTCACTTCCTAACAATAATCCTTGCCCATTTGATATTCTACCAGAGACTCTGATGTCTGCTTTTATGAAGCTGATGGAGCCAGGAGCTCACCAAAACCACCCAATCTGTAGGCTCCAGAGTACCCAATGGTCTGTCTGCAGCAAACTCTGAATTTAAAGCATTCACTAAGCTCCCAGTTGTTTTGCTGCTATGGGGTCCTGCTGCATCCACACACTTTCCTTGTGTTAGGAAGAAAAGCTAATGTATAAGCAACCTATAAAGATGCTTGTATCTATAAAGAATGTATCATATATATATGAACATATTTAATACAATATGTAATGTAATGTATATAACCTCTTGGTCAAATACCAAATCTAAATTTGTTTTATCACAAAAGTCTTGTGGAGATGCTGTGTTGATTATATGTTGTGTACAGAAAGGGTTTTTTTTTTTTAATATTAAAACTGGGGAAGATTTTCTGAGCTGTACACAGATAATTGTGTAAACAGCTATATGATAGACTCGAAATCCAGACGGACTCTGAAATCCTCTGCCACAGAGCAACAAGGTGGAGACTATACCAGATGGACTTTGTCCAAATGCTACAAGGAGAGATACAGCAGGCAGAAGTTTACGGAGAAACCAAAATAAAATTTGAATATGTGATAATCACATAAACTCTTGAATATACAGATAGCAAATAGTGGCTTGGGAATTAGGCCACCAGCCTGTCTCTTGATGTCCACGTGCTTCTATTTCAGAAGTCTCGTCAAGCTCCTCTTGCAGGAAGCCTTGCTCAGAGCCTCCCTGGATCAAGCTGCATGCTAAGCCAATCAGCCAAGTTTTAATCACTGGATCTCAGGAGGAAAAGGTTGGGATTTGGGTTTCTGTTTTCCCCAAGGATCCTTGAATTCTGTTACGCCAATTTGCTCACCCATGTCCCTCCCCTCCCCCATCGATAACCATCACCTTCCACACACCACTCATTCCTCTCATGGAGGAAAGCATGTGCCTCGCCGCACATTTTCTCCAGGTGACCTTGCAGAAGCTACGTGATCACGATCACATCATAAGGAGCAAGAAGTTCAAAGAGAGAGCGTGGCCGGTGTGGGCAACAGTGATGAGGAGGAGTTTCACAAGGAGAAGCAGGTCAAGTACAGTGTTCAGTGCAGGCAGGGCTGGGGGTGGCTACAGGAGAGCCAGGGTTAGGGTGCACAACATGGGACTGAACACCACGGTGTTTTCTAAATCAGAAGAAAATTCACTAAGAGGAGGATCCAGGGAGGTGAGCAGCTCATGATGAGTCTAGAAATGGAATCGTTTCCAGGCAGGTCCAACCATTTTCCTGGAATGGTCACAGGATCACTCTAAATATCCACACTCCATCTCCATCCCTTGGAGCTAAGTTTCTGATACCCCCATCCAAGAAAGTGGGAGCCTGAGGTTCCAGTTCAGGACCTCTCCCTGGGGCTCACTGTAAAGTGCTGGAGGCAGAGGGCCAGGCAGGAAATCCCTTCTAGAAGTGAACTTCCAGCTCCCCATCAGGCTCAAGGGGGAAGGCCGAAAGAGCAGCTAGAGGGACGGAAATGAGATGAATGTGAGAAAACCGAGAGCAGGGACAGACCTGAGGCGCGAGAAGGTGAGGCTGAGATCCAAGGTGCCTCTGTTAAGGGACGTTATTAGAGCCGGCCCCCCACATTCTGGGGAAACTGCAGAAGGGCCTGGAGTTTCTTAAGGAAATTTCTGGAGGTAATCCCTTGATCCCTTGCTTGATCTTACGGATAGCCAAGTTTTCCTTTCAGAGGTTGAAGAGCAAAACACTAACAGAAGTGTCCCTCTGTCAGCCCTCTGACGCATTTCTTCTGGGCCCTTCCCACGGGATCACAGGCAGGGAAGTAGTTTCAGAAAACACTGTGCCTCACCTGCGGCCCTTCTCACAGCCAGCCCCCATCCAGCAGGTAAATTACCTGAGACCCCCAAGAAGAGAAAGTTTTGTCTAAGAAGCCTGATACCCCCGGGTCTGCGAGGGCAATGTTCTTTATTCTACACCACATCTATATTTTCTTTTACTAACAATTCCTTGTCCCCGTTCTTCTGCATGAAATGTACCTGACCAACCATGACACTCTGTAAAGAACTTCCTGAAACTCCCAGTTCTATTCTCCTACTTCATACAGTGTCCATTGAGAGGCTGAAACCGTGAACTCAATACACCCCTCCTAGCACCGGGAGAATGGCGAGGCAGATATTAACCTAAAAAATTCTCAAGTAGTGCATGCACATGACGAAGTACATGGGAGACAGTCTTCACTGATCACAGCCAGCGTGAGTGACATGTGTTGGCCAAGTACCAAGAAATTACACTGTGTAGGAGACGGGGTACTTAACACCATGCATGCACCCTGCCAATGTGCTTTTATGTTGTTTGTTTTCTGCCTTGCCATTGTGTTTTTAATTTTAATACTTTTTTTTTTTAAATCCAAGACGTTCCATTTGATTTGTTTTTATTATTTATTTTTAAACATTGATTTATTTCTGAAATAGAGAGCGCCAACAGGGGATGGGCAGAGAGAGGTGGGCAGAAGCAGGCTGTGCGCTGACAGCAGCGAGCCTGACGGGGGCTCAAATGCAGAAACCTGAGATCATGACCTGAGCCGAAATCAGACTCAACCGACTGAGCCACCCAGGTGCCTCCCCATTTCATTTGTATTTACTTACTTTTTTAAAGTTTACACGTGTGCAGTCAATGCATTCTTAATTTTTTATGTTTGTTTATTATTTTTGAGAGGGAGAGAGAGAGAGACAGAGTGCGAGCAGGGGAGGGGCAGAGAGAGAGGGAGACAGAATCTGAAACAGGCTCCAGGCCCCGAGCTGTCAGCGCAGAGCCTGATGCAGGTCTCGAACCCACAAACCTCGAGATCATGACCTGAGCTGAGGTCGGATGCTTAACCGACTGAGCCACCCAGGCGCCCCTCATTTGTATTTAGAATTCATTCCTGCGCCTCTCTCCGTTGTGTGCATTAGATGCCACACTGCTCACAGGCATGAGTCTGATGCCTTAGTAGAGACATTTCGCCCCCATCTAGAGCCCTGGGCAAATGGTAAGCCTCCTTTTGGCTTCCCCAGTCCCCACATGTGGTTTTTCTAGTACATTCCATTGAAGCACTGATAATTCCTGGATCCTATCCTTTTACAGGAACGCCATCTTCTCCTCTCCAACTGACCCAAATCAAGACTGATAGTGTCTGTGTGAGCCACCAAGTTCCAGGGCCCAGGTCCTACTGATAGCTCTGGGGATTGGTGCGGGGCTAAAAGAAGTCCACGGCTTAGGCGTTACACTCTTTCTACTCTCTCTTCGGTTTTGGTGTTAAAATCTGTTCTCCTCCTCCTTCTGATCATGCCTCAGTATTTTGAAAAATTGTCTTGATATTTGATACTCAGCACTTTTTAAAAAGATATTTATCCATCTTAGGGAGAGAGAGAGAGAGAGAGAGAGAGAGCACAAGCAGGGGAGGAGCAGAGAGAGAGGGAGAGAATCCAATGTGGGGCTTGATTCCAGGACTCTGGGATCATGACTTGAGCTGAAATCAAGAGTCAGATGCTCAACCGACTGAGCCACACAAGCGCTCTTGTGGCTGGCTATATGTATTTTTAAATCACAGACTTAGGTGTGAAAAAAATACGACTTTATTCCTCTACGATCTAACTTAATATCTACCTTGGGCTTGCATTTCAACCTATCACCGAAAAATAAAACTCACCGATTCAAGGACAATTCAATCCCTTCTGATCTCTTTTTTCAGTCTGTCAGTAAATTCAGATTTTTCCCCCCTTCCTTTCTTCTCCTTTCCAACATGGGATTATAAGCACTCCTGGTCTGCTAACATCTCACATGATGTCTGGAGGAAGGTGGTCTTGCTCAGGTCAGACCGCACCCTCCGCAGGCATCCCTCTGAACAGAGCTCTGTCCCTGCTCATCTTCGCTCATTGGCCTTTAGGCCCCCTGCGGCCCCTGCTGCATCCATTGTCCAGCCATCATCTCTGTTTTGGGACCCGCGTAGTCTGTGTCACAACTAGAAAGGCCATTCCATTGGCTCTTATCTCCACTGGCAAAGAGCAAAGGCTCAGGGCATGTTGAAAAGCCTGCAGGGCTCTCCCCCATGCCATGCGGATGCCTCTGTGAGTTCTTCTGCTCCTGTGCCAGGCTGGATGGGGACTCCACTGAGTCCTTAGGCTGAATTCTGTAGAAGCCAGACACTGGTCCCCTTGCTTTTGCATTTCACCACACTGAGGGAGGCTCTGGGACTAATGGCCCACCTGCTCCTTGAAATGAGCATGGGAGCAGGAAACACACACTCACTCTAACTCCTGCCTGTAAGCAGCTCTCTGGAGCACTTCCTGCTTGTGCAATGCATCCATGAAGAATTCTGATTGCCCCCCGCCCCCAACACACGGGTGGGATACAGAAGAGAAAAGGGGACAGTTATGTACATGTTCTATGAAATCCTGTCATTTGCAGATAAACGAGATGCTAATTCCTTCAAATGTTGGTTTCTGATAATCAAAGCTAAAGTTTGAAACTCTCAGCTAAGTTATGACGAATGTCTTTCTGACTTTCTCTATTAAGAACCTCGTTAGTACGGGCAGGGGGAACTATGGAAAGAAGGGATTTTACAGTCACATATGTTGATTTCAGATACTACCCTCAATGCCCTTGCGTATACCATGCTGCCGTTTTTCTGGTTTGTCATTATTACAGTGGTCTCCACAAAGAGATGTTAAAGAACATCCTTATCTCTTTGAAATACTGGGCTCTGATGGAATGACTTTGGGGGTCGTTCTAACCAAAGCTCAAACTTCAGTTCAGTTCTAGCACTTGTGAGTGTTGAAACATCTGTCACTGTGGGCACGGGGACAAGGATATTTATTTTAAATCTGAAAACAAACCATTCCGTTTTTCTTTTTATTTTTTTCTGTAATGTATACCATAAGTATAGTAACAGGTGTCCAATGAATACAGTAAAATGTATACTCATTAACTATATGTAAATTTTAATTTATTTTTAATTGTATACTACTCCAATCCTTAATTACCATGTCTTCCTTGGCCCTTCCTGAAGCCCAGACCTCACCCTGGTATTAGCAAGGGGCTGATGGTCAAGGAGGAAGCAAGAATTTCTTTTACATCACTCCATAATATCTTCTCCTTAATGATAATTTAAAGTGATTTCTATTTTAAATAATGAATTAGGTGCAAATATTAAAACGCCCGTAGAATCAAAGCAGCCTCGTTGTCACAAGCACATCCGCTTTATGATCGCTTTAACTCAGCACTTACACCACACGTACATGATTAAATAGGTGTGAACTAATATTTCTCATTCCCCATCTAAACTTCTTCCCACCGATGTCTAATTTGATGGCATTTTATGTGACATATTACTATCTTAAACTGTTTCTCTAGCTACTATAGAATGAGCGTTAATATTAATACTATAGAATGAGCATATTATGATATGGACTTAAAACTTGTAATCAACTTTCTAATTAATTGGTGTGCTTTTTTTCCCCCTGGGAACTGAGCTAATGAAGCATGTTTAATTAATGATAATAATGACTAGCTTGTGTAGGATGAACTGGATTCATTACAGATACTGTTGCATCGCACTCTGGCCACACCCTGAAGGACCTGGGCTCTGTTGTGCTTAGCAAGAACTGGAAACACAGTCAGCTTGAGGTACTTGCCTCAGTCCCTTGACCAGTAAGCTGTGGAAACAAGATTTGAACCCAGATTCCTCATTCTATTCCTTCTTCTACAACTAGCTGGCTCCCCCAGTTAAATCTATGTCTGAGTTGGGCGGGGAAGTGGTTTCTCTTCTTGTTAAGTTTTAGCTGTTTTTTTGCATTCCCCTCCCCGCTCCTGATCCTCCCCCAACCAGGGGCCTCCCTCACCTTGTTAAGGAGAATATGAAGGTTTCTGCCTACTCAGGCACTTCTCTGATGTAAAGTGAGATCCTTGCCACCATTCTCTCCAAAATGAGAGCATCCCAGCCAGTGTTTGCATGTGGATGCACTGCTCAAGAGATCATCCCAGCTCCCTAATGGTGTGAAAAGCAATTTCACATAAGCCTATTTCAGAGCTGCACACCCCATCCATTAGCCAGTCAGAGAGAGAGAAAGAGAAAGAGAGAGAAACACTAAACACTCCTTGCCATATAGACCACTGTAATTAGAAACAAAATGGATGCGGTATATTCTAAACCTTGCAAGGAAGTCGGCTTTCCCTGGGAAACCTGTTTGCAAAATGGTACCATGCTCCTGCATTTTTTCCACTCTGTGAGTTTTCTGCATCTGCTATTTAAATACAACAGCACATATGGTAGCATCATTTTGCAAAGTGGCGTAAGAGAAGATGAAGAAACCGTTACCCTCTCTGCTTCCGCTCCCCGAGCCACCCTGGGCCGTGTGGAGGATCCGGAGGGCAGGGACCTGGCGAGATGAGTGAGAGCCACAGTCTGCCTACCTTCCTTCTCCTGTGTCACCTGCCCCCGGGGTTTCAAGTTCTCTCCCTCCTGATGGTCCAAAGCCCATTCATAGTGGATTAGTAAGACCCAAGTAGCAGGTTTCCAATGTGCTATTAACACAGGTATTTTATAATAGATGGAATCTTCATACTTTCTTTATGTGAGTCTGTTTCAGAAGTGTAAAAGCTGTTCGAGTTTCACTTGGTGATGAGTTGGGAGCGTTAAGAGACCTCTGAGGTCACCTCATCTGTCCCTCGACCAGCACCTCCTGTCTGTCGTCTAAGCCGGCTCGTTCAGTGAAACAGCGGCCGCTACTGCCCAGTCGATCACTCCATGATCGAAGGAAAACAAGTTTCTCCAGCCTCCAGCTGAAATGTTCCTCTTCTAATTGGAGTCTGCTAACTCTCAGTTAAGGGGGCTTCCCCCTGCTATGACTTTTCTCACTTTCCATGTGTCTGACACTCCCCCCAAGGGCAGGGAAGTTTCTATATGGCCCGGCTGGACATGTGGCAGAAAGCGAAGTCCCTAATATCCACCAACTCAGCAGAGCGGCTCTGAGACCCAGAAACCTGGGATGGGGAGGCAGCCTACACGGAGGACGGGCTCCGGCCAGACGCAGACTCCACCCAGGGAGCCAGGTCAGCTTCTCCCAAGTTAATTCTGGAACAAAGGACCTCGCGCCTCTCTGAGGTCTTGCTTCCCAGCGTGTGATGTGGGAGACAGATGCGTCAGCGCGACGAGGAGCCTGGTAGGAAGTCAGACGCTCAGGTGGACCCTAGAAGTACTGAATCGAAGCCCATGGG